>NC_069399.1:85932512-86159132 GCF_026875155.1 Cherax quadricarinatus | reverse complement strand
ATATACTATTACGTTCTTACGGCTAGGGGCCCAAACGTATATACATGTATACGTTTTATTTTTCCTGCCTCCAAATTTGGCACGATTGGCCTGAGATGCCTGGTCACCATAGAATGGGTCTTAACACTCGGCGTGCACCATATTAAAAAAATCTGGGACCACTTAGTACCTTGTGGGAGCGCCAGTTAAACTGAGCGCCAACTAGAGCAAACAGTGTGGCAAACACCAAGGATTCACTGATGTAATGTCATATTAACACTCCCCCTTTAAGAGGAAAGTGATGTTGACCCCACGTTTAAGGTCTGTCTGTCTCTATCTCTGTCTATCTGTCTCTATCTGTCTCTGTCTGTCTCTGTCTATCTCTGTCTATCTCTGTCTCTGTCTCTATCTGCCTCTATCTGCCTCTATCTGTCTCTGTCTATCTGTCTCTGTCTCTCTTTATCTCTGTCTCTCTCTCTTTATCTCTGTCTCACAGGTACACATAAATACAATTATACATAGTATAAATTACCTAGGATAACCTAAAAAATCCAAAGTGCTATACGTACTGTGCTTGTAGATATAATGTATAAGAATACCTGTTGGTTCACAGTGGCTCTCTCTGAGACAGAGAGACAAGCAGAGAGACAGAAAGAGAAACAAGCAGACAGAGAGACAAGATAGAAAGACAGATAAGCAGACACAGAGATGCCAATGCTCATCAAATGTCACCCTTTATCTCATCTTATCTCTGTACCCTGCAGGAGCCCATCAAATGTCATCTCTGATCTCATCTTATCTCTGCAACCTCCAGGCACCCATCAAATGTCATCCCTTATCTCATCTTATCACTGCCCTCCTGGATGCTTGTCACTGACATCATGCTTCAAGGGAACTACTACTACTATTACTAATACTACTACTACTACTACTAATACTACTACTACTACTACTTCCTTCTTCTTCTTCCTTCTTCTATACTCCCGTGTATCCAAAACACTGCTGGGACCTAAAAATACTTTATATATATTCCTAGACAATAGTAAATGACCAAGGCAGGTGTAAATGTCCACCTGTCAAATTCTTTGTAACAATTTGAGTACAATTTCAATACCTAATATTAATGCCAGAACAAAGATTGGTTATGAAATGACAAGAACTACTATAAATTGTAATCAGAACATAAAAATTATATAAAATACGTAATATAAAAATGAGAATAGAAGGTATATCAGCAACACTTCAGCAAGCGGCAGGACTCGATGTTGCCGTCAGGTGAGCATTAAATGCCAACTTTGCAGCCTCATATCTCGGTAAGTACTAACCCTAATTTTTTTATTTTATTCCTATAACACTAAGAAAAATTTTCTCTTTATTTCAATAATAATAAACAATTTTTTTATTTTTCAAAATATTCGGGGCACTGGGAGAGAACGTATGGACCGTTTAGGGGTTAAGTGTATTCTAATCTAATCACTCTGTAATCCGGCACACTACAGGTCCCAAGGATGCCAGATTTGTGATGGCAGACCTGTATTTTAATTTTGGGTGGTGACATTTTTGAAGTATCAGTAAGGGATGATTCCTCGATTACCAATGACCTCATTTACCGACGTGGTCTTAGGAACAGAACTCCATCGATAAGTGAGGAAAGGCTGCACTACGAAAACTGTAAAAAAAAAAAATCTTGTTTTTTCAACAAACCGGCCATATCCCACCAAGGCAGTGATCTAAAAAGAAAAACAAAAGTTTTTCTTTTTAAATATAGTAATTTATACAGGAGGTATTACTAGTCCCTTGCTCCTGGAAAACTGTAAATGTTCTCTGGAAAAAACTAAATGAATTATGAAAACTTATTTCATCTTAATTATTCATCCAATACCCATCCTGTAGGTAGTAGTCAAAGAACTACAGTCACACAAATTGTTCTCTATTCATTTCAACTGTTAATGACAACCTTACCTGCACGAGAGCACTGCATCTGAGAGTTAACATAAGAACCACAGTTAAGACAGTCTCCGCTCCTCCCTGACACTACACCTGCAGCCATCTGTCGCTCCTCTTCTGCCAATCTTTCACGTTGATATTCTCCTGTAATAGCCTGCAAAAAATAATAGTGAAAAATAATTTCAACTACATTTTCCTTTTTATCTTATCAACATCAGCCCTTTCACTGTCATGGCCCCTCCTCGCAAACTTGTTCTCAGTGTCGAAGAATTTAAAAAAAAAAATTATTTTGTCTTATGAAATGATAGAGAATCTTTTCCCAGTGATAATGAAACCAAAAGTATGAAATCTGATGGAAAACTTAGGAATTACGCTCTCACGAAGTTAATGGTCTCAGCGATATTTACGCATCAGCGATTTTGCCCTATTTTCGGCCAATTCCATTGTTCCAGTCAACCAAACTCTTAGCTATTTCGCTAGAACTCCATTTGTTCTATCAATTGAGTACAAGGAACCACCAGTTTACCTATTTCAACTACCCAATAAAGAGATCAGAAATTGGTAATTTGGTCAATTTCATACAAAATTCAAGGAAGGCCACTTTCAAAATAGGGTCCAGAATTAACAATGCAAACATTCCTAGCACTAAAATAATATTTTCTCTATTCATTAGTCACATTTTCAGGCCCCTCTTACATTACGCTTGCTTTCTATTTTAAATTTTTATATTCACACAAAAAATAGAAGGTCTTGGCAAGAGGCGTGGAGTTAAAAGATAAAGAATCACACACAAAGTGGGAGTTGTCACAGCTGCTCTTTGCTGATGACACTGTGCTCTTGGGAGATTCTGAAGAGAAGTTGCAGAGATTGGTAGATGAATTTGGTAGGGTGTGCAAAAGAAGAAAATTAAAGGTGAATACAGGAAAGAGTAAGGTTATGAGGATAACAAAAAGATTAGGTGATGAATGATTGGATATCAGATTGGAGGGAGAGAGTATGGAGGAGGTGAACGTATTCAGATATCTGGGAGTGGACGTGTCAGCGGATGGGTCTATGAAAGATGAGGTGAATCATAGAATTGATGAGGGAAAAAGAGTGAGTGGTGCACTTAGGAGTCTGTGGAGACAAAGAACTTTGTCCTTGGAGGCAAAGAGGGGAAGTATGAGAGTATAGTTTTACCAACGCTCTATATGGGTGTGAAGCGTGGGTGATGAATGTTGCAGCGAGGAGAAGGCTGGAGGCAGTGGAGATGTCATGTCTGAGGGCAATGTGTGGTGTGAATATAATGCAGAGAATTCGTAGTTGGAAGTTAGGAGGAGGTGCGGGATTACCAAAACTGTTGTCCACAGGCTGAGGAAGGGTTGTTGAGGTGGTTCGGACATGTAGAGAGAATGGAGCGAAACAGAATGACTTCAAGAGTGTATCAGTCTGTAGTGGAAGGAAGGCGGGGTAGGGGTCGGCCTAGGAAAGGTTGGAGGGAGGGGGTAAAGGAGGTTTTGTGTGCGAGGGGCTTGGACTTCCAGCAGGCATGCGTGAGCGTGTTTGATAGGAGTGAATGGAGACAAATGGTTTTTAATACTTGACGTGCTGTTGGAGTGTGAGCAAAGTAACATTTATGAAGGGATTCAGGGAAACCGGCAGGCCGGACTTGAGTCCTGGAGATGGGAAGTACAGTGCCTGCACTCTGAAGGAGGGGTGTTAATGTTGCAGTTTAAAAACTGTAGTGTAAAGCACCCTTCTGGCAAGACAGTGAGGGAGTGAATGATGGTGAAAGTTTTTCTTTTTCGGGCCACCCTGCCTTGGTGGGAATCGGCCAGTGTGATAATAAAAATAATAAATAAAAAATAGAAGATGTACTGTTAAGCAGGCTATTGCACTATTGTAAAAATGGTATAAATAAAATCAGCACATTTCTGAAAGCATATTAGACCTACCAGTTGACGTGTATTGGAAGCATAACGTGATTTGTTTACTCTTGAACAATGGCAAAAATTAAACATTTTTGCCACTTTCAGCTCAATTTCAAGGTACAATGGAACCTCAAGTATCGAACCTTCTTCGGTCCAGAAGGCTGTTCGAGTGCCTTTACCAAATGAATTTATTCCCATCAGGAATAATGTAAATTAGATTAGTCCATTTCAGACCCTCAAAAATACACTTATAAAAGCACTTACAAAAATACACTTACATAATTGGTCGTGTTGGGAGCAGTTCGATTTTTGAGGTTCCACTGTACTTTTAGTCATCTCTATTTCTGTAATATATCCTCCAATCTATCAAATGAGACCAAGAAAATGAGAATACAACCAAAACTACCATGCAAAAATACACCATAAAGTCGCTGTTTTAAACCAAAAACACAGTTGCAGGTTTTTTTTCTCGTTATGTACTGCACGCTGCAGGATTTCTTCATACTGCACACACCAGGCTCTGGTGGCCTGGTGGCTAACGCTCTCGCTTCACACGGTGAGGGCCTGGGTTCGATTCCCAGCCAGAGTAGAAACATTGGACGTGTTTCTTTCCACCTGTTGTCTATGTTCCCCATCAGTAAAATGGGTACCTGGGTGTTAGTCGACTGGTGTGGGTCGCATCCTGGGACACTGACCTAAGGAGGCCTGGTCACAGACCGGGCCGTGGGGGCGTTGACCCCCAGAACTCTCTCCAGATAAACTCCAGATAAACACTGACCACTCAGACCCATTCTCTCATATGTAAGCCTACCAGCTATCTCCCACAAGATTGGAAGCCACTAGAATTTTGGCGTAGTATTACGGGACCGACACTGACTTGCAAGCTGTAGTATTACGGGACCGACAGTGAAAGGATTAAAGTGTAAGAAAGCTATATCTGAAGCACTTCTACTTTTTTTTTAACACATCAGCAGTCTCCCACCAAGCCAGGGTGACTAATAAAAGGAAAAAAACACTCACCATCATTCAACAATTCAATCATTCACACATAATCACTGTTTTTGCAGAGGCGCCAAGATCCAGATAAGAGAGTTTAGATGTCACTCCAGACAGCTAATACAGTGGAACCTCAGCTGTCAAATTTAATTCATTCCAGATGTTGGTTCAACAACCAAACCAATTTCTCCCATAAAGAATAATGCAAATAAAATTAATCCATTCCAGACCAAAAAAATTTTTTTTTTTTTTAACAAGTCGGCCGTCTCCCACCGAGACAGGGTGACCCAAAAAGAAAGAAAATCCCCAAAAAGAAAATACTTTCATCATCATTTAACACTTTCACCTCACTCACACATAATCAGTTTTTGCAGAGGTGCTCAGAACACAACAGTTTAGAAGCATATACGTATAAAGATACACAACATATCCCTCCAAACTGCTAATATCCCGAACCCCTCCTTAAGAGTGCAGGCACTGTACTTCCCATTTCCAGGACTCAAGTCCGGCTATATAAAAATAACCGGTTTCCCTGAATCCCTTCACTAAACATTACCCTGCTCACACTCCAACAGACTGTCAGGTATCAAATACCATTCGTCTCCATTCACTCCTATCGAACACGTTCATGCACGCCTGCTGGAAGTCCAAGCCCCTCGCCCACAAAACCTCCCTTACCTCTTCCTTCCAACCTTTTCGAGGACGACCCCCTACCCCGCCTTCCTTCCCCTACAGATTTATACGCTCTCCATGTCATTCTACCTTGATTCATTCTCTCTAAATGACCAAACCACCTCAACAACCCCTCTTCAGCCCTCTCACTGATACTTTCATTAACTCCACACCTTCTCCTAATTTCCACACTCCGAATTTTCTGCATAATATTTACACCACACATTGCTCTTAGATAGGACATCTCCACTGCCTCCAACCGCCTCCTTGCTGCTGCATTCACAACCCAAGCTTCACACCTATATAAGAGTGTTGGAACTACAGTGGACCCCCGGTTAACAATATTTTTTCACTCCAGAAGTATGTTCAGGTGCCAGTACTGACCGAATTTGTTCCCATAAGGAATATTGTGAAGTAGATTAGTCCATTTCAGACCCCCAAACATACACGTACAAATGCACTTACATAAATACACTTACATAATTGGTCGCATTCGGAGGTGATCGTTATGCGGGGGTCCACTGTAATATACTTTTATACATTCCCTTCTTTGCCTCCATAGATAACTTTTTTGTCTCCACATATACCTCAATGCACCACTCACCTTTTTCCCCTCATCAATTCTATGCTTAACCTCATCCTTCATAAATCCATTCGCTGACACGTCAACTCCCAAGTATCTGAAAACATTCACTTCTTCCATACTCCTCCTCCCCTATTTGACATCCAATTTTTCTTTATCTAAATCATTTGATACCCTCATCACCTTACTCTTTTCTATGTTCATTTTCAACTTTCTACCTTTACACACACTCCCAAACTCATCCACTAACCTTTGCAATTTTTCTTTAGAATCTCCCATAAGCACAGCATCATCAGCAAAAAGCAACTGCGTCAATTCCCATTTTGTATTTAATTCCCCATAATTTAATCCCACCCCTTTCTTGAACACCCTGGCATTTACTTCTTTTACAACCCCATCTATAAATATATTAAACAACCATGGTGACATTACACATCCCTGTCTAAGACCTACTTTTACCAGGAAGTAGTCTCCCTCTCTTCTACACACCCTAACCTGAGCCTCACTATCCTCATAAAAACTCTTTACAGCATTTAGTAACTTACCACCTATTCCATATACAGTGGACCCCCGCATAACGATCACCTCCGAATGCAACCAATTATGTAAGTGTATTTATGTAAGTGCGTTTGTACGTGTATGTTTGGGGGGTCTGAAATGCACTAATCTACTTCACAATATTCCTTATGGGAACAAATTCGGTCAGTACTGGCACCTGAACATACTTCTGGAGTGAAAAAATATCGTTAACCGGGGGTCCACTGTACTTGTAACATCTGCCACATTGCTCCCCTATCCACTCTATCATATGCCTTTTCTAAATCCATAAATGCAATAAAAACTTACCTACCTTTATCTAAATACTGTTCACATATATGCTTCAATGTAAACACTTGATCTACACATCCCCTACCCACTCTGAAACCTCCTTGCTCATCCGCAATCCTACATTCTGTCTTACCTCTAATTCTTTCAATTATAACCCTACCGTACACTTTTCCTGGTATACTCAGTAAACTTATTCCTCTATAATTTTTACAATCTCTTTTGTCCCCCTTCATTTTATATAAAGGGACTATACATGCTCTCTGCCAATCCCTAGGTACCTTCCCCTCTTTCATACATTTATTAAACAAAAATACCAACTACTCCAACACTATATCCCCCCCTTCTTTTAACATTTGTGTCATGATCCCGTCAGTTCCAGCTGCTTTACCCCCTTTCATTCTACGTAATGCCTCATGCACCTCCCCCACACTCACATCCTGTTCTTCTTCACTCCTAAAAGATGGTATACCTCCCTGGCCATTGCATGAAATTACCGCTTCCCTTTCTTCCTCGACATTCAAAAGTTCCTCAAAATATTCTCGCCATCTACCCAAAACCTCCATCTCCCCATCTACTAACTCCCCTACTCTGTTTTTAACTGACCAATCCATTTGTTCTCTAGGCTTTCTTAACTTGTTTAACTCACTCCAAATTTTTTTCTTATTTTCATTAAAATTTCTTGACAGTGCCTCTCCCACTCTATCATCTGCTCTCCTTTTGCATTCTCTCACCACTCTCTTCACCTTTCTTTTACTCTCCATATACTCTTCTCTTCTTATAACACTTCTGCTTTGTAAAAACCTCTCATAAGCTACCTTTTTCTCTTTTACCACACCCTTTACTTCTTCATTCCACCAATTACACCTCTTTCCTCCTGCACCCACCCTCCTATAACCACAAACTTCTGCCCCACATTCTAATACTGCATTTTTAAAACTATTCCAACCCTCTTCAACCCCCTCGCTACTCATGCTTGCACCAGCCCACCTTTCTGCCAATAGCTGCTTATATCTCACCCGAACTTCCTCCTCCCTTAGTTTATACACTTTCACCTCCCTCTTGCTTGTTGTTGCCATTTTCCTCTTTTCCCATCTACCTCTTACTCTAACTGTAGCTACAACTAAATAATGATCCGATATATCAGTTGCCCCTCTATAAACATGTACATCCTGGAGCCTACCCATCAACCTTTTATCCACCAATACATAATCTAACAAGCTACTTTCATTACGTGCAATATCATACCTTGTATATTTATTTATCCTCTTTTCCATAAAATATGTATTACTTATTACCAAACCTCTTTCTACACAGCTCAATTAAAGGCTCCCCATTTTCATTTACCCCTGGCACCCCAAATTTACTTACTACTCCCTCCACAACATTTTTGCCCACTTTAGAATTGAAATCCCCAACCACCATTACTCTCACACTTGGTTCAAAACTCCCCACGCATTCACTTAACATTTCCCAAAATCTCTCTCCTCTACACTTCTCTCTTCTCCAGGTGCATATACACTTACTATAACCCACTTTTCACATCCAACCTTTATTTTACTCCACATAATACTTGAATTAATACACTTATAGTCCCTCTTTTCCTGCCATAACTTATCCTTCAACATTATTGCTTCTCTTTCTTTAGCTCTAACTCTATTTGAAACCCCTGACCTAATCCCATTTATTCCTCTCCACTGAAACTCTCCCACCCCCTTCAGCTTTGTTTCACTTAAAGCCAGGACATCCAACTTCTTCTCATTCATAACATCCACAATCATCTCTTTCTTATCATTTCCACAATATCCACGCACATTCAGACTTCCCACTTTGAAAATTTTCTTCTTATTCTTTTTAGTAATTATTACAGGAAAAGGGGTTACTAGCCCATTGTTCCCGGCATTTTAGTTGACTTTTACAACATGCATGGCTTACGGAGGAAAGATTCTTTTATTCCACTTCCCCATGGATATAAAAGGAAAAGTAATAAGACCAAGAACTATTAAGATAAAATCAAAGAAAACTCAGATGAGTGAGTATAAATAAACATGTACATGTATGTGTAGTGTGACCTAAGTGTAAGTAGAAGTAGCAAGACATATCTGTAATCTTGCATATTTATGAGACAGACAAAAGACACCAGCAATCCTACCATCATGTAAAATAATTACAGGCTTTCATTTCACACTCACTTGGCAGGACGGTAGTACCTCCCTGGGTGGTTGCTGTCTAACAACCTACTTCCTTAAAAATGACAATATAATAATTTATTAATAATAATGTACTATTACATAAAACAATGTATAAAATTATACAACACATGGAAACTGTAAAAATGAATACTAAATTAAAATTTAACTGAAATACTGTACAGTAAATGAAAATTTAACTGCCTCTTACCTGTCAGAGGAGAACTAATGGCATACTGGAAGCAGGAAGTAGAAGAGAGGAGGGGGGATATTACTGCTTGGAAGGAGAGTCACCTTCTAATAATATGTCAGGTAACTCCTTATATGGGTGTGAAGGATGGGTTGTAAATGCTGCAGCAAGGAGGCTGCTGGAGGCAGTGGAGATGTCCTGTCTAAGAGCAATGTGTGGTGTAAATATTATGCAGAGAATTCATAGTGTGGAAATTAGGAGGAGGTGTGGAGTTAATAAAAGTATTAGTCAGAGGGCTGAAGAGGGTTTGGCCATTTAGAGAGAATGGAATGAAGTAGAATGACTTGGAGAGTGTATAAATCTGTAGGGAAAGGAAGGCAGGGCAGGAAACATCCTTGAAAAGGTTGGAGGGAAGGGGGTAAAGGTGGTTTTGTAGGCTTGGACTTCCAGCAACCGTGTGTTAGCGTGTTAGATAAGAGTAATTGGAGACGAATGGTTTTTGGGACCTGATGAGCTGTTGGAGTGTGAGAAGTGTAATATTTTGTGAACGGATTCAGGAAAACCGGTTAGCCGGACTTGAGTCCTTGAAATGGGAAGTACAATACCTGCAATTTAAAGGAGAGGTTTGGGATAATAGCAGTCTGAAGGGACATCTAAACAGTTGTGTCTGAGTGCCTCTACAAAGACAGTTATTATGTATGAGTGATGGTGAACGTGTTGAATGATGACAAAATTTCTTTCTTTCCTTTTAGGTTTTTCTTTCTTTTTGGGTCACCCTGCCTCAGTGGGAAATGGCCAAATGTGTTTAAAAAAAAAAAAGAAAAAATTCTGGTGTTGTTTCTCTCTCACTAAAAACCTGTCCAGTGAAGTTTGTTTCAGGTTCAGTTTTAACATTTGTCTGAACTGAGACATTACAGTGTCATTGTACATGTTAGAGAGACAGATGGCCACTGCTTTGTCTGGATGGAATTTTTCAGCAAACTCCTGCACTTCATGCCATTTAGCACACATTTCCTTCAAAAGTCCAATGGGCACATCGTCCCTTCCCTCCTCTTCCTCTGATGACATCTCTGCTTCTGCTTCTTCTGAAGGTCTACAACAGTGTTATTCACTAATTTTTGCAAGAGAGCCACTTCGGTTAAACACATTGAGAGAGCCGCAGCTACTGCAAGTTAGCGTAACTCAACTAAATTAAGTAGTACTGAGCTGCTAGTGCAATATAGTAAATGAGAAAAAGTAGACATGAGCCATGAATTGAGTCATCACGAGCTGCTGGCGGCTCGCGAGCCGCACAATGAATACCACTGGTCTACAAGTTCATCATCTGTGGTGAGCTCAGTTCTATGCTCCTCCACCAACTTTTCCACATCATTTTCAGTCACCTCTAGACCCAAGGTCTTCCCCAGGGACACAATCTTCTCTACCAGTTCAGGCTCATCTTCAAAGCCTTCAAAATCTCTGGCTGCCACAAAGCCAGGACACCATTTCTCCCATGCTGACTGCATGGTCCTGGAAGACACATCTCCCCAGGCTTTGCCTATAAGCCTCAAGCAGGTGAGGATATTGAAATGGTCCTTCCAGAACTCCCTGAGGATTAAATTTATTTCTCAAGTGACTTCAAAGCACCTTTCAAGAAGTGCTTTGGTGTAGAGTTTCTTAAAGTTTGAAATGACTTGCTGGTCCATGGGCTGGATGAAAGGAGTGATATTAGGAGGCAAGAACTTCACAGTTATAAAACTAAACTCATCTAGCAACTCGTTTCCCAGGCTTGAAGGGTAAGCAGGAGCATTATCCATAAGTAAAAGGGCCCTGAGTGGCAGTTGTTTTTTAATGAGATAGTTTTTGATAGTGGGAGCAAAGACCTCATGAACCCACTCAATAACAAACTGTCTTGTTACCCAAGCTTTTGTGCTGGCCCTCCACATTACAGCCAATTTGCTTTTCATAATGTTGTTGTTCTTAAAAACTCATGGATTTTCAGAATGATAAACAGGTAAGGGGTTCAGTTTCAAATCCCCACTTGCATTACCACACAGTAACAGACTGAGCCTGTCTTTCATTGGCTTGAGTCCTGGCATTGACTTTTCCTCTTCAGTTATGTAGGTCCTCTTGGGCATTTTCTTCCAGAAGAAGCCTGTCTCATCACAATTAACCCTTTGAGGGTCAACAGGTCCTCTCAGAGACTTGTTCTCAGGGTCGGCCAAATTAAAAAAAAAAAATTATTTTTTCTTATGAAAAGATAGAGAATATTTTCCTGATCATAATGACACCAAAAGTATGAAATGTGATGTAAAACTTACGGAGTTATGCTCTCGCGAAGTTAGCGGTCTCGACGATGTTTACGCATCAGCGATTTTGCCCACTTTGAGCCCTATTTTTGGCCAATTCCAGTATACTAGTCGACAAAAATCATAACTATTTCGCTAGAACTCCATTTTTTTTATCGAATGAGTACAAGAAACCACCCATTTACTGATTTCAACTATCCAATAAAGTGGTCAGAATTTAGCAATTTTGCCAATTTCACACAAATTTCAAAAGATGCCAATTTAAGAATAGGTCCAGAATAAACAAGAAAGACATTCCTGGCACTAAAATAACAAGTTCTCTGTTCGTTAGTCACATCCCCAGGCCTCTCTTATATTTCTTTGGCTTTCCACTTTGAATTTTTATTCTTACAAAAAAATTAAGATTTATTGTTATACAGACTACTACATTAGTGTAGAAATGGTATAAATAATATCAGCACACTTGTGAAAGAATATTAGACTCACCAGTTTATGTGTATTGGACGCCTGGCATGATTTGTTTACTTTTGAACTTTGGTAAAAATCAAACATTTCTGCTACTTTGAGCTCAACTTCAAGGTACTTTTCATTGTAAAACCAGTCAAAATCATCTCAATTTCTGTAATATGTCTTCCATTCTATAAAATGAGACCAAGAAAACTAGAATACAACAATAAATACCATACGAAAATACAGTGCAAAGTCGCTGTTTTAACCCAAAAACATGGTCAGTTTTTTTTTTTCTCATTACGCACTGTGTGCTGCAGGATTTTTTTTATACTCCGCACACTGACTACATAAACCCATTCTTTCATATGTACGCCTACCAGCTTTCTCTCAGTAGATTTGAGGGCGCTAGAATTTAGGCGTACTAGTACGTCAAAAACCCCCAAAGGGTTAAACACTTGTTGGGGGAGAAATCCCTCAGCCTCTATGTACTCTTGGAATTCAGTAACATACTTTTCAACGGTCACTTTGTCAACACTGGCAGCCGCCCCATGCCTAGCCACACTATGAATGCAACTTTTCTTAAAATTATTAAACCAACCCATATTAGCCTTGAAGGATTTCATTTCAGCTCTTGTTCTGGGCTTTTTTCCAAGAGGTCATCATGCAACTGCCTCACTTGTCACAAATAATGGCCTCTGAAACACTGTCACCATGTAAATGTTTTTCATTTATCCAAATCAACAAGAGTTTTTCAGCCTCTACAATAATTTGTGGCCTTTACCTTGATGTCACCTTCATGCCTTTTGCAGGGTCAGTTGCTTTAATTTTTTCCCTTTGGCCCAGTATCATGTTAATGGTAGACTGATTTACAAAAAAGTTTTGCTATATCAACCACATGGAGCTTATCTAATTCAAACTTTCGAATAACTTCATTTTTAAACTCAATAGTGATTTTTGCAACTTTTCTGTTTGCATTCATTTTTTTCCCTTCTTTGGACCCATGATGGTTTATCTCACAATGAAAAAACTGCACCAAAACTGCAAAATAACAATAAAAGATCACAAAATGCTATGCATTTTGTGATGTTTACAGCACACACATCAGTCGCTATACTGACTGAGACCCATGCTGCAGACTCTGGTGATCACATGATCTGAGTGTTGTTGGTCAATAACCAAGGCCACGTACGAAAACCAAATCGAACAAATCGGTTTTCAAACCAATTTTTTCGGCAACCGAGGTTTCACTGTATCCCAAACCCCTCCTTCAAAGTGCATGTATTGTACTTCCCACCTCCAGGACTTAGTCTGGTTAACCAGTTTCCCTGAATCCCTTCACACAATATTACCCTGCTCACACTTTTAACGGCTCATCAGGTCCCAAAAACCATTTGTCTCCATCCACTCCTATCTAACACTTAACCCTTTCAGGGTCGACAGGCCCTCTCAGAGACTAGTTCTCAGGGTCGGCCAAATTTCAATAAAAAAAAAAATTATTATTTCTTATGAAAAGATAGAGAATCTTTTCCTGATCATAATGACACCAAAAGTATGAAATTTGATGAAAAACTTACGGAATTATGCTCTTGCGAAGTTAGCGGTCTCGACGATGCTTACGCATCAGCGATTTTGCCCACTTTGAGCCCTATTTTCGGTCAATTCCAGTGTACTTGTCGACAAAAATCATAACTATTTCGCTAGAACTCCATTTTTTCTATCGAATAAGTACAAGAAACCACCAATTTACCGATTTCAACTATCCAATACAGTGGTCAGAATTTAGCAATTTTGCCAATTTCACACAAATTTCAAAAGATGGCAATTTCCAAATAGGGTCCAGAATAAACAAGAAAGACATTCCTGGCACTAATATAACATTTCCTCTGTTCATTAGTCACGTCTCCACGCCCCTCTTACATTCTTTTGCTTTCCACTTTGAATTTTTATTCTCACAAAAAATAGAAGATTTACTGTTATGCATTAGTGTAGAAATGGTGTAAATAATATCAGCGCACTTGTGAAAGAATATTAGACTCACCAGTTGACATGTATTGGACGCTTAGCATGATTTGTTTACTTTTGAACTTTGGTAAAAATCGAACATTTCTGCTACTTTGAGCTCAGTTTCAAGGTACTTTTCATTGTAAAACCAGTCAAAATCATCTCAATTTCTGTAATATGTCTTCCATTCTATACAATGAGACCAGGAAAACTAGAATACAACAAAAAATACCATATGAAAATACAGTGCAAAGTCCTTGTTTTAATCCAAAAACACGGTCAAAGTTTTTTTTTTCTCATTACGCACTGTGTGATGCAGGATTTTTTTTATGCTGCGCACACTGACCATATAGACCCATTCTTTCATATGTAGGCCTACCAGCTTTCTCTCACAAGATTTGAATGCGCTAGAATTTATGAGTACTAGTACGTCATGGACCCTGGTGCGCAAGCCGTACTAGTACGGCCGAAACCCTGATAGGGTTAAACTGTCCACACGTAGATATACGTTCACATGTTGGGGGCTCCGAACGTAGATCAACGTTTCATTTTTCATTCCTTCAAAATTGGTGCGATAGGCCTGAGTCGCCTAGGTCTGAGAGAATGGGTCTGCACACTCAGTGTGCAGAGTATGAAAAAAATCGAGGACACTGGGGTACCGCATGGTAACACCAGTTAGTTTCAGCTCCATCTTGGGTCAACATCACGGCAAATCTCCGTGATTCACTGACGCCTCATCATATTAACACACTACTATTCTCGGAAAGTGTTACAGAAAGCGAGTTTAGTGGTTTTGGCTCTGATATAGTCACTAAAGCTCAAGGAATTATTGAAACTTTTGATGATAACCCAGATGAACCTCGGGCCATGACCTCTGGGGTGGCCAGTGTGGATAGTGTGAACAGTGTGGCCATACCAGACCCTCAGCACAGCACTTCTGAGGTGGCCGGTGTGGCCAGTGTGGCTAATGTGGCCAGTGTGGCCACAACAGACCCTCAGCCCATGACCTCTGGGGTGGCCAGTGTGGATAGTGTGAACCATGTGGCCATACCAGACCCTCGGCCCAGCACTTCTGAGGTGGCCAGTGTGGCCACAACAGACACTCAGCCCAACACCTCTGGGGTTGCTAGTGTTACTTCATCAGTCCTCACCAAAGTAATAAAGAAAGCCAAACAACTATACTACTCCAGTAGATTCACTGACACAAGAGGAGATATAAAAAAAGACCTGGAAAACACTCTCTCAGATTCTAGGGACCCAAAAACTGAAAAAAAAACAAAAATATTGCCCTAACTAAACCTAATGAAACACCACTGCATCCCACTGACACAGTTAACAAGATAAACGACTTCTTCTCAACCATAGGTTCTAATCTCGCCAATAAAATCCCACATACCAATGCCCATGCCGGGGACTACCTAGATGGGAATTTCCCAAATTTCTTCTATCTTGCTCCAACTGAGCCCATGGAAGTCACCGAGATTATAAAGTCACTTAAAAATAACTCAGGGAATCTGTCTCATGTCCCACCATTATTGTACAAGAGAGCGGCCCATGTCCTCTCGCATGCTATCTCATTACTTTTTAACAAGTCACTAGAAACTAGCACCTTCCCGAAACTACTCAAGACGGCAAGGGTTACACCAATACATAAAGGTGGTGACCCTACAGATTTAAACAACTATAGGCCAATATCAAACTTACCATTGCTATCCAAAATCTTTGAGACACTCGTGCACAGGAGACTATACAAAACATACTCAACCCCTGCCAATTTGGATTCAGGAAAAATAAAAGCACTAACGATGCAATCATAAAAATGCTAGATCTGCTTTACACAGCATTGGAAAATAAGGAATATCCACTAGGAATTTTTATTGACCTGAGAAAAGCTTTTGACACAGTAGACCACGGCATCCTACTCCACAAACTTGACCATTATGGTATAAGAGGCCATGCGCTTGCATATTTCAAATTTTACCTTACTAATAGGTATCAGTATGTCACCATTAAAGACACAGCATCAACAACACAGCCACTTGATACTGGAGTTCCGCAGGGAAGTGTCCTTGGTCCCCTGCTCTTCCTCATATACATCAATGATCTTCCAAACTTATCTCAACACCTGAACCCCATTCTCTTTGCTGACGACACGGCTTATGTCATCTCTCACCCTAATCTTGCCACCCTCAACACCATTGTTAATGAGGAGCTGATCAAAATATCGACTTGGATGACAGCCAATAAACTTACGCTTAACACTGACAAAACCTACTACATTATGTTTGGTAGCAGAGCAGGAGATGCGCAAATTAACATTAAGATCGACAACACTCTAATTGCCAGGCATAATGAGGGCAAATTCCTAGGCCTATACCTCGACAACAACCTGAACTTCAGCACCCATATCCAACACATAACCAAAAAAGTATCCAAAACGGTTGGGATCCTCTCCAAGATACATGTACGATACTACGTGCCACAAACTGCCCTTCTCACACTATACCATTCACTTATATATCCATACCTCACCTATGCTACATGTGCTTGGGGCTCAACTGCAGCAACACACCTAAAGCCAATAATAACCCAACAAAAAGCCACAGTAAGAATAATCACTAAATCCCATCCCTGGCAACACACCCCCCCCCACTCTTCATAGATCTAAACTTACTCCCGGTTCAGTACATCCACACTTACTACTGTGCAATCTACATCTACAGGACCTTAAATTCCAATATTAACCTTGACCTAAAACGCTTTCTTGATAGTTGCGACAGAACCCACAGGCACAATACCAGACACAAACATCTCTATGACATTCCCCGTGTCCGACTAAACCTTTACAAAAATTCAATGTATGTCAAAGGCCCTAAAATCTGGAACACCCTACCTGAAAATTCTAAAACTGCAGACACATTCATCACCTTCAAAACTACCATCAGAAAACATCTTATCTCCCTGATACACCCTGTCAACTAATTACACGAATACCACCTGGTGGTTAACACTTACACTCACTCACCCATTTGACCATAAACAGAAATATCAATCTCAATCTCAAAATAATGAATCTTAACTAGTCATAAGTTGGCCTGTGATACTCCAATACTGAAACTATGTATAGTGCCAAATCAAAAGCATTCACATTGCTAAACTCACAAACTAGTATTTAGTCACTTAGCCATAATACCAACTTACCTCATAATTTTGTAATATTTTAAACTTAAGATTTAATTTAAGTCTGCCCAAAATGCCTAGCCATGCTAGGTGTTCTAGTGGTACACTCTGTAATTATTATTTTACTACATGTAAACAATACAATAACCAAATTCTGTAAACTCAGCATTGTAATCCTTATAGAGAATAAACTTTGAATTTGAATTTGAATTTGAAAGGCAGCTCCGCAACAGAAAATTATCATTTTCCATGTGTTTTGGTGATGACAATAGTGAAAGTGATATAACTGACGATGATGAAATCGATTTTATGCCCATAGATGATTCGTTGAGTGAAAGTGATTATCATTATTCCCTAGTGAAACGTACTTTTAGGCATTGTACCCTGTGTTTAGGCAGTGCCGCCATATGCAGTTGGCGGCAAGGGTCGTATGAGGTCACGATCCAAAACCCCAGCCACTGATAGTGATCATGAAGGTGAATATGCTGGGATGGAGGAAGAGGGGGGTGGCATGGTGCCTGGACCTCATGGCACGGTGGGTGGACAGACAAAGGACCCCCCGGCACCCTCTCAACCATGTGCTGCCTCCACTCCTGTCCCCCCTCCTGCTCCCCCATGCCCCATGCCACAGGTCCACCCTGCACCATCTCACCGTGAATGGAACTGGCTGGCCAAAACCCTCACCCCCCTTTCTTGGTACTTTTTCTCCTGCCCACCTTTAGTCACTCTCAAGACTTCATCAAATGTGTTTGCTCTCTCCTGACCTGTAAGATGCTTAGTCTTGACATTGAGTCCCTCTTCACTAATGTCCCTCTTGATGATGTCCTTAATTTTCTCAGAGAGAAGGCCAATGAAGGGTTACTTCATCTCCCTATACCTACTGATGTCTTTCTTGATCTTATCTACCTTTGTGTGGACTCAAATTCCTTTTCCTTCCAAGGCAAATATTATTCTCAAACCTTCAGTGTCGCTATGGGCTCTCCTCTATCTCCTGTTCTTGTTAATCTCTACACGGAATACTTCGAGACTGTTCTTCTTCCTACTATTGATGTGCGCCCTTCACTCTGGCTCCACTGTGTAGATGACATCTTTGCTCTTTGGCCTCATGACTCTAGTCTCTTTCAACCATTTCTTGATGCCCTTAATAATCTTGCCCCTTCCATTATGTTTAAAGCTGAATGGGAATCTGATTCCTTGCTTCCTTTCCTTCATGTCCATGTCCACTGTTCAGATACAGGTTTTGCTTTTTCCATGTACCGCAAGCCTATGCACAGTGGCATGTACATTCACTACTTTTCTTATCATGCTTCCTCTGTCAAGTGTTCTTATCTCCCTTTTTCTCTGTGCTCTCTGCATTTGTGATCCTAAGTTCCTTCAATCAAAAATTTACACTCTTGGTAATTCATTTTCCCATCTTGGCTACACTTCCCATTTCATAGACTCTGCCTTCTCACACACAAACGGACTGTCTTCTCTTCCAAACCCTCTATTCCTGGGAACTCTCCTGTCCTCTGCCTTCCCTATATTTCCAATCTTTCTAATCTCAACAACTCTCTCCATTCCTTAGACATGAAACTTACTTTTCGCAAGACGAACACTCTTCGCACCAATCTAGTTCATACCTCTCCTCCCTCCATAGATTCTCCTGGTGTCTACTCTATTTCTTGTTCCTCTTGTCCTCTTCAGTACTTAGAGAAACTGGCCATTCTCTTTCTGACAAATTCAGGGAGCACAAAAGTAGTTAGGCTTGCCAACACCAAAAATTCTCTTTTCTGTCATGTTTAGAGATCACAGTCATCCTACTGACTGGTCTTCTGCTAAAACTGTCTACCCTATGTCTAACTTTCAGAGTCGCCGTCTGGTTGAATCCTCCCCTTATACACACAACTTTCCTTGTATGAATCTTAGTCCTGGCTTTGTCTTTGTAGATGCCTTCTTTTCCCATTACTTTGTAAAATGCTCCAAACTTCAGAACACCCATGACTTGACCTGATTCTTTTTTCCCCATTCTCCCTCTTCCCCTTTCCTCTTTCTCCTTTGGGTTTTCTTTCTTCTGCCTTAGGAATTTGGTGCATTATTATTATTTTTTCCCGTGTTCGTGTTCCTACCTTTTGTGGGCCCCTAGCTCCCTTGCAGTGCTCCTCTTACTTAGTCTTTGACTGACTCTCCTACTACTACTACTGCTACTACTACTACTAGTACTACCTCTACCACTACAGTGGACCCTCCATTTTCGTCGATTTCAGTTATCGCCGATTTTGGTTTTGGCCAACTTTTTCACTGATTTTTTGGCTCCATTTTCATCGATTGCCTCCATTTTCGTTGATCGTACGGAACCCGTCTAGTGCCGAGCAAGCAGACCAGTGTAGCGTTGTTTCTCAGTGAATGAACATATCCTGCCTGGTCATATGAAACATTTCGTGACAATCCATTGTTTTTGCCACTTGTTTATTGTGTGTGACTGCTAAATAAGCAACAAGGCCACAAAGAAAGCTCCTAGTGCTCCTAGGAACACCGCAGAAATGAAAAAAGAAATCCTAAGAAAATATGATAATGGCATACGCACTGCTGAACTTGGCAGGATGTACGGGAAGTCGCCATCAACAATCAACTCCATTATGCCAAAAAAAAAAAAAAAGAAATCATGGAAGCTGATGTTGCGAAAGGGGTGAATGCGATAACCAAGCAAAGATCCCAAACAACTGAAGAAGTGGAGAAGTTGTAGTTGGTGTGGATCAGAGAGAAAGAGTTAGCAGGAGATAGTGTTGTGCAGTCAATTATTTGTGAAAAGGCAAGACAGTTACATGACGACCTCTTAAAGAAACTACCTGAAGCAAGTGCTGATGTAGGTGAATTTAAGGCCAGCAAAGGCTGGTTTGAAGAATTCAAGAAGCAAAGTGGCATACACAGTGTTGTAAGGCACGAGGGTGCCAGTTCAGACAAACAAACAGCTGAAAAATTCGTGCAGGAATTCAAATGTTATGTAGAGGCTGAAAAATTCCAACCCTAACAAGTGTTCAATTGTGATGAAACAGGCCTGTTATGGAAGAAAATGCCAAAGAGGACCTACATTACGCAGGAGAAAAAAGCACTCCCAGGACACAAGCCAATGAAAAACAGGCTAACTCTCTTGTTGTGTGGCAATGCTAGTGGGGATTTCAAAGTGAAGCCTTTACTGGTGAACCACTTTGAAAATCCCAGAGTGTTCAATAAAAACAGTGTTGTCAAGAGTAAATTGTGTGTGATGTGGAAGGCAAACAGTAGGGCATGGGTCACAAGGGATATTTTCCTGTAATGGTTTAATGAAGTGTTTGGCCCCAGTGTGAAAAAAAATACCTCCTGGATAGGAAAATGCCACTCCAGTGCCTCCTGTTAATGGACAATGCTCCTGCTCATCCTTCAGACTTGGAAGACCAATTGTCTAAGGAATTCAGTTTTGTAACAGTGAAGTTTTTGCCTCCTAACACCACTCCTCTCCTCCAGCCCATGGACCAGCAGATCATTACAAACTTCAAAAAATTGTACACCAAAGCAATGTTTCAAAGGTGCTTTGACATAACCTCGGACTCTGAACTGGTCCTAAGAGAGTTCTGGAAGAATCACTTCAATATCTTCCACTGCATAGGCCTTATAGATAAGGCTTGGCAGGGAGTGACTTTCAAGACGATGAACTCTGCTTGGAGAAAATTGTGGCCAGATTGTGTCCAAAAGAAGGATTTTGAAGGGTTTGAGGCTGACCCTGTCGACCCTACACCTGTTGTGTAATTAATTGTGGCATTGGGAAATTCCATGGGGTTGGATGTAAGTGGCCAGGATGTGGAAGAGTTGGTGGAGGACCACAGTGAAGAGCTAACCACTGATGAGCTGCAAGACCTTCATCTGCAATAGCAACAGACCACAGCTGAGGAAATTGCTTCAGAGGAGGAGGAAGAGAGATGAAAGAAGGTGCCTTCTTCAAAGATTAAGATTTGTGCAATGTGGACTAAAGTGCATTCATTTGTGGAGGAACATCACCCTGAGAAAGCTGTTACAATCCATGCTGGTGTATTTTACAATGACAATGCCATGTCCCATTTTAGGCAAATCTTAAAGAGACACCAGAAACAGACCTATCTGGACAAATATTTTGTGCAACAAGGGTCCAGTGACTCTCAAGCTGGTCCTAGTGGCAGTAAAAAACAAAGGAGGGAAATGACCCAAGATAAGGACTTGATACCTAGAGTCCTTATGGATGGGGATTCCCCTTCCTTCCAGTAACAACAGCCTTCAATAAAGGCAAGTGTCATATGTAATGTTTATTTATTATTTTATTATCACACTGGCCGATTCCCACCAAGGCAGGGTGGCCCGAAAAAGAAAAACTTTCACCATCATTCACTCCATCACTGTCTTGCCAGAAGGGTGCTTCACACTACAGTTTTTAAACTGCAACATTAACACCCCTCCTTCAGATTGCAGGCACTGTACTTCCCATCTTCAGGACTCAAGTCCGGCCTGCCGGTTTCCCTGAACCCCTTCATAAATGTTACTTTGCTCACACTCCAACAGCACATCAAGTATTAAAAACCATTTGTCTCCATTCACTCCTATCAAACACGCTCACGCATGCCTGCTGGAAGTCCAAGCCCCTCGCACACAAAACCTCCTTTACCCCCTCCCTCCAACCTTTCCTAGGCCGACCCCTACCCCGCCTTCCTTCCACTACAGACCGATACACTCTTGAAGTTATTCTGTTATATGTAATGTAAAAAAAAAATTTTTTGTTGATACTTCTGGGTGTCTGAAATGGATTAATTCCATTTACATTATTTCTTATGAGGAAAATGGTTTTGGTTTTGACTGGTTTCAGTTTTGGGCGATGGCTCAGGAACGGATTAAACACTGTACTTTTCTTCTTCCTTTCCTACTACCTCTCTTGTCCCAAACCCATCTGCTTGCTTATATATACTCCCTCCTTCTCTCTTTTTGTTAGTATGACTGTGTAAATGGTCCAAGTTGGACCAAAATGCAGTTGTAAGCTCCTCTGTCCTATGTGCAGGTTATCTGTGTATTGGTCCAGTCACAGTATTGTGCCTCTTTGTTATTTATAGTGAACAACCACAGGAACATCACACATCCTTGTCTAAGGCCTACTTTTACTGGGAAATATTCTCCCTCTCTCATACATACTCTAACCTGAGCCTAACTATTCTTGAAGAAACTCTTTACTGCTTTCAGTAATCCACCTCCACTTTCATATATTTGTAACATCTGCCACATTGCCCCCCTATTCACCCTGTCACATGCCTTATCCAAATCCATAAATACCACAAAAACCTCTTTACCCTTATCTACTATTCACCTATATGTCTCACTGTTAATACTCGGTCAACACACCCCCTACCTTTCCTAAAGCCTCCTTGTTCATCTGCTATCCTACTCTCCATCTTACTCTTAATTCTTTCAATAATAACTCTACCATACACTTAACCAGGTATACTCAACAGACTTATTCCCCTATAATTTTTGCACTCCTTTTGTCCCTTTTGCCTTCATATAATGGAACTATGCACACTCTCTGCCAATCCCTAGGTACCTTACCCTTTTCCATACATTTATTAAATAAAAGCACCAACCACTCTAAAACTATATCTTCACCTGCTTTTAACATTTCTATCTTTATCCCATCAATCCCAGTTGCCTTACCACCTTTCATTCTACCCACTACCTCATGAACTTCCCCAACACTTACAATTCGCTCTTCCTCACTCCTACAAGATGCTATTCATCCTTGCCCTATACACAAAATCACAGCTTCCCTATCTTCATCAACATTTAACAATTCCACAAAATATTCCCTCCTTTAACTCACCATTTAATAACTCTCCTCTCCTATTTTTAAATGTCAAATCCATTCATTCCCTAGGCTTCCTCAACTTATTAATCTCACTCCAAAGCTTTTTTTTATTTTCAACAAAACTTGTTGATAACCTCTCACCCACTCTCTCATTTACTCTCTTTTTACAATGCTTCACCGCATATTGACCATTTCCCATTGAGGCAGGGTGACCCAAAACGAAACAAAAAACTTTCACCATATTTCAACACTTTCACCATCACTCATACATAATCACTGTCTTTGCAGAGGTGCTCAGATACAACAGTTTAGATGTCCCTCCAACTTGCCAATATCCCAAAATCCTCTTTTTAAGTGCAGGTATTGTACTTCCCATTTCCTGGACTCAAATCCAGCTAACCGGTTTCCCTAAATCCCTTCACAAAATATTACCCTGCTCACACTCCAACAACACATCAGGTCCCAAAAACTATTCATCTCCATTCACTACTATCTAACAGGCTCATGCATGCTTGCTGGAAGTCCACGCCCCTTGCCTACAAAACCTCCTTTACCCCCTCCGTCCAACCTTTTCAGGGACAACCCCTACCTTGCCTTCCTTTCCCTACAGATCTGTACTCTCTGCAAGTCATTCTACTTTGTTCCATTTTCTCTAAATGACCAAATCACCTCAACAGCCCCTCTTCAGCCCTCTGACTAATACTTTTAGTAACTCCACACCTCCTAATTTCCACACCACAAATCTTCACCATAATATTTACACTACACATTGCATTCTGACAGGATGCCTCCAGCCACCTCCTCGCTGCAGCATTTACATCCCATGCTTCCCATTCCTTCATAAACCCATCTGCAAACAAGTCAACCCCCATATATCTGAAAACATTCACTTCTTCCATACTCCCTCCTCCAATGCGATATCCAATTTTTCTTTATCTAAATCATTTGATAACCTCATGACCTTACTCTTATCTATGTTCACTTTCGACTTTCTACCTTTACACACCCTCCCAAACTTGTCCACTAACCTTTGGAACTTTTCTTCAGAATCCCCCAAAAGCACAATATCATTAGCAAAAAGTAACTGTCAACTCCCATTTTGTATTTGATTCCCCATAATTTAATCCCATCCCTCTCCCCAACACCCTAACATTTACTTCTTTTACAACCTCATCTATAAATATGTTAAACAACCATGGTGACATTACACATCCCTGTCTAAGACCTACTTTTACTTGGAAATAATCTCCCTCACTCCTACACACCCTAACCTGAGCCTCACTATCCACATAAAAACTCTTTACAGCATTTAGTAACTTACTACCTATTCCATACACTTGTAACACCTGCCACATTGCTCCCCTATCCACTCTATCATATGCATTTTCTAAATCCATAAATGCAACGAAAACTTCCCTACCTTTATTTAAATACTGTTCACATATATGCTTCAATGTAAACACTTGAGCTACACATCCCCTACCCATTCTAAAGCCTCCTTGTTCATCTGCAATCCTGCTCTGTCTTACCTTTAATTCTTTCAATAATAACCCTACCATACACTTTACCTGGTATACGTAGTAAACTTATTCCCCTATAATTTTTACAGTCACTTTTGTCCCCCTTCCCTTTACATAAAGGAACTATACATGCTCTGCTAATCCCTAGGTACTTTCCCCTTATTCATATATTTATTTTACAAAAATACCAACCATTCCAACATTATCCCCCCCTGCTTTTAACACTTCTGTCATGATCCCGTCAGTTCCAGCTGCTTTACCCCCTTTCATTCTACGTAATGCCTCCCACACCTCCCACACACTCACATCTTGTTCTTGTTTACTCTCTAAAAGATGTTATACCTCCTTGGCCAGTGCAAGAAATTATTGCCTCCCTCTCTTCACCAACATTTAACCCTTAAACTGTCCAAACGTAGATCTATGTTTTCACTGCCAGCGCTCCGAATATTTTGAAAAATAAAATTAAATTAAAGAGGGAAATTTTCTGTGTGTTAATAAGACAAAAAATATTTTAGGATCAGTACTTACTGAGATATAAGATCGCAAAGTTGGCACTGGATGCTCACCTGACGACAACGTGAAGTCCTGCTGCTTGCAGAAGTGTTACTCGCATACCTTTTTTTCTCATTTTTATTTTAATTTATATAATTTTTATGTTCTGATAATTACAATTTATAACAGTTCTTGTGATTTCACAGCCAATCTTTGTTCTGACACTAATATTAGGCACAGTAGGGCCCCACTTATACGGCGGGTTAGGTTCCAGGCTGTCGCCGTAAAGCAGACATCGCCGGAAGGCAGAACGCCATTTTTTCCATTTATAAATGCATATAAATGCCAGACAACAAGTTTACACTAAATTATACAGTGGACCCCCGGTTAACGATATTTTTTCACTCCAGAAGTATGTTCAGGTGCCAGTACTGACCGAATTTGTTCCCATAAGAAATATTGTGAAGTAGATTAGTCCATTTCAGACCCCCAAACATACACATACAAACGCACTTACATAAATACACTTACATAATTGGTCACATTCAGAGGTAATCGTTATGCGGGGGTCCACTGTATTAAGTTAGTAATAGAACCAGGCATTAAAAACACACAAAGTAAAATACATTCACAGTAAATTTATTACTTTTTTAAAGTACAGTGGACCCCCGGTTTACGATATTATTTCATTCCAGAAGTATGTTCAGGTGCCAGTACTGACCGAATTTGTTCCCATAAGGAATATTGTGAATTAGATTAGTCCATTTCAAACCCCCAAACATACACATACAAATGCACTTACATAAATACACTTACATAATTGGTCGCACTGGGAGCTGATCGTAAACCAGGGGTCCACTGTACGTATTTGTAATCTTAATGTAGGGAGAGAGGTGGGTAGTACTTATTTGTAGGAACTCAGGTGCAGGTAGCCCAGGTGTAGGTAGCCCTGGCTCCCCGTCTCATACTTAATATACAATATTTAAAACATCCCAGAGAGGTAAAATACACATACAGTACACTCATTATTTACCTTAAAATATGTGTAATCTTAATATAGGAAGAGATGTGAGTAGTATTTATTTGTAAGAAGTCAGTGTAGGTAGCCGGTAGGTGTAGCCCAGGTGGGCTACACCTACCGGCTACCTACACTGTGGCCCAGAGCCATATTATTAACATCGACATGCGCTGTTCACTGAATTTAATCATTTCTAACAACTACCTTTAGATGCCATCATAAACGAAGGTAGAAGTAATGAATAATTCATGCCGAAAATTGTAAACAAAAGCAGAGTGAGGGAGTGGCTGGGCCAAACACAGATTCATACACGTTTTCTCTGATGGCTGAGCAGAGAAAACGTAATGTTGTCCCTCCACCCGGCTACCACACAGCTCCACAAGTATTATTATCAGAGCACACATAAAATATGCAATAAATGCCAGACAACAAGTTTACACTAACTTATATTAAGTTAGCAATAGAAATAGGCATTAAAAACAATAAAAGGTAAGATACACACAGAGTACACTTATTACTTACCTTAAAATATTAATATTAATGTGTGAGAGGTGAGTGGCAGGGTGTTTATTGAATAAAATCAGAATGGCACACCATCATCCTCTAACTTGGCACTTAAAACAAGAGGCTTACGACTTCTCTTTTTATCACAGCTAACCTTAGACACCATCGTCAGTGAGAGCCAACTAGTTAACGAAAGAGTAAACGAGAGAGAGAACGAGATACAGAGTTGAGACAATGTAAGAACACAAACTGAACAGGTAGTGGACGATCACTTGGTCAGGCGAAATAAATGCGTATTAATGTGTGTCTACTTTTAGTTCATTCACGTCCATTTGTAAGAGTTTGTAGAACATTTACCTCAATATTTTTTTATTATAATAATAATTACCTCACAATACAAATACTTTTATATTGTGTACAAGTTAGTTCAGAATAAACAAACAGCAACACACCATTTTTAGAGTGAATGAAGATAATAATATTAATAATATTAATAATAATAATAATATTATTATATTATTACTATTATTATTATTATTATTATTAATTATAAAAAGCACTAAACCCACACGAGTCGTGAATTGCTATATATAGAGTAAAGGCATACAAAAAGAATATTTTTCTACAGGTATCCCCCAGTTTGACTAGAGAAAACGTAATTCTTCCGACACACCTACACAGCTGCTTTGCAAACAAATCTCATGTTTACGTCAATTTCTTTCGTGGTTATGTGTCATGTTTATATTATTTTTATTTTTTATTTAATGTCTTTGCACAGACCCCTGAGATTGTTTAATACAAAGGGGGATCAATGAAAAGGGAACCTCTATTATCCTTGGCATATGGGAAACTTAACATCATTGGTTTACAAACTCAAACAAGAAGAGAATAATCATAGCTGTACATAGAAAGTAATTATTTCAAGTTGTACATAGAAATTTTTTATAAATAATCAAAATTTGTATAATACAAAATAACGATTTATATTCTAAAATGCTTTTCTAAAAAAAATGATTCAATTTAATTCCTGCAACAATGGATAAAAGGTTTCAAGTGATTGTTTCATTTATAGGGGAGTACATGGGTGAGTAAATGTATACTGATTTTTAGCGTTTAGTCTAGGGTATAATGGCTTTTGGAAGAGTTTAAATTTTTTTCAAGGGGGTTCTTTAATCCCTTTCTGTAAGAATTCCATATTTTGGGGCCCTTTATGTGCATAAGTTTTACACAGTATGATAGGGCACAGGTAACAAAAAGAGATCTTTCTTGTGTTGTGGTCTTTGGTCCGTTTGGGTTGGGTGGGGAAAATCTAGGGGGGGGTTATTTTTGGGATGTATTTTTTCTGTGTATGTAGTAGGCCATGAATAGATGTATTTTCTAAGGAACAGATTCAACTTTTGAAAATTGGTGGAGTATGCTGGCAAGTGGGAATTTGTTATCATTATACTCTGCCTTTTGCGGGGTTAATAGGGGTTTTAGTGACGGGATGTTTTCATCCCCATGCCAAATTTCCCTATGTAAATAAGGGGATATGGGGAATGGTAAGTGCCAGGAGAGCGGTTTTGGGGGCATACCTTATTTTGATAGTACCTACAGCCCCTTTGGGGAAACTTCTTGGGGATTTTTTGAGTGTGTCCAGAACTTTAAGGGTACTGTCAAGGGGGATACCTAGAATTTTTCCCCCTGTGAGCTTGTGCGATGACCACTTAGGGTAATGTTAATTGGATCATTTGCACTTTGTTTCCAACGAATGAAAAGGTTTATCATGTTCAAGGGAAGTTTGTTATCATCATCCAGGGAGAAATTTTTTGTAATTCAGCACTGCTATGTTTTTCTAGCATGACGCGTTTTGGGGGAAAATACAATGTAGTTCATCTCAAATAATATGGGTTTGAGTAGCTTTAGCATTCATAATATAAGTTTTATATATTGTTTTAGATTGTATGAAAGTGTCAAATTGTCTTTTTTTTATTGAGAAAACCAAACGACAAGGGTTTAATATGTTGTGGAAACGGGAGGGAAAAGATCCCTCAGAATTTAATTTTTCAAAGATTTTAGGAAACATGGTAAATTAATATTGGGCAATTTTTTCAAGTCAGCTTTGGGCACCTCCTTTACGGGTGGATGACCCCCGCTATTTTTTAGGGTTGTTGGGGAAAGGGATTATTTAATGGTTTGTTAAAAAGCGTTGCAATAATTGGTGACAAACTTGAGAAGCTTTTTTGTACATAAACAGGGAAGTTGTTTTTGTCTCCCCCTTGTTTTTAAGGTGTTTAAAGATTACATAACTTTTAGTGGGGGGGTTGGAGCTAGGGAAAAGCATATTTTGGGGAGGGGCCTATGAGGTATCTGATGACAGGGGGTTTTTTGCTTGGGATTTTGTTTCTAGATTTTTCCTATGGGGGAGAAGAAAACATTAAGTCGTTTTCTGTTTTTTTTGGGGTGAGTAGGGTTTATCTGATTTTTTTATTTAATTGCTTTTTTTTCTGATAACTTTTTTATTGCCAAGAATTTCAGATAGAGTTTTCCCCGGTTTTTTTTATATCACCTTTTATTTATTAATCTATTTTCATAATACAATTTTTTTTACCTTCTTTTCAGGCTGGTACGTGCTGACGAGTAATTTCTCGACTGTTCTCTAGTTATTTGACCCATTCTATACTGTTTTTCATATTTGTGCTTTGTGTTAATGGATTTGAGGATGCTTGGTGTTAGCCAGGGATTATTCTGTCTCTTTGCTGTGATCTGTTTAGTTTTTCTGGGGCAATGTCTGTTGTAGAGGCATTGGGCTTTTTTTAGAAAATTATTTATACATTCATTCATATCTGTATATGTTTCAAGCTCATTTTGCCAATCGATGTTATTCGTAGCTGCTATAAAGTTGTTAACTGCTGTCTCGTTATGTAGTCTGAAGGTTACTTTAGTAATGTCTTGTGGTAGTATGCCCAGATTAGTTATGAGAAAGGTTGGGTAGTGGTCTGTAGTGTTGTCCGTGATTATGCCTGATTTTAAAGGGGATATGGTGTTTGTCCAGATGTGGTCTATTAAGGAGATGCTTGTCTCGGAGATTCTTGTAGGTTTAGATATTGCTGGTAGCAACAGGCAGTTACTCACTGTGTTTGTGAATTCGGTTACTTGTGGGTCCTGGTCGTGTAGTATGATTTATGTTGAATCTCCTGTTAGTAGTAGGTGGTCTTTATTTCATATGTGCATCAGTAATCATGTTTTCTAGTTTTTCACTAAAGTGATAAATGTTTGACTGTGGTACTCTGTAGATGTTTATAATTGTAAGGGGTTTTTACAGGTCTTTTGATTTAAATTTGGCTATGATATATTCTCCATGTTCATCCCTTGTGCAGGATTTATTGATACATTAGAGTTGATTTGAATAGTATATAGCTGTTCTTCCCCCTTGCTGGTCTGTTCTACAGTTGTGTATGGCCATGTAGCCAGGGATGGTATATAGAAATCTGTAATATCAGGCTTAAGCTAGGTTTCTGTGAGTGTGATGACTGATATATTGGAATTAAGAGAACTGAGTAATGCTGTGAGGTCATCATAATGTTTGCTTAAGGATCTGACATTGTAGTTAAAGATGGTTATGTTATTGTTAGCACTGAGTAATGTCTTTGCTTGGTCTGCTGTGTAGTAATTACAGTTACTGGTTGATTCATGTAATTCATTTTGTAAAAAGTTTACATCAGGATCTATGCCTGTAATCATAGGATGAGAGTAATTTTACATACTAGATTTTCTGAGTAAAATGATATAAGATTTATACTGAATCTACAACTAGACTTATGATTAAGACACCGTGTAATGGGTTTCATATATAATTTTGAGGAAAATATCATAGATGGATTAATGAAAATGCCTATATTGATGTAAAATAAGACATTTAGTGTGCCCAAGAGTGATTATTATTACGTAGTATTGGTGTCATGAGTAGAGAGAGACTTAGCGATTTAAAATATGTACCTGCACACCAGCACAGTGTGTAAGTATATTTAGGTACAGGTACACTTAAGTATAATTATCAGAGTACATATAAAATATGCAGTAACTTTAAAACACTTGAAATTTTGGAAAGTTTCCTGACATAATAGATGAGGTCACGGAAAATGTAAGCAAACTGAGTGGGGGGCGCCATATTTGAAAGACCGCTTGCCATATAGCAAATTCTGGTCATAATTTGACATCGCCGTATTAGCGGAATGGCATAAGGCAAAACGCCATAAGGCGAAACGCCATAAAGTGGGGCCTTATTGTACTGAAATAGTACTCAAATAGTCACAAACACACTGACACACTGCCTTGGTCATTTACTATTGTCTAGAAATATATACAAGGTATTTACAGGTCCCAGCAATGTTTTAGACACACTGGAGTATATGTGAAACTCCTTGAAGCATGGTGTATTATTACTAAGACAAGTGTCACTCCACTGCTGACAGTGCCGCAGTGGAGTGACACTTGATGATCATGCAGTGCTCCAGCGAACCCTGGCTTTATCTGTTTTCATTGTTACACACAAACGTGTGTGTGTGTCTGTCTTTCTGTCTGTCTGTATCTGTCTGTCTAGCTCTGCTTTTTGTCTGTCTAGCTCTGCTTATCTGTCTTTCTGTCTGCCTGTGAATCTCTGTCTTTCTGTCTGCCTGTGTGTCTGTCTTACTGTCTGCCTGTGTGTGCCTGTCTTTCTGTATGCCTGTGTGTGTCTGGTTTTCTGTCTGCCTGTGTCTGTCTATCTTTACATTTGCTTGTCTCTGTGTCTCAGAGAGCGGCTCATAAACCAACAGGTATTACACATGATGCAGAGTCGTCACGTCTGATTCCTAATCAAGTGAAAATGGGAATGACTTGCCAGTCATTCTTATTATGTCTTATATCTTCAAGCACTATATAGCACATTGCCTGAACTTTTTTAGGTTATCCTAGGTAATATTACACTATGTATAATAACAGTACTTATGTGTACCTGTGAGAGATACACTGAGACAGAAATACACACAGACAGACAAAGCCAGCCAGCCAGCCAGGACAGAAAGAGACACAGACAAAGTCAGTTAGCCAGAACAGAAACAGACACAGACAGAGCCAGCCAGCAGGACAGAAATAGACACAGATAAAGCCAGCCAGCCAGGACAGAAACAGACACAGATAAAGCCAGCCAGCCAGGAGAGAAACAGACAAAGTCAGCCAGCCTGGACAGAAACAGACACAGACAGACAAAGCCAGCCAGCCAGCCAGCCAGCCAGCCAGCCAGCCAGCCAGCCAGGGCAGAAACAGACACAGACAAACAGACAAAGCCAGCCAGCCAGGACAGAAATAGACACAGCCAGCTAGCCAGCCACAGCCAGCCAGCCACAGCCAGCCACAGCCAGCCAGCCAGCCAGCCAGCCACAGCCAGCCAGCCACAGCCAGCCAGCCAGCCAGCCACAGCTGGCCAGCCACAGCCAGCCAGCCACAGCCGGCCAGCCACAGCCGGCCAGCCACAGCCAGCCAGCCAGCCAGCCAAATACATATTATACACGTTACAGAATCGTTTCTCTTTACTTTGGGCCTAGGTTATAGGACATTCTGGGAGGTTGACACAGCCAGCTAGCTGAATATGTATTACACGTTCCAGACTCGTTTCTCTTTACTTTGAGCATACATTATAGGACATTCTGGCAGGATAACACTACCAGTGGTATAAAAAATGACAGGATGTTAAACAAATGTTGCTCGTGGGTTATTATGGAGGTTTTTGATATTTCCTCGACCACTCTGGCCACATCCATCTCAAAACCATTAAACTCAGGGCCAACATCACTATCCTCTTAAAAGGGGAGTGTTAAAACAACATGACATCAGTGAATCCCTACTGTTTGCCAAGTTATTTGCTCTAGCTGACACTCAATTGAACTGGTGCTCCCACAAGGCACTAAGTGGTCCCAGATTTTTTTAATACTGCACACACCGAGTGTTAAGACCCATTCTGTAATGACCAGGTATCTCAGGCCAATCGTGCCAAATTTGCAGGCAGGAAAAATAAAGCGCTGATCTACATTTGGAGCACTAGTGGTACTAATGTAGATCTATGTTTGGACAGTTTAAGGGTTAAAAGTTACTAAAAATATTCCCACCATCTATGCAATACCTCCAGCTCCCCATCTACTAACTCCCCTACTCTGTTTTTAGCTGACAAATCCATTCGTTCTCTAGGTTTTCTTAACTTGTTTATCTCACTCAAAAATTTTTTCTTATTCTAAGCAAAAATTTCTTGACAGTAGACCTCCCACTCTATCATATGCTCTCCTTTTCCACTCTCTTCACCTTTCTTTTACTATCTAAATACTCTGCCCTTCTTCTATCACTTCTGCTTTGTAAAACCTGTCATAACCTACCTCTTTCTCTTTTATCCCATCCTTTAACTCATCATTCCACCAATAACTCCTCTTTCCTCCTGCATGCACCCTCCTACAGCCACAAACTTCTGCCCCACATTGTAATACTGCATTTTTAAAACTATCAGATCCCTCTTCAACCCCTCCCCCCTACTACCCATACTTGCACTAGTCTACCTTTCTGCCAATAATTGCTTATATCTCACCTTAACTTCCTCTTCCCTTAGTTTATACACTTTCACCTCTCTCTTACTTATTGTTGCCATTTTCCTTTTGTCCTATCTACCTCTTACTCTAACTGTAGCTACAACTAGATAATGATTCGATATATCCGTTGCCCCTCTATAAACATGTATATTCTGAAGCCTACCCATCAACCTTTTATCCATCAGTACATACAACCTTTTATCCATCAGTACATAATCTAGCAAACTACTTCATTACATGCTATATCATATCTTGTATACTTATTTATCCTCTTTTATTATTGTATGTAATCTGTGCAAATCTTTTCTCTTCTGCTGAAAAGTTATCAGGTTCAAAACAAATTATTCAACAATATAAAGAAATAAGGGAGGAAGGGGCTAGTGACTCCTTCTCTTGTATACACTACATTACTAAAGTTAAAAAGAGAAACTTTTGTTTTTCTTTTGGGCCACCCTGTCACGGTGGGATACGGCCGGTGTGTTGAAAGAATAATATTATTATATTATTACTATTATTATTATTATTATTATTAATTATAAAAAGCACTAAACCCACACGAGTCGTGAATTGCTATATATAGAGTAAAGGCATACAAAAAGAATATTTTTCTACAGGTATCCCCCAGTTTGACTAGAGAAAACGTAATTCTTCCGACACTACCTACACAGCTGCTTTGCAAACAAATCTCATGTTTACGTCAATTTCTATTCTGTGAGTGTATGTGTCATGTTTATATTTATTTATTTATTTATTTATTTAATGTCTTTGCACAGTACACTGAGATTGTTTATATACAATAGTGGGATGCAATGCAAAGAGAACCTCTATTATTCCTTGGCATTATGGGCCAACTTAACATCATTGGCTTACAATCTACTTAATACTAAGAAGTAGTATATCATAGCTGTACAGTAGGAAAGTAATTATTTCATAGTTGTACAGTAGAATATTAATTATAAATGAATCAAAATTTGTATAATACAAAGATATACGTATTTATATTCTAAAATGCTTTTCTGAAAAACAATGATTCAATTATATTCCTGTCAACAATGGATAAAAGGTTCAATGTGATTGTTTCAGTTATGATGTGGGAGTACATAGGTGAGTAAATGTATACTGAGTATTTAGCGTTTAGTCTAGGGTGATTAAGTGGCTTTTGAGAAGAGTCTTAAATTGATTTTCAGACTGGGTTACTTTAATACCTTCTGGTAATGAATTCCATATTTTGGGGCCCTTTATGTGCATAGAGTTTTTACACAGTATGATATGGACACGAGGTATATCAAAAAGAGATCTGTGTCTTGTGTTGTGGTCATGTGTCCTGTTTAGGTTGGTGAGGAAAAGTCTGAGTGGGGGGGTTATATTTGCATGTATTGTTCTGTGTATGTAGTAGGCACATGAATATGTATGTATGTTCTTAATGGTAAGCAGATTCAGACTTTTGAAAATTGGTGGAGTATGCTGGCAGGAGTGGGAATTTGTTATCATTATTACTGCTGCCTTTTGCTGGGTTAATAGGGGTTTTAGGTGACTGGATGTTGTTCATCCCCATGCACAAATTCCATATGTAAGATAAGGGTATATGAGTGAATGGTACAGTGCCAGGAGAGCTGATTGTGGAACGTAGTACCTTATCTTTGATAGTATGCCTACAGTCTTGGAGATCTTCTTGGTGATTTGTTGTATGTGTGTCCAGAACTTAAGGCTACTGTCAAGGTGGATACCTAGGAATTTTCCCTCTGTGAGTCTTGTGACTGATGATCCACTTAGCGTAATGTTAATTGGATCATTTGCAGCTTTGTTTCCAAACTGAATGAAATAGGTTTTATCAGTGTTCAAGGTAAGTTTGTTAGTCATCATCCAGGCAGATATTTTCTGTAATTCAGCACTGACTATGTTTGCTAGCATGACTGCGTTTGGGTGGGAAAATACATATGTAGTGTCATCTGCAAATAATATGGGTTTGAGTAGCTGTGATGCATTCAGTAGATCATATTAGTTTTATATATTAGTTTTAGCATGTGTATGAAAGTGTCATTTGTGCTTTTATTATTGATGAATCCAAACTGACAAGGGTTTAATATGTTGTGTGAAACGAGGTAGGAATAGATCCGTCTATGAATTAATTTTTCAAGATTTTAGAGAGCAGTGGTAAGTTAGATATTGGTCTATAGTTATTCAAGTCAGCTTGGTCACCTCCTTTACGGATCGGAGTGACCCCTCGCTATTTTGAGGATTGTTGGGAAGGTAGATGATTTAATGGATTTGTTAAAGAGCGTTGCAATAATTGGTGACAATACTTGAGAAGCTTTTTTGTACATAAAAGCAGGCAAGTTGTTTATGTCTCCTGCCTTGTTTTTAAGGGTGTTTATGATGAGCATAACTTCAGTGGGGTTGGTTGGAGCTAGGAATAGCATATTTGGGTAGGTTCCTATGAGGTAGTCTGATGGACAGGCGTTTGTGCTTGGTATTTTGTTTGCTAGATTTTTTCCTATGGTGGAGAAGAAAACATTAAGTCTGTTTGCTGTTTTGGTTGGAGTGAGTAGGGGTTCATCTGATTTTGTTAGTTTAATTGCTTTGTTTCTGGATAACTTTTTTATTGCCAAGAATTTCAGATAGAGTTTTCCAGGTTTTTTTCATATCACCTTTGATGTTATGTAATCTATTTTCATAATACAATTTTTTTGACCTTCTTATCAGGCTGGTACGTGCTGACGAGTAATTTCTCGACTGTTCTCTAGTTATTTGACCCATTCTATACTGTTTTTCATATTTGTGCTTTGTGTTAATGGATTTGAGGATGCTTGGTGTTAGCCAGGGATTATTCTGTCTCTTTGCTGTGATCTGTTTAGTTTTTCTGGGGCAATGTCTGTTGTAGAGGCATTGGGCTTTTTTTAGAAAATTTATTTATACATTCTTCATATCTGTATATGTTTCAAGCTCATTTTGCCAATCGATGTTATTCGTAGCTGCTATAAAGTTGTTAACTGCTGTCTCGTTATGTAGTCTGAAGGTTACTTTAGTAATGTCTTGTGGTAGTATGCCCAGATTAGTTATGAGAAAGGTTGGGTAGTGGTCTGTAGTGTTGTCCGTGATTATGCCTGATTTTAAAGGGGATATGGTGTTTGTCCAGATGTGGTCTATTAAGGAGATGCTTGTCTCGGAGATTCTTGTAGGTTTAGATATTGCTGGTAGCAACAGGCAGTTACTCACTGTGTTTGTGAATTCGGTTACTTGTGGGTCCTGGTCGTGTAGTATGTTTATGTTGAAATCTCCTGTTAGTAGTAGGTGGTCTTTATTCATATGTGCATCAGTAATCATGTTTTCTAGTTTTTCACTAAAGTGATAAATGTTTGACTGTGGTACTCTGTAGATGTTTATAATTGTAAGGGGTTTTTACAGGTCTTTTGATTTAAATTTGGCTATGATATATTCTCCATGTTCATCCCTTGTGCAGGATTTATTGATACATTAGAGTTGATTTGAATAGTATATAGCTGTTCTTCCCCCTTGCTGGTCTGTTCTACAGTTGTGTATGGCCACGTAGCCAGGGATGGTATATAGAAATCTGTAATATCAGGCTTAAGCTAGGTTTCTGTGAGTGTGATGACTGATATATTGGAATTAAGAGAACTGAGTAATGCTGTGAGGTCATCATAATGTTTGCTTAAGGATCTGACATTGTAGTTAAAGATGGTTATGTTATTGTTTAGCACTGAGTAATGTCTTTGCTTGGTCTGCTGTGTAGTAATTACAGTTACTGGTTGATTCATGTAATTCATTTTGTAAAAAGTTTACATCAGGATCTATGCCTGTAATCATAGGATGAGAGTAATTTTACATACTAGATTTTCTGAGTAAAATGATATAAGATTTATACTGAATCTACAACTAGACTTATGATTAAGACACCGTGTAATGGGTTTCATATATAATTTTGAGGAAAATATCATAGATGGATTAATGAAAATGCCTATATTGATGTAAAATAAGACATTTAGTGTGCCCAAGAGTGATTATTATTACGTAGTATTGGTGTCATGAGTAGAGAGAGACTTAGCGATTTAAAATATGTACCTGCACACCAGCACAGTGTGTAAGTATATTTAGGTACAGGTACACTTAAGTATAATTATCAGAGTACATATAAAATATGCAGTAACTTTAAAACACTTGAAATTTTGGAAAGTTTCCTGACATAATAGATGAGGTCACGGAAAATGTAAGCAAACTGAGTGGGGGGCGCCATATTTGAAAGACCGCTTGCCATATAGCAAATTCTGGTCATAATTTGACATCGCCGTATTAGCGGAATGGCATAAGGCAAAACGCCATAAGGCGAAACGCCATAAAGTGGGGCCTTATTGTACTGAAATAGTACTCAAATAGTCACAAACACACTGACACACTGCCTTGGTCATTTACTATTGTCTAGAAATATATACAAGGTATTTACAGGTCCCAGCAATGTTTTAGACACACTGGAGTATATGTGAAACTCCTTGAAGCATGGTGTATTATTACTAAGACAAGTGTCACTCCACTGCTGACAGTGCCGCAGTGGAGTGACACTTGATGATCATGCAGTGCTCCAGCGAACCCTGGCTTTATCTGTTTTCATTGTTACACACAAACGTGTGTGTGTGTCTGTCTTTCTGTCTGTCTGTATCTGTCTGTCTAGCTCTGCTTTTGTCTGTCTAGCTCTGCTTATCTGTCTTTCTGTCTGCCTGTGAATCTCTGTCTTTCTGTCTGCCTGTGTGTCTGTCTTACTGTCTGCCTGTGTGTGCCTGTCTTTCTGTATGCCTGTGTGTGTCTGGTTTTCTGTCTGCCTGTGTCTGTCTATCTTTACATTTGCTTGTCTCTGTGTCTCAGAGAGCGGCTCATAAACCAACAGGTATTACACATGATGCAGAGTCGTCACGTCTGATTCCTAATCAAGTGAAATGGGAATGACTTGCCAGTCATTCTTATTATGTCTTATATCTTCAAGCACTATATAGCACATTGCCTGAACTTTTTTAGGTTATCCTAGGTAATATTACACTATGTATAATAACAGTACTTATGTGTACCTGTGAGAGATACACTGAGACAGAAATACACACAGACAGACAAAGCCAGCCAGCCAGCCAGGACAGAAAGAGACACAGGACAAAGTCAGTTAGCCAGAACAGAACAGACACAGACAGAGCCAGCCAGCAGGACAGAAATAGACACAGATAAAGCCAGCCAGCCCGGACAGAAACAGACACAGATAAAGCCAGCCAGCCAGGAGAGAAACAGACAAAGTCAGCCAGCCTGGACAGAAACAGACACAGACAGACAAAGCCCAGCCAGCCAGCCAGCCAGCCAGCCAGCCAGCCAGCCAGCCAGGGCAGAAACAGACACAGACAAACAGACAAAGCCAGCCAGCCAGGACAGAAATAGACACAGCCAGCTAGCCAGCCACAGCCAGCCAGCCACAGCCAGCCAGCCAGCCAGCCAGCCACAGCCAGCCAGCCACAGCCAGCCAGCCAGCCAGCCACAGCTGGCCAGCCACAGCCAGCCAGCCACAGCCGGCCAGCCACAGCCGGCCAGCCACAGCCAGCCAGCCAGCCAGCCAGCCAGCCAGCCAAATACATATTATACACGTTACAGAATCGTTTCTCTTTACTTTGGGCCTAGGTTATAGGACATTCTGGGAGGTTGACACAGCCAGCTAGCTGAATATGTATTACACGTTCCAGACTCGTTTCTCTTTACTTTGAGCATACATTATAGGACATTCTGGCAGGATAACACTACCAGTGGTATAAAAAATGACAGGATGTTAAACAAATGTTGCTCGTGGGTTATTATGGAGGTTTTTGATATTTCCTCGACCACTCTGGCCACATCCATCTCAAAACCATTAAACTCAGGGCCAACATCACTATCCTCTTAAAAGGGGAGTGTTAAAACAACATGACATCAGTGAATCCCTACTGTTTGCCAAGTTATTTGCTCTAGCTGACACTCAATTGAACTGGTGCTCCCACAAGGCACTAAGTGGTCCAGATTTTTTTAATACTGCACACACCGAGTGTTAAGACCCATTCTGTAATGACCAGGTATCTCAGGCCAATCGTGCCAAATTTGCAGGCAGGAAAAATAAAGCGCTGATCTACATTTGGAGCACTAGTGGTACTAATGTAGATCTATGTTTGGACAGTTTAAGGGTTAAAAGTTACTAAAAATATTCCCACCATCTATGCAATACCTCCAGCTCCCCATCTACTAACTCCCCTACTCTGTTTTTAGCTGACAAATCCATTCGTTCTCTAGGTTTTCTTAACTTGTTTATCTCACTCAAAAATTTTTTCTTATTCTAAGCAAAAATTTCTTGACAGTAGACCTCCCACTCTATCATATGCTCTCCTTTTCCACTCTCTTCACCTTTCTTTTACTATCTAAATACTCTGCCCTTCTTCTATCACTTCTGCTTTGTAAAACCTGTCATAACCTACCTCTTTCTCTTTTATCCCATCCTTTAACTCATCATTCCACCAATAACTCCTCTTTCCTCCTGCATGCACCCTCCTACAGCCACAAACTTCTGCCCCACATTGTAATACTGCATTTTTAAAACTATCAGATCCCTCTTCAACCCCTCCCCCCTACTACCCATACTTGCACTAGTCTACCTTTCTGCCAATAATTGCTTATATCTCACCTTAACTTCCTCTTCCCTTAGTTTATACACTTTCACCTCTCTCTTACTTATTGTTGCCATTTTCCTTTTGTCCTATCTACCTCTTACTCTAACTGTAGCTACAACTAGATAATGATTCGATATATCCGTTGCCCCTCTATAAACATGTATATTCTGAAGCCTACCCATCAACCTTTTATCCATCAGTACATACAACCTTTTATCCATCAGTACATAATCTAGCAAACTACTTCATTACATGCTATATCATATCTTGTATACTTATTTATCCTCTTTTATTATTGTATGTAATCTGTGCAAATCTTTTCTCTTCTGCTGAAAAGTTATCAGGTTCAAAACAAATTATTCAACAATATAAAGAAATAAGGGAGGAAGGGGCTAGTGACTCCTTCTCTTGTATACACTACATTACTAAAGTTAAAAAGAGAAACTTTTGTTTTTCTTTTGGGCCACCCTGTCACGGTGGGATACAACTGGTTTGTTGAAAGAATATAAAAAAAAATGTTAAATAAAATATTAAATCACCTGAAGATGCTGTTTGCCATACAGATGTTCTCTCTTGTTGTGAAGTGAAGTAAACAGCTGGTCACAGATGCGACAATAGAGTTCCTCACTGTCATCATCCTAAAATGAAAATGTTTTAATGAATTATGCAATTACATTTATTTAACAATGCCCAATTAAACAATAAAAAAAATGCTTAATAAACTTTCATGGTAACATCTAAAAACAATTAAAAACAAACATACAAGCAATTTATCTGCACTAAATCTGGTACACTTCGAATATTATAGCTTGAGATGCATTTCAATGTAGTTAGTACAGTACGTAGTATTCACTGCATTTCATGCAGAATTAGGATACAGAAGAATGAATTAACATTTATAAACAGTAAAAGGAACCTAAAACATTAAAACTAATCCGAATAAATAAATTAACGTATGTATAGTATATCCTAGGTAGTAGGTTGGTAGACAGCAACCACCCAGGGAGGTGCTACCATCTTGCCAAGTGAGTGTAAAACTGAAGCCTGTAATTGTTTTACATGATGGTAGGATTGCTAGTGTCTTTTTTTTCTGTCTCATACACATGCAAGATTTCAGGTACGTCTTGCTACTTCTACTTACACTTAGGTCACACTACACATACATGTACAAGCATATATATATATATACACACCCCTTTGGGTTTTCTTCTATTTTCTTTCTAGTTCTTGTTCTTGTTTATATCCTCTTACCTCCATGGAGAAGTGGAACAGAATTCTTCCTCCGTAAGCCATGCGTGTTGTAAGAGGCAACTAAAATGCCGGGAGCAAGGGGCTAGTAACCCCTTCTCCTGTATATGTATATTACTAAATGTAAAAAATGAAACTTTTGTTTTTCCTTTTGGGCCACCCCGCCTCGGTAGGATACGGGCGGTGTGTTGAAAGAAAGAAGAAAGATGTATAGTATATCCTAGGTAGTAGGTTGGTAGACAGCAACCACCCAGGGAGGTGCTACCGTCTTGCCAAGTGAGTGTAAAACTGAAGCCTGTAATTGTTTTACATGATGGTAGGATTGCTGGTGTCTTTTTTTTTCTGTCTCATACACATGAAAGATTTCAAGTACATCTTGATACTTCTACTTACACTTAGGTCACACTACACATACATGTACAAGCACATATACACACCCCTCTGGGCTTTCTTCTATTTTCTTTCTAGTTCTTGGTTATTTCCTCTTACCTCCATGGGGAAGTGGAACAGAATTCTTTCTCCGTAAGCCATGCGTGTTGTAAGAGGTGACTAAAATGCCGGGAGCAAGGGGCTAGTAACCCCTTCTCCTGTATAAATCGCTAAATTTAAAATGAGAAACTTTTGTTTTTCTTTTTGGGCCACCTGCCTCGGTGGGATACGGTCGGTTTGATGAAAAAACGGTGATTATGTGTGAGTGAGGTGAAAGAGTTGAATGATGATTAAAGTATTTTCTTTTTGGGGATTTTCTTTCTTTTTGGGTCACCCTGCCTCGGTGGGAGACGGCCGACTTGTTCAAAAAAAAAAAAAGTACAGGTACCATCCGACTTACGACTAAGCTTAGTTCCAACCAACCGGTCTTAAGTCGAAATAGACGCAAGTCGAACCTTACTATTGAATATCAACGTCACACTTTTGTAACGATTTTATTTTATTGTTTTATTTTGGTATTTAATTTTTTACTTTACTTTTTATGTTGTTAGTACAGTGGACTCTCGACTAACAATATTAATTGGTACCCGAGAACGAATATCGTTAGTCGAGTTTTTGTAAGCATTAGTCGAGGCAAAATGTTAGCGTTAAAATGTATCGCTAGTCGGATTTAACGTTATACGATGCCATCGTTGGTCAAGGGTCCACTGTACTGTATTTTATACCATAAGGTTTAGGATAAACACTGTGTACAACACAAACAGTTGTTTATTTCCCAGAAATCTAGCATAAAAAACATGGTCGTAAGTCGAGTGGTCGTATGTCGAGCAGGTCGTAAGTCGGATGGTAGGTGTATATACACACACCTCTCTGAGTTTTCTTCTATTTTCTTACTAGCTCTTGTCCTTGTTTATTTCCTCTTATCTCCATGGGGAAGTGGAACAGAATTCTTCCTCTGTAAGCCATGCGTGTCGTAGGAGGTGACTAAAATGCTGGGAGCAAGGGTCTAGTAACCCCTTCTCCCGTATACATTACTAAAGTTAAAATGAGGAACTCTTGTTTTTCTTTTTGGGCCACCCTGCCTCGGTGGGATATGGCCAGTTTGTTGAAAGAAGAAGAATGTATAGTATAAAGACATTTGTAATAATAATCACATAAAAATGACAAAAATGCAACAAAACAGTAAGTGCAATAAATATTAAGATATGTAGATAAAATTATGAAGTTTTTTGTGGGGAAGAGAATTTGTATAAATACATTACAGGTCAGCCATCACTAATCAGACAATCACTAATCTGGTTCCATCACTAATCCAGCACTAATTTCAGCTAGCATAATTTTGAATTTTCCAGGTCGTTTCACCAGCCTGCTGCTTCTTGCTACATAAACAAAGGCAAGCCATTCCAATTTGTTTTTCTCCATTTATTATTATAGCCTGCTCACTTTAGCCTCAGCCATAGTTCCAGTGAATAAAGGAAATGCTTCTCATTGTGTAGAGCGCAAACACCATACACAGTCCATGAAAGATAAGGTTGAACTTCTGAAAAAACTGGACAGCGATGTGTCTGTAAGTAGCTTGTGTGAATTATACAGCACTGGTTCTTCCACAGTTTATGACACAAAGAAACAAAACAAAAAATTACTTGATTTCTTTGCTAACACTGATTCAAAGAAACAGATGTGTAAAAGGAAACAATGAAGGAAGGAAAAAGTTCAGAACTAGATCAAGTTCTGATGAAGTGGTTTAGGCTACGTGTAAGTGAAGAATTTTTTTTTTTTTTTTTTAACAAGTCGGCCGTCTCCCACTGAGGCAGGGTGACCCAAAAAGAAAGAAAATCCCCAAAAAGAAAATACTTTCATTATCATTCAACACTTTCACCTCACTCACACATAATCACTGTTTTTGCAGAGGTGCTCAGAACACAACAGTTTAGAAGTACAGTGGACCCCTGGTTAACAATATTTTTTCATTCCAGAAGTATGTTCAGGTGCCAGTACTGACCGAATTTGTTCCCATAAGGAATATTGTGAAGTAGATTAGCCCATTTCAGACCCCCAAACATACACGTACAAACGCACTTACATAAATACACTTACATAACTGGTCGCATTGGGAGGTGATCGTTAAGCGGGGGTCCACTGTATATACGTATAAAGATACACAACATATCCCTCCAAACTGCCAATATCCCAAACACCTCCTTTAAAGTGCAGGCATTGTACTTCCCATTTCCAGGACTCAAGTCCGGCTATATAAAATAACCGTTTCCCTGAATCCCTTCACTAAATATTACCCTGCTCACAGTCCAACAGCTCGTCAGGTCCCAAATACCATTCGTCTCCATTCACTCCTATCGAACACGCTCATGCACGCTTGCTGGAAGTCCAAGCCCCTCACCCCTCGCCCCTTTTCCTGTAATAATTACTAAAAAGAATAAGAAGTAAGTGAAGATGTTGAATTGTAAATTTCAGCTCTTCACTTTGGAAGAGGCAGTGATGAACTTTCTTGTGTAAGTCAAACTGGTTAACTTTATTAACCCTTTCATCATCAGTCCCATTGTATCACAGCTTTGAAGCCACTGTCGGTCCCGTAGTATGACGCCATAAGCTCAGCTCACTCAGATAAGCTGTGACTGGTAAATTTGGGCCTAGATATCAGAGAATAGGCCAGTGTGGTAAGTGTGCACTATATAAAAATAATCTTGCAGCATGCAGTGCATAACGAGAAAAAAACTGCAACTGTGTTTTTGGCTTAAAACAGCAACTTTGCAATGTATTTTAGTATGGTTTTTCAGTTTCAATTGATTGAATGGAAGATATATTACAGAAATAAAGATGATTCTGATTGGTTTCAGGACGAAAAGTACCTTGAAATTGAGCTGAAAGTAGCGGAAATGTTTGACTTTTGCCAATGTTCAAGATTAAACAAATCATGTCTCATGTCCAATACGTGTCCAACTGGCCATTTTAATATGTGGTCATGAATAGGTTGACATTATATATACAATTACAGTGGACCCTTGGTTTTCATGAGTCTTGGTTATCATGAATTTTGGTCAACGTTAACTTGTTTCAGCTAAATATAGCCTTGGTTTTCGTGATTTTCCTTGGATTTCAGAGGTTGTACGGTACATGTACAGTAATATGAAGCATTTCATAATAATACATTGTTTTCTGCACTTGCTTATCGTGTGTGACTGCTAAATAAGCCACCATGGGCCCAAAGAAAGCTGCTAGTGTCAGCCCTTTGGTAAAGGGCTGAGAGAGAAGATTGTGCCTTCTTCAGTGGTACAGTGATTCTACAATATATACAATACTAAAGCAGCAGGAGTCGATAAAGGCTATAGCACCAGCCAGCGATAAAGTGTAGCATTAACAGTGTAAAAAGTAAGTTAAGAGATTATGTGATAGAAAAAGGACACGAAACTAACTTATCCAATGTTGTTGGAGGTACATAGGGCCACTGACAACACCACCGCCTCTGCTGCTGCCTCCACCACCACTAATATGTATGGCATATGCTGTCAGTGGCCCTTATAAACCCAGCAACAACACCACCACCACTTACTCCTCACATACATAATGACATATTATTGCCCACTTATCCTCCATTTCACTTTACATGATATCGAGGCACAATAAGTTGATGAATTTCCAACTACTTTTCATAGCGAGTCAAAAAATCACAAGTAAAAATTTTCAGCCTTTAATATCATATTGTTCCTTAGAACATATTAATAATAAAAGATTAGCTTTTCTCCCATATCTTACAAGTGAGCAATTATTTACAGAGAACTAGAACTTAAGAACGTAAGAAAGAAGGAACACTGCACAGGCCTACTGACCCATGCGGAGCAGGTCCATGTCCCCCCCCCCCCCGGATTAGACCAATGACCCACCCCCTGGATTATCCCAATGACCCACCCAGTCTGGTCATCCCCACTCAAGGATGGAGCACTGTACCAGACCCAGCAGCACAAGCTAGTCAGGTCCAACTCACACCCACCCACACCCACTCATGTATTTATCTAACCTATTTTTAAAACTACACAACGTTTTAGCCTCAATAACTGTACTCGGGAGTTTGTTCCACTCATCCACAACTCTATTACCAAACCAGTGCTTTCCTATATCCTTCCTGAATCTGGATTTTTCCAACTTGAAACCATTGCTGTGAGTCCTGTCTTGACTGGAAGTTTTCAGCACACTATTTACATCCCCTTTATTTATTCCTGTTTTCCATTTATACACCTCGATCATATCCCTCCTAATTCTACGCCTTTCGAGAGAGTGCAGATTCAGGGCCTTCAGTCTATCCTCATAGGGAAGATTTCTGATACATGGGATCATCTTTGTCATCCTCCTTTGTACGTTTTCCAGAGCATTTATATCCATTCTGTAATACAGTGACCAGAACTGAGCAGCATAGTCTAAATGAGGCCTAACCAAGGATATATAGAGTTGAAGAACAACCTGAGGACTTCTATTATTTATACTTCTAGATATGAAGCCAAGAATTCTGTTAGCTTTATTGCAAACACTAATGCACTGTTGTCTTGGTTTTAGGTTACTGCTAACCAGAACTCCTAAATCCTTTTCGCAATCGGTAGTATTAAGATCTACATTATTTAGTTTATATGTGGCATGGCTATTAAACTGTCCAACATTTAGAACTTTGCATTTGTGAATATTAAACTGCATCTGCCACTTCTCCGACCATTGCGTCAGTCTATTCAAATCATCCTGGAGTGCTCTAATGTCCTCGTTAGAATGAATTGGACGGCCTATTTTGGTGTCATCAGCAAATTTGCTTATCTCGCTATTTATTCCCTCATCTATGTCGTTTATGTAAATTGTGAACAACAACGGGCCCAACACTGACCCCTGAGGAACACCGCTTGTGACGTGCCCCCATTCTGATTTCTCCCCATTTATGCAAACTCTCTTCTGTCTATTTGTCAGCCATGCCTCTACCCAGGAAAAAATTTCTCCTCCTATTCCATGTGCCCTAAGTTTCCTCAATAGCCTCTGGTGTGGAACTATCGAAAGCCTTCCTGAAGTCCTTATACACAATATCATATTCATTACCATGACCTACCTCCTCAAACACCTTAGTGAAAAAAGTTAGTAAATTCGTAAGACAGGAATGCCCCTTTGTAAAACCGTGTTGAGAATCATTAATGAATCTGTGCCTGTCAAGATGGCTACCAATTGCTTCGGCAATTATTAATTCCATAAATTTTCCCACTATGGAGGTAAGGCTTATTGGTCTATAGTTCGAAGCCAAGGACCTGTCACCTGCCTTGTAAATAGGTATTACATTTGCCATTTTCCACTTATCAGGCACTATGCCAGTTTGTAGTGATATGTTAAAAAGATTAGCCAAAGGTGTGCTAAGTTCCTCTTTACATTCCTTTAACACCCTTGCAAACAGTTCATCAGGACCTGGGGATTTGTTAGGTTTTAGTTTCTCTATTTGTCTGAGGACCATGTCACTAGTTACCGCAATCGTACATAGTTTATTATCATCCTGTTCTACATAATCTATTATTTCAGGAATATCGCTAGTATTTTCCTGGGTGAAAACTGAGAGGAAGTAGGTATTTAGAATTGCACACATATCCTTATCACTGTCAGTGATCTGACCAGAGTTACTCTTAAGTGGGCCAATCTTGTCCCTAATCTTACTTCTGTATACCTGAAAGAACCCTTTTGGGTTAGTCTTTGAATCCCTTGCGACCTTAACCTCATAATCCCTTTTTGCTTTTCTTATTCCTTTTTTTATTTCTCTCTTTAATTGAATATATTGATTTCTTAACTGCCCATCCCCTCTTTTGATATGCCTATATATGCCTATATTTTGAACTTTAAGGTTTCATTTCCTGGAGGTTTTCAGATCAAATGTGAATACATCAGATAGTTGACAGTAGTAGGTTGGTAGACAGCAACCACCCAGGGAGGTACTACTGTCCTGCCAAGTGAGTGTAAAATGAAAGCCTGTAATTGTTTTACATGATGGTAGGATTGTTGGTGTCCTTTTTCCTGTCTCATGAACATGCAAGATTTCAGGTACGTCTTGCCACTTCTACTTACTTAGGTCACACTACATATACATGTACAAGCATATATATACACACACACCTCTGAGTTTTCTTCTATTTTCTTTCTAGTTCTTGTTCTTGTTTATTTCCTCTTATCTCCGTGGGGAAGTGGAACAGAATTCTTCCTCCGTAAGCCATGCGTGTTGTAAGAGGCGACTAAAATGCCGCGAGCAAGGGGCTAGCAACCCCTTCTCCTGTATAGATTACTTAATTTAAAAAGAGAAACTTTTGTTTTTCCCTCGGTGGGATATGGCCGGTTTGTTGAAAAAAAAAAAAGTTGACAGTAGTAGGTTGGTAGACAGCAACCACCCAGGGAGGTACTACCGTCCTGCCAAGTGAGCGTAAAACAAAAGCCTGTAATAGCTTTACATGATGGTAGGATTGCTGGTGTCTTTTTTTTGTCTCATAAACATGCAAGATTTCAGGTACGACTTGCTACTTCTACTTACACTTAGGTCATACTACACATACATGTACATGTTTATGTATACACACTCATCTGAGTTTTCTTTGATTTTATCTTAATAGTTCTTTTTCTTATTGCTTTTCCTTTCATATCCATGGGGAATTGTAATAAGAATCTTTCCTCCATAAGCCATGTGTGTTGTAAAAGTCAACTAAAATGCTGGGAACAATGGGCTAGTAACCCCTTTTCCCGTATAGTCTACTAAAAAGAAAAAGAAGAAAACCATCAAAGTGGGATGCTTGAATGTGCATGGATGTTGTGCGAATGACAAGAAAGAGATGATTGTGGATGTTATGAATGAGAACAAGCTGGATGTCCTGGCTTTAAGTGAAATAAAGTTGAAGGGGGCGGGAGAGTTTCGGTGTGGAGAAATAAATGGGATTAGGTCAGGGGTTTCAAATAGACTTAGAGTTAAAGGAGTAGTAGCAATAATGTTGAAGGATAAGTTATGGCAGGAAAAGAGGGAATATAAATGTATAAATTCAAGGAATATGTGGAGTAAAATAAGGGTTGGATGTGAAAAGTGAGCTAAAATAAGCGTTTATGTGCCTGGAGAAGAGAGAAGTGTAGAGGAGAGAGAGAGATTTTGGGAAATGATGAGTGAGCGCATGGGGAGTTTCGAACCAAGTGTGAGAGTACTTGTGGTTGGGGATTTCAATGCTAAAGTGGGTAAAAATGTTGTGGAGGAAGTAGTTGGTAAATTTGGGGTGCCAGGGGTAAATGAAAATGGGGAGCCTTTAATTGAGCTATGTGTAGAAAGAGGTTTGGTAATAAGTAATACATAATTTATGAAAAAAGAGGTAGTAGGTTGGTAGACAGCAACCACCCAGGGAGGTACTACCGTCCTGCCAAGTGAGTGTAAAACGAAAGCCTGTAATTGTTTTACATGATGGTAGGATTGCTGGTGTCTTTTGTCTGTCTCATAAATATGCAAGATTACAGGTACGTCTTGCTACTTCTACTTACACTTAGGTCACACTACACATACATGTACAGGTTTATTTATACACACTCATCTGAGTTTTCTTTGATTTTATCTTAATAGTTCTTGGTCTTATTACTTTTCCTTTTATATCCATGGGGAAGTGGAATAAGAATCTTTCCTCCGTAAGCCATGCGTGTTGTAAAAGTCAACTAAAATGCCGGGAACAATGGGCTAGTAACCCCTTTTCCTGTAAAGATTACTAAAAAGAATAAGAAGAAGAAAATTGTCAAAGTGGGAAGTCTGAATGTGCGTGGATGTTGTGCAAATGATAAGAAAGAGATGATTGTGGATGTTATGAATGAGAAGAAACTGGATGTCCTGGCTTTAAGTGAAACAAAGCTGAAAGGGGTGGGAGAGTTTCAATGGAGAGGAATAAATGGGATTAGGTCAGGGGTTTTCAATAGAGTTAGAGCAAAAAGAAGGAGTAGCAATAATGTTGAAGGATAAGCTATGGCAGGAAAAGGGACTACAAATGTATAAATTCAAGGATTATGTGGAGTAAAATAAAGATTGGATGTGAAAAGTGGGTTATAGTAAGCGTGTTGCCCCTGGAGAAGAGAGAAGTGTAGAGGGAGAGAGAGATTCTGGGAAATGTTGAGTGAATGCGTGGGGAGTTTTGAATCAAGTGTGAGAGTAATGGTGGTTGGGGATTTAAATGCTAAAGTGGGTAAAAATGTTATGGGGGGAGGTAGTTAGGTAATTTTGGGGTGCCAGGGGTAAATGTAAATGGGGAAAGCCTTTAATTGAGCTATGTGTAGAAAGAAATTTGGTAATAAGTAATACATATTTTATGAAAAAGAGGATAAATAAAATTACAAGGTATGATGTAGCACGTAATGAAAGTAGTTTGTTAGATTATGTATTGGTGGATAAAAGGTTGATGGGTAGGCTCCAGGATGTACATGTTTATAGAGGGCAACTGATATATCGGATCATTATTTAGTTGTAGCTACAGTTAGAGTAAGAGGTAGATGGGAAAAGAGGAAGGTGGCAACAACAAGTAAGAGGGAGGTGAAAGTGTATAAACTAAGGGAGGAGGAGGTTCGGGCGAGATATAAGCGACTATTGGCAGAAAGGTGGGCTAGTGCAAAGATGAGTAGTGGGGGGTTGAAGAGGGTTGGAATAGTTTTAAAAATGCAGTATTAGAATGTGGGGCAGAAGTTTGTGGTTATAGGAGGGTGGGGGCAGGAGGAAAGAGGAGTGATTGGTGGAATGATGAAGTAAAGGGTGTGATAAAAGAGAAAAAGGTAGCTTACGAGAGGTTTTTACAAAGCAGAAGTGTTATAAGAAGAGCAGAGTATATGGAGAGTAAAAGAAAGGTGAAGAGGAGTGGTGAGAGAGTGCAAAAGGAGAGCAGATGAAAGAGTGGGAGAGGCACTGTCAAGAAATTTTTATGAAAATAAGAAAAAATTTTGGAGTGAGTTAAACAAGTTAAGAAAGCCTAGGGAAAGTATGGATTTGTCAGTTAAAAACAGAGTAGGGGAGTTAGTAGATGGGGAGAGGGAGGTATTAGGTAGATGGCGAGAATATTTTGAGGAACTTTAAATGTTAAGGAAGAAAGGGAGGCGGTAATTTCATGCACTGGCCAGGGAGGTATACCATCTTTTAGGAGTGAAGAAGAGCAGAATGTAAGTGTGGTGGAAGTACGTGAGGCATTACGTAGAATGAAAGGGGGTAAAGCAGCTGGAACTGATGGGATCATGACAGAAATGTTAAAAGCAGGGGGGGATATAGTGTTGGAGTGGCTGGTACTTTTGTTTAATAAATGTATGAAAGAGGGGAAGGTACCTAGGGATTCGGCGGAGAGCATGTATAGTCCCTTTTATATAAAGGGAAAGGGGACAAAAGAGATTGTAAAAATTATAGAGGAATAAGTTTACTGAGTATACCAGGAAAAGTATACGGTAGGGTTATAATTGAAAGAATTAGAGGTAAGACAGAATGTAGAATTGCGGACGAGCAAGGAGGCTTCAGAGTGGGTAGGGGATGTGTAGATCAAGTGTTTACATTGAAACATATATGTGAACAGTATTTAGATAAAGGTAGGGAAGTTTTTATTGCATTTATGGATTTAGAAAAGGCATATGATAGAGTGGATAGAGGAGCAATGTGGCAGATGTTGCAAGTATATGGAATAGGTGGTAAGTTACTAAATGCTGTAAAGAGCTTTTATGGGGATAGTGAGGCTCAGGTTAGGGTGTGTAGAAGAGAGGAGAATACTTCCCGGTAAAAGTAGGTCTTAGACAGGGATGTGTAATGTCACCATGGTTGTTTAATATATTTATAGATGGGGTTGTAAAAGAAGTAAATGCTAGGGTGTTCGGGAGAGGGGTGGGATTAAATTATGGGGAATCAAATTCAAAATGGGAATTGACACAGTTACTTTTTGCTGATGATACTGTGCTTATGGGAGATTCTAAAGAAAAATTACAAAGGTTAGTGGATGAGTTTGAGAATGTGTGTAAAGGTAGAAAGTTGAAAGTGAACATAGAAAAGAGTAAGGTGATGAGGGTATCAAATGATTTAGATAAAGAAAAATTGGATATCAAATTGGGGAGGAGGAGTATGGAAGAAGTGAATGTTTTCAGATTTCTTGGGAGTTGACGTGTCGGCGGATGGATTTATGAAGGATGAGGTTAATCATAGAATTGATGAGGGAAAAAAGGTGAGTGGTGCGTTGAGGTATATGTGGAGTCAAAAAACGTTATCTATGGAGGCAAAGAAGGGAATGTATGAAAGTATAGTAGTACCAACACTCTTATATGGATGTGAAGCTTGGGTGGTAAATGCAGCAGCGAGGAGACGGTTGGAGGCAGTGGAGATGTCCTGTCTAAGGGCAATGTGTGGTGTAAATATTATGCAGAAAATTCGGAGTGTGGAAATTAGGAGAAGGTGTGGAGTTAATAAAAGCATTAGTCAGAGGGCAGAAGAGGGGTTGTTGAGGTGGTTTGGTCATTTAGAGAGAATGGATCAAAGTAGAATGACATGGAAAGCATATAAATCTATAGGGGAAGGAAAGAGGGGTAGGGGTCGCCCTCGAAAGGGTTGGAAAGAGGGGGTAAAGGAGGTTTTGTGGGTGAGGGGCTTGGACTTCCAGCAAGCGTGCGTGAGCGTGTTAGATAGGAGTGAATGGAGACGAATGATACTTGGGACCTGACGATCTGTTGGAGTGTGAGCAGGGTAATATTTAGTGAAGGGATTCAGGGAAACCGGTTATTTTCATATAGTCGGACTTGAGTCCTGGAAATGGGAAGTACAATGCCTGCACTTTAAAGGAGGGGTTTGGGATATTGGCAGTTTGGAGGGATATGTTGTGTATCTCTATACATATATGCTTCTAAACTGTTGTATTCTGAGCACCTCTGCAAAAGCAGTGATAATGTGTGAGTGTGGTGAAAGTGTTGAATGATGATGAAAGTATTTTCTTTTTGGGGATTTTCTTTCTTTTTTTTGGGTCACCCTGCCTCGGTGGGAGACGGCCGACTTGTTGAAAAAAAAAAAATAAATAAATAAATAAAGTATTATATAGCACATAATGAACGTAGTTTGTTAGATTACGTATTGGTGGATAAAAGGTTGATGGGTAGGCTTCAGGATGTACATGTTTATAGAGGGGCAACTGATATATCGGATCATTATTTAGTTGTAGCTACAAGAAAAATTGGATATCACATTGGAGAGATGAAGTATGGAAGAAGTGAATGTTTTCAGATATTTGGGAGTTGACGTGTCACCGGATGGGTTTATGAAGGATGAGGTTAACCATAGAATTGATGAAGGAAAAAAGGCGAGTGGTGTGTTGAGGTATACGTGGAGACAAAACAACATTACCTATGGAGGCAAAGAAGGGAATGTATGAAAGTATAGTGGTACCAACTCTCTTATATGGGAGTGAAGCTTGGGTTGTAAATGCTGCAGCGAAGAGGCGGTTGGAGGCAGTGGAGATGTCCTCTAAGGGCAATGTGTGGTGTGAATATTATGCAGAAAATTTAGAGTGTGGAAATTAGGAGAAGGTGTGGAGTTCATAAAAGTATTAGTCAAGAGGGCTGAAGAGGGGTTGTTGAGGTGGTTTGGTCATTTAGAGAGAATGGATCAAAGAAGAATAACATGGAGAGCATATAAATCTGTAGGGGAAGGAAGACGGGGAAGGGGCATCCTGAAAAAAGGGTGGATGGATGGGTAAAGAAGGTTTTGTGGGCGAGGGGCTTGGACTTCCAGCAAGCGTGCGTGAGCGTGTTAGATAGGAGTGAATGGAGACGAATGGAGTGTGTGTGAGAGCAGGGTAATATTTAGTGAAGGGATTCAGGGAAACCAATTATTTTATATAGCCAGACTTGAGTACTGGAAATAGGAAGTACAATGCCTGCACTTTGGGATTTGGGATATTGGCAGTTTGGAGGGATATGTTATATATCTTTATATATGCTTCTAAATTGTTGTATCTGGGTGCCTCTGCAAAAACAGTGATTATGTATGAGTGAGGTGAAAGTGTTGAATGATGATGAAAGTATTTTCTTCTTGGGAATTTTCTTTCTTTTTGGGTCACCCTGCCTCAGTGGGAGAAGGCCAACTTTTTGAAGGAAAAAAAGAAAAGTTGACATGGGATGTAATATACAGATAAGTCCCCACAAGTACCTTCAGTATGATCTAAGGGAATATGGCTCTGTTACAACAGAGGATTTCCAAGCAATGCACCTTGAGCTGTAGATCAGCTGCTACTGTCAGTAGTGGGAGAGGAGTGACCTAACTTAAGGTAGGTCATGTGACATAAGCTTAGAGGGTGAGCGTGTTAACCAGAAACTGGCTGTTACACAAGTGCTTCACATATCGCACCGTTACACCTAACCTAAATCATTTTACTATATACATAAATTTACATGATTCTATTTGGTAACTCATATGAAGCCTCAGATAATATTATAGTCAGACTTCCTTATTTTAGCATTTAATAAGGAAGTTCGCAATATGATATTAAGTGATACTGGCTCAAAGTAATGTGGAAGGTGATGGGTGTAACACTTCCCCCCCCCCTCACGACCGCAAGTCATAATAAGAATTGCAGGTGGGAGCAGCCAGAGATTAAGTCTTATGAGTGAATTGCTCTATATACATCTAGGACTCATCTCAACTCATGCTCCAACCAGAGGGGATATGTGGAATCAGTAGCCAGGTCAACACACACTGTAGGAATAAACAATTTAAAGTTAATTTGGACCAATATATTTTCCCTGCCCTTACTAATAAGGCCTTTAGGGATAAGAAAGGGTGTCTGCAAAAACATTATCCTTCTCTTTTATATAATTTAACCCTTTGACTGTCACAAGCCCCTTTCTGAAACTGTCATTCTATGTTGCAAAATTTAAAAAAAAAAAAATATTTTTTCTTATAAAATGATAGAGAATCTTTTCCCAATGGTAATGACACCAAAAGTACGAAATTTGGTCGAAAACTCACGGAATTACACTCTGGCGAAGTTAGCGGTCTCGGCGACATATACGCATCAGCAATTTTGCCAACTTTGAGCCCTGTTTTTGGCCAATTTCGTTGTTCCAGTTGACCAAACTCATAGCTATTTCTTTAGAACTCCATTTTTTCTATCAGTTGAGTACAAGAAACTGCCCATTTACTGAATTAAGCTACCCAATAAAGTAGTCAGAAATTGGCAATTTGGCCAATTTCACACAAATTAAAAAAGATGCCAATTTCAAAATAGGGTCCAGAATAAACAATGAAGACATTCTTGGCACTAAAATAACATATCCTCTGCTCATCAGTCACGTCTCTAAGCCCTTCTTATATTACTATTGTTTTCTATATTGATTTTTTATTCATACAAAAAATAGAAGATTTACTGTTATGCAGACTACTGCATTATTGTAAAAATGGTATAAATAATATCAGTGCACTAGTAAAAGAATATCAGACTCCCTAGTTGACGTGTATTGGACGTGTGGTGTGATTTGCTTACTCCAGAACATTGGTAAAAATCAAACATTTCCGCTACTTTGAGCTTAATTTCAAGGTCGTTTTCATCGTGAAACTAATCAAAATCATCTCTATTTCTGTAATATGTATCCCATTTTATCACCTGAGAACATGAAAACGAGAATACAAAGATAAATACTATATGAAAATACACCTCAAAGTCGGCATTTTAATCCCAAAAAAAAAAGTTGTTTTTTTTTCTCATTACGCCCTGCGTGCTGCAGGATTACTGACCACACAGACCCATTCTCTCACATGTGGGCCTATCAGCTTTCTCCTGCTTGATCTGAAGCCGCAAGAATCTATGCGTATAAATACGTCAGAAACAGTGGCGCGCAAGACATATATATACGATCGAAGCAGTCAAAGGGTTAAAGAAATTGAATAGAGTTGAATTCTTAATGCCCATCTCAAGATTCGGGCATTCTCTGATTTCATAGAGTTGATAAATGCTAGTGGGTTGTAGTCAGAAAAAACCATTACAGAGTAAGAGGAAGATCCGAAATACACATCACAGTGTTCTAGAGACACCACAAATGCTAATGCTTCCTTTTCAATTGTTGAATAGTTAAGTTGCTGCTTCTTTAATTAAGATGAAAAGTAAGACAAGGAATGCAATAACTGAGAGGGAGGTGATTGTTTTGCAACAACACAGCACCTAATGTGTAAGCACTAGCATCAATCTGCAGATGAAAGGGTAAGGCGAATTCAGGGCTACGCAACACGAGAGAGGCTGAAAGTAATTTTTTTAACTGTCTAAAGGCTAGATCACAATCAGAAGACCAGGTAAATTTAGTTTTAAAACTTGTGGCTTTGGTTAAAGGAAAAGCAGTTTGAGCAAAATTGGGGCAAAAACAACGACAGCAGCCGACCATTCCTAAGAATCTTTGCACTGCCTTACGGTCTTGTGGTACAGGGAACTCAACAAGGGACTTGACTTTGGCATCTAGAGGGGCTACCTCGCCTTGACCAATCCAGAATCCTAAATATTTAACTTTGGCTTGTCCAAATTAAACACTTAGACAAGCTGACTGTGAAATTGTACTGGTCCAAGAGTTTGAATAAGGCTCAGAGTTGCCTCATGTGTTGATCCCAACTATCATTAAAAATCACCAGATCATCCAGATAGGCTTCAACTCCTTTCAAGTCTTTTATCATTTGAGTCATCAGATGCTGAAATATTGAACATGCGTTACAGAGTCCAAAGGGCATGACTCTGTAACTGTACAGGCCACCTCGCACCACAAAAGCTGACATTTCCTTCCCCTTAGGTGAGAGAGGCACCTGGTAACATCCAAGCAACAAATCCAACCTGCTTATGTATTTGGCTCTGGCCACTTGATCTATTAAATCATCGATTCATGGGATAGGGAATCCACCAGGAATAGTAAGGGGGTTAACTTTCCTGAAGTCAGTGCACATTTGTTTGGTCCCATCGGGTTTAGGCACCTGGATACATGGTGAGGCTCATGGACTTAAACTGGGTTCAGCTAATCCATTTGCAAGCAACCAGTCCACTTCCTTTTCTAATTCTGCTTGCTTCAGAAGGCTCACACGGTAGGGGGGCTGCTTAATTGGAGTGTCCACCTTGAGATTTATCTCGTGATAACTGAGAATACAAGTTTCTGGAATGTCCCTGAATAATTGAGGATACCGGTGAATCAGAGCCTTTATTTCCAGTCCTTTTTCTGATTCTAGGGACACCAACAATGTCTCTAAATTCTGTAAAGCTTCTGAATTTTTCAAGAGTATTGGAATTCCTAATTCCTCGTCTCCAGACTTGGGGGTTTCTTCCTTTGGATAAGGCAAATATGCATTGATAGGAGAAAGTGGGGAAATATAAGCTTTAATCTGGTTTAGGTGATAAATCCATTCGGAGTTTCTTCTTTTGGGTGTTTTTATCACATAATTTGCATCGTTCACAATTCTTACCACCTCCAACGGGCCTTCAAACTTTGGTTGAAGGGGCTGACCCGGAGTGAATCAATGAACTTGTACCTGATCTCCAGGTTCGAATGTCCAGAGTTTTGACCCTCAGTCACATTGTCGTTTCATTTTAACTTGAGCTTGTTTCAAATTCTTGGCAGCTAATGCATGAGCTACTGAGAGACTATTTCTGATAGCTTCAGGAGAGGACATAAAGGTGGAGCTGGTTTCATCCGTTCAGGCCTCTTTGAGCATCAACATAGGTCCTCTAACTTGGTGCCCAAAAATGAGTTCAAATGGAGTGAATCCTAAACTCTCAAGTACACTCTCTCGGTGGGCAAACAACAGGAGTAAAATACCATCGTCCCAATCCTCCTGAAACTGCTGGCAATATGATCCATTCATAACTTTCAAGGTTCTGTGAAACCTTTCAACAACACTTTGTGACTGGGCAATAGGCTGTAGCGAACTCTGACTTTGTTCCTACGTAAGACAAAGTGTTTTGAAAAAATTTAGAAGTGAAATTGGTTCCTTGGTCGGACTGTACTTCTTTAGGGAAACCGAACTGAGAAAAAAATTTAAATAGTGTCTAAGCAATAATCCAGGCATTAATTTTCCTTAGGGGAATGACCTCAGGATATCTTGTAACCATATTTACAATGGTGAAAAGATACTAGTTTCCTTTCTTCGTTTTTGGAAGTGGTCCGACACAGTCGATCACTAACCTGGAGAATGGTTCTCCACTCACTGGAATTGGAATGAGGGGGCTAAAGGAGGATTGTGTGAGGGTTTGCCAATTAACTGACACGTGGGACAACTTTTCACATATTGCTTTATCTTTTCCTGCATTTTGGGCCACGAAAAATGTTTAGCAATTTTGGCAAGCGTCTTCTTTTGCCCTAGATGGCCTCCAATGGAACTACAGTGGGCCCTCAACTAACGGCGGCATTAAGTAACGGCAAATTCATCTAATGGCGCTTTTTGGTGTAAAAAAAATGTCTCTACCAACAGCGAAAAACACTACCAACGATGTTCGTCCAGAACATGTCCATGTGCAGGGAGCGCAGCCTGAGCGGGCCCAGCCACTCCAAGACTCAGTGTGCCATTGTTTACAAGCTGTTGTGGTCAATTCCACGTGTGCCTGCCGTATATTTTGGATTATTCCTGTTTTTTTAGTGCTTGTAACCATTAAATAAGCCATCTTGGGCCCCAAGAAAGCTCCAAGTTTCAAGCCTGTGTTAAAAAGGGTGAGAATTACGATGGAAATGTAGAAAGAGATAATTGAAAAATACAAGAGTGGAGTGTGTATGTCTGAGTTGGAAAGGCAATACAACAAATTACATTCCACCATCAGTACTATCTTGGCGAACAGAAAGGCAATCAAGGAAGCTGTTGTTGCAAAAGATTCAAGTACGTTTTTAAAACGGAGACCGTAAATAATTGAAGAGGTAGAGAGACTGTTATTGGTATGGATAAACGAAAAACAATTATCAGGAGATAGTGTTTCTCAGTCTATAATTTGTGAAAAGGCAAGGAAGTTGCATGATGATCTCATTAAGAAAATGCCTCAAAAGAGTGCTGTTGCTGATGAATTTAAGGCCAGCAAAGGCTGGTTTGAAAGATTTAAGATTCGTAGTAGCACACACAGTGTGGTAAGGCATGGTGAGGCAGCCAGTTCAGACAAAAAAGTGGCCCTAAGAGAGTTTTGTTAAGTTCACTTCAATATACTCAGTTGTGTAAACCTTATAGGCTTGGGAGGGAGTGACTAAGAAGACCTTGAACTCTGCTCGGAGGAAACTGTGGCCAGAATATGTAGAACAGAGGGCTTTTGAAGGGTTTGGGGCTAACCCTCAGGAGGTTATGCCAATAGTGGAAGCTATTGTGTCATTGGGGAAGTTCTTGGGGTTGGAGGTTTGTGGTGAGGATGTGGAAGAGTTGGTGCAGAACGACGAGGAAGAACTAACCACTGCAGACCTGCAAGAGCTTCAGGTGCAACAGCAACAAATCACATCTCAGGAATGTTCTTCAGAGCAGGAGGAAGAGAGATGGAGGAAGATGACTTCGTCAAGGATTAGGGAAATGTGGCCAATGTTAACAAAGGTGCAAGCATTTATCAACTAATTTTATCCTGTCACAGAAGTTGCAAGCCATATTGGCAACATGTACAATGACACTCTTGTATCCCATTTTAGGGAAATCCTAAAGGCACGTGAGAAACAGCTCTCTGGACAGCTATTTTGTGCGACAGGGGTCCAGTGACTCTCAAGCTGGTCCTAGTGGCATTAAAAAACCAAGGAGGGAGGTAACCCCACCAAAGGACTTGGTACCTCAAGTATTAATGGAAGGGGATTCCCCTTCCAAACAATAAAACACCTGCATCATCTTCCCTCCTACCGTCTCATCACTCATCAACAACTCCACAATAAAGGTAAGTGGCATTTAATTATTGTTTATTTTGCATGTCCTATTCATTTTGGTGTACGGAAATGCATATTTCATGTAAAAAAAAAAAATTCATACTTTGGGGTGTCAGGAACAGATTAATTCTATTCCCATTATTTCTTATTAGGAAAATTAATTCGACCAATGGCAAATTCGACTAACAGCAAGCTCTCTGGAACAGATTAATGCCGTTGGTTGAGGGTCCACTGTATTATGAGCCATTTTACAGACTAAGTTTCTAAAAGATGTTGGATGCACAAACAAAGGTTCGCCACTGGAACTTCTCCTTTCTTTCAGCACTTCCTTGTCCCAAGAGAAACACTGTGTCAACTTACTTGCCTCCTCCACAGGGACGGTGTTTTTCCAAATATTCTCCAGAGAGGAGTCGGAGTTTTGCTCTTCCACCAGGACTTTCCAATCCGGTAGGCCCCTGTCAGATGAGGGAAAAGTCACAACACTAGTTACCTCATTGAGAGGCGATGCATCTGCTGGGGTTAAGTCACTAAACAAATTTCCTAATTCCACATCAACACTATCATTCGCAGTTTCAGAAGAACACCATTCCGGTTAGACATGGCAGGGGTCACCACGCTCAAAGAAAACAGTAAGGGTCCCTCTTTACAGGCCTCTACCCCATAATGATCCTCAGTTCCATTCTCCATGACTACTGGCTCCATACTTATGCCAGTGCTTTCAAGATTATTTCCTACTAATAATAAGAAGTCTTTTATAGGAAAATTCATAAGAAAAATTTTGACGAATACCCAACCTTCAAAACATAGGGTTATCAAGAAAACTTTATACAGAGGTACTCTCAAAGAGGTGCCTATATGTAGGAACTTTCAGGGAGATTCAGTACCCCTTCCCAAAGCAGGGTTGGATAAGAACCTGTGTCTCGAAAGGAGCTTACCTCAGTCAACAGTTGATCAGTAATTCCCACTTTACTTGAGAAGAAATAAGGGTTCATGGTGCAGGACACATCTGAAGCAGTAGGTGGGGACACAGAGAGTCTGCAAGGGGGCATAATTTCCCTTGGTTTGTCATTTTTCCTTGATAATTTTCTTAAGTCACTGTTGCGTTGAGAAGTGTAGGCGAGTTGAGAGGGATGGCCGTGTATTTGGTTGTTTCCTAGGTAGTCACTACATTTGAAACATTGAGACATTTTGTGTCCCTCCTTCACACATTAAGAGCATTTCCCTCTCGCTGAAGGTGGTTTGGACCAAGTATGATTCTTTTCTGGTAATTTTCTGGCATCTCTGAAGGGGTCTTCCACTTGGGAGAGACAGGGCTCTGTGTAGTTGGTAAGTGGATTACTCATCAATGGTGTTTTACCTTAGAACAGGATGGATTTCACGTTTTCCAAATCATGTCCCCTCGAGACGAGTCTTTGAGACACCTCGAAATTATCTGCCAGGGCAGTAGTTTCTTCCAGAGAACTTTTTGGATGACATATTAGATGTTTCTGTAATTCCCTAGGGAGATTTGCATGAAAGTCCTCTAACAGAATTAGTAATGTCAGATCCTCTAAAGAGTGGACACCAGTGGCTCTAGACCAACAGTCTAGTGTGGTTACCTTGTCTCGGGCATAGTCAATATATGACTGACCAAGCCAACATTTCACTAAGGTATTTGAGGAGGTAGATCATGGTAATGAATATGATATTGTGTATATGGACTTCAGTAAGGCTTTTGACAGGGTCCCACATCAGAGACTATTGAGGAAAATTAAGGCACATGGAATAGGAGGAGAAGTTTTTTCCTGGATAGAGGCATGGTTGACAAATAGGCAGCAGAGTTTTTGCATAAATGGGGAGAAATCAGAGTGGGGAAGCGTCACGAGCGGTGTTCCTCAGGGGTCAGTGTTGGGCCCCCTGCTGTTCACAATCTACATAAATGACATAGATGAGGGCATAAAGAGCGACATCGGCAAGTTTGCCGATGACACCAAAATAGGCCATCGAATTCATTCTGACGAGGACATTTGAGCACTCCAGGAAGATTTGAATAGACTGATGCAGTGGTCGGAGAAGTGGCAGATGCAGTTTAATATAGACAAATGCAAAGTTCTAAATGTTGGACAGGACAATAACCATGCCACATATAAACTAAATAATGTAGATCTTAATATTACGGATTGCGAAAAATATTTAGGAGTTCTGGTTAGCAGTAATCTGAAACCAAGACAACAGTGCATAAGTGTTCGCAATAAAGCTAATAGAATCCTTGGCTTCATATCAAGAAGCATAAATAATAGGAGTCCTCAGGTTGTTCTTCAACTCTATACATCCTTGGTTAGGCCTCATTTAGATTATGCTGCACAGTTTTGGTCACCGTATTACAGAATGGATATAAATTCTCTGGAAAATGTACAAAGGAGGATGACAAAGTTGATCCCATGTATCAGAAACCTTCCCTATGAGGATAGACTAAGGGCCCTGAATCTGCACTCTCTAGAAAGACGTAGAATTAGGGGGGATATGATTGAGGTGTATAAATGGAAGACAGGAATAAATAAAGGGGATGTAAATAGTGTGCTGAAAATATCTAACCTAGACAGGACTCGCAGCAATGGTTTTAAGTTGGAAAAATTCAGATTCAGGAAGGATATAGGAAAGTACTGGTTTGGTAATAGAGTTGTGGATGAGTGGAACAAACTCCCAAGTACAGTGATAGAGGCCAGAACGTTGTGTAGCTTTAAAAATAGGTTGGATAAATACATGAGTGGATATGGGTGGGTGAGAGTTGGACCTGATAGCTTGTGCTACCAGGTCGGTTGCCGTGTTCCTCCCTTAAGTCAATGTGACCTGACCTGACTAGGTTGGGTGCACTGGCTTAAGCCGGTAGGAGACTTGGACCTGCCTCGCATGGGCCAGTAGGCCTTCTGTAGTGTTCCTTCGTTCTTATGTTCTTATGTTCTTTACCACCTCGTACTGTGTATATTGCTGGTAGGGAAGGGAAGCCATGCAGGTTTGTACCTTGCCCTTCAACGCAGTATGAATCAAGGTGGCCGATTTTTCTTTGGGCCAATTCATAGCTTGGGCTTGATTTTCAAAAATCTTGAAGAAAACGTCCAGTTGGAAGCTAAGAAACATCTCAGCAAGGTGCTTCTTAGCTTCCAACTGGACATTTTGTAAGAGCAATATGCATTCAATAGAGTTTAATTGGTCTTGTCCCAAGTGCTCAAAGGTTAAGGACAAAAGGAGAGACTTCTGTACATCTCTACACTGGTTTTGGGTCGAGTACCCGTGTCGGTACTACTGGTGAGGGGCGATTCTAGAGACTCGGTTCTAGCTTCTGACTCAGGTCCTTCAGGACCCTTTGGCATAGAAGTTGTGGAAATTTTGACATGAGGAAGAGAGGTTCGTGTCCCTTCCTGTTCATTCTCTTGATTCGTTTCCAATGCATCAAGGTGCATTTCGAGATGGCTAGACTCTAAGTCTACTCCTTCTTCCCAGGAGGGTGTGTCAGCAGAGATTCTATCCTTGATCAAAGATCTAAGGGTAGGGGCTGTATAATGTCTATCATACAGCACATTTAACTGTCTGGCTATTCGCCAACAAGTTTGCAACGTTAAGGTCTCTAGGGACTTTTCTGTTAAATTGCTTAATAGATCTGATCCTAGGTCCATTTTTATAGTTCTACTATTTAGGCGAGATTTTACTTGTGGGGTTCACAGGCTCCTGGACAGGCCCCCATTTATTGCCCTCTTATCCTCCTTTTCACTTTACAGGATATCGAGGCACAATAAGTTGATGAATTTCTAACTACTTTTCATAAGGAGTCAAAAAATCACAAGTAAAAATTTATGGCCTTTAATATCACATTGTTCCTTAGAACATATCAATGATAAAATATTAGCTTTTCTCTAGTACCTTACGAGTGTGCAATTATTTACAGAGAACTATGTACAGAATCTTATGGTTTCAATTCCAATCACACGAATGAAGTTACAAGTTATTACCCCAAAGTTTTCAGATCACCGGTGAATATATCAGATAGTTGACATGGGATGTAACATACAGATAAGTCCCCCACAAGCACCTTAAGTATGATCTAAGGGAATACAGCTCTGTTACAACAGAGGACTTCCAAGCAATGCACCTTGAGCTGTAGATCGGCTGCTACTGTCAGCAGTGGGAGAGGGGTAACCTAACATAAGGTAGGTCATGTGACATTAGCTGAGAGGGTGAGCATGTTAACCAGAAACTGGCTGTTACACAAGTGCTTCATATATTGCACTGTTACACCTAACCAAAATAATTTTATTATGTACATAAATTTACATGATTCCATTTGGTAACCCATATGAGGTCCCAGGTAATATTATACAGTCGGACTTCCTTATTTTAGCATTTAATAAGGAAGTTCACAATATGATATTAAGTGATATCGGCTCAAAGTAATGTGGAAGATGATGGGAGTAACAATATTTTATTCATTCTAGAGTATATATCATGTTTCTATGTTATTAATAGTTTATTATGTCATATTAGATGAATTGTGATAGATAAATAAGCCGCAGACTTGATATTAGCGTCATATTCAAGCATTTTGTCCTACCTTTGATATATACCTTTGAAGAGCTTCAAGAGTTAATTTACTCTTTGAGCCAGCCATGGGCCAGGCTCATCTGGTGCTTACCTGGTCAACCAGGCTGTTGCTGCTGGAGACCTGCTGCCCCACATATCCATCACAGCCTGGTTGATCTGGCACCTGGTGAAGATACTTGTCCAGTTAACTCGAGGGCTTCTACACTCGATCCAGTCATGTTTCTGATATCTTCTGGTAAGATGTTAAATAGTCTGAGACCCCAGAAGTTGATACAGTGTTCCCTTATTGTCCCCACCGAACCCCTGCTCTTCACTGGGTTTATTTTACACTTCTTCCCATATCTCTCACTCCAGTATGTTGTTATGGTAGTGTGCAAATTTGGGACCAGGCCCTCAAGTACTTTCCAGGTACGTATATATTATCATGCATCTCTTTCTCCTCTGCTCCAATGAATACACATTCAAGACCTGAAGGCACTCCCAGTAGTTTAGGTGCTTTACTGGCTCAGTGTGAGCCGTAAATGATCTCCGTATTTGTTTCAGCTCTGATATCTCTCCTGCCCTGAATGGGGACGTCAGCACTGAGCAATATTCTAATTGAAGGAGCACTAGTGATTTGAAGAGTGTCACCATCGGCATTATTTCCCTTGTTTTGAAAGTTCTCAATACCCACCCCGTCATCTTCCTGGCTGCCGTGACCTTTGTCTTGTTATGGTCTTTAAAAGAAAGGTTCGCTGACATAATTATTCCCAGGTCTTTTATTTGGTGACCCTCATGAGTTCTGTATATAGTGTTCCTTTTGAGTTCTTCATTTTTCCATACCTAACCAGCTGGAATTTATCATGTTGTTCTCCACTGCCCACTGGAAAACCCTGTTTATGTCTTCCTGTAATTTTTCAGTGACCTCTACTGTACTGACTTTCATGCTTATTTTAGTGTCATCTGCAAATGATGATACGAAAGTATGCCGGGTGTTTTTATCTGTCTGCTATGAGGATGAGAAACAGCAGAGGTGCCAGGACAGCGCCTTGGGGCAATGAGCTTTTGACCTCGCTGATGCTGCATCTTGCCCTGTTCACTACTACTTTTTGAGTTCTGTATTAGGAAACCGAAAATTCATCTTTCCCGTAATGCCCATGGCCTTCATTTTGTGTGCTATCACTCCATGATCGCATTTGTCAAATGCCTTTGCAAAATCTGTGTAAACCACATCTGCGTTTTAGTCGTCTTCCAATGCTTCCGTAATTCTGTCATAATGGTTCAGCAGCTGTGACAGGCATGATCATCCTGCTCTAAAACCACATTGGTTCGGGTTATGCTGGTTGTGCTGGTCCATGAAATTTGCAATCTGCCATCTCATCACTCTTTCGAAGATTTTTACGATGTGAGAGGTTAAGGCTACTGGTCTGTAATTTTTAACTAGTGCTCCACTGCCTCCCTTATGCAAAGGAGCTATGTCTGCACTCTTTAAGGCCTCCGGTATTTCACCTAAATCTAAGCTCTTTCTCCAAAGAATACTGAGAGCTCGTGCTAGTGGCACTTTGCACTTCTTTATCAATAGAGCATTCTATGAATCTGGTCCAGGTGCTGAGTGAGTGGACTGTTTCCCATTTCTTTTTCGAAAACTATGGGATTTGCACTAATGTCAGTTAGTTGGTCTGAGCGACCTTTTTCTGGAGTGAAAAATATTTCTGCATTTTCTACCTTGCTGTCATTTAGTGGTTTGCTGAACACCGACTCATACTGTTCTTTTAGGATTTCACTCATTTCCTGTTCGTCGTCAGTGTACAAGTCTCCTCTCAGTAGTGGTCCAATTCTACAGGTAGTTCTTAGCTTGGATTTTGTGTAGGAATAGAAATATTTTGGGTTTCTTGCAATGTCCTACATGGCCTTTTGTTCCATTTGTACTTCTTCTGTGAGGTATGACATCCTAAGTTTTTGATCTAATTCAGTTATCTCTCGACTAAGCCTATCTTTCCTTTGTTGTAGCATATTTGTGTTTTTAAACAATTCAGTAACCCGTTTTCTTCTCCTGTACCATCTCCTATGCTCACTCTCTATATCTGATCTTCTGGGTTTCCTCAGTGGTACATGCTTCATACATACCTTGTATGTTTCTCTATTCAGCTTCTCTAGGCTCTGGTGGGAATTTAGGGTGCTCATGTCTGATTCCCAGGGTATGTCTGATAGCCCTTGGTTTATCTTTTCCCAGTCAATTATATGGTTGTTAAAATTAAACTGACTGAACATACCATCTCTTGCATTAGTGATGCAGTTCCCTAACCCTGAGTTAACACTCATTTGAACTTTATGATGTTATGATCAGAGTATATTGTTTTGGTAACTGTTATGTCTCTGATCAGTTCCTCGGTATTTGTGAATATCAAATCCAGGGTATTTTCATTTCTAGTGGGACCAATTACCTGTTGGTTTAATGAGTACTTTTCACAAAGCCTCATTAGTTCCCTGGTATGTGCCTTTTGGGCCAGGGTGCTTCCCGGGAATATTTCTGGTATAACATTACGTTGCGCCATCTTCCATTTTATGTGAGGGAGATTAAAATCTCCAAGGAGTAAAATATTTGTTGTGAGATTTTCTAGCCAATCCACATAGCTATTTATCTTCCTTAGCTGATCTGTGAATTCCTCAGCAGTTGCTGATTGTGGTTTGTATACTATGAGAATTACCAAATTCCTATTTTCAACTTTAATGCCTAGAATTTCTACTATATCATTCATAGAGTTCAGCACTTCTGTGCAACAGTAAGTATCCTTTACATAGATTCCTACTCCTCCCTGTGACTTATTAATTCTATCTCATCTGTACATATTGTAGTTTTCTATCTTTATCTCTCCGTCCAAAACATCCCTTGTATGTGTTTCTGTCAATGCTCCAAACATGGCATTCGCTTCTGTTAGGAGCCCACTGACATAGCTAACTTTGTCATTTTTATTTGATTTCAAACCCTGAATATTTGCAAATATGAAGCAGGAATTACCATTTGGGATGCTTTGTCTCCCTTTGTGTTTCGTTAATACCACTGGTGATGTACTACCTGGTATGTCCCCTGGTGTACAAGCCCCTGGTTTCTCCAGTACTGGTTTGCATTTGGTTGCTTATTCGGCCTTGATGGGCTGATCCTGGTTTGGTACGTCCCATTTTGCTGCCCATCTGTCCTCTCTAACCTGTCTCCAAACAATTAACTCGCCCCCTCTCTCCCCTCCTCCCTGTCTTCCATACACCAACAAGAGTCTTCAGTAAAGGTAAGTGTGGTGTTAAATGTTCATTTATACATTTTATTAGTGCTTTATATTTATTTGCTATTCTTTTCTGTATGTAAATCTATATTTAATCTCTAAAAAATTATTTTTTGTAAATACTTTGAGTGTCTGGAATGGATTAAATGGAATTACATTATATCTTATGGGGAAAATGGTTTTGGTTTTCGTGAATTTTGATTTTCGGCAGACTCTCTGGAATGAATTAATCACGAAAACCAGGGGTTCACTGTATTACAATAATGCAGCAGTCTGCACAACAGTAATTCTTCTATGTTTTGTGTGAATAAAAATTCAGAATGGAAAGCAAGCGTAATATAAGAGGGGCCTGGAGAGGTGACTAATGAACAGAGAAAATGTTATTTTAGTGTCAGGAATGTCTGCATTGTTTATTCTGGACCCTATTTTGAAACTGGCATCTCTTGAAATTTGTGTGAAATCGGCCAAATTACAGATTTCTGATCACTTTACTGGGTAGCTGAAATAGGTAAATGGGCTGTTACTTCTACCTAATCGACAGAATACAAGGAATACTAGCAAAATACCTATGACTTTGGTTGAGTGGAACAATAGAATTGGTAAAAAATAGGGCATAAATTGGGCAAAATCGCTGATGTGTAAATATCCCCGAGACAGCTAACTTTGCGAGAGCATAATTCTATAAGTTTTCCATCAAATTTCATACTTTTCATTTCATAACTTTCAGAAAAAGATTCTCTATCATTTCATAAGATAAAATAATTTTTTTTTTCTTGAAAATCCTTTGACACTGGGAGCAAGCTTGCAAGCAGGTGGTCCAATGTGTACTGATTTACGGGGTATTTTAAAGGTAGCATGAGGTGGTTAGGTGTTAGGTTAAGTGTATTCTAACCTAACCACTCTGTAATCCAGCAAAATCATTAATCAGGCACCCTACAGGTCCTGATGATGCCGGATTAGTGATGGTCAACCTGTACTGTTGATGATAATGCTAATCAGTGTTAACCCCTGAAGCTCAAATACTCATCTATCTACAGTATTCTATCTGTATCTTTGATGCCATGTTTCATTGGAAACTTGTCATCTTTGATGGTGGCCACATTCAAGATCTTTTGCAGTCAGAAACAATTTAGTGTGAATAACCTTAGTACTACTCTCATATAAAAAAAAAAAACATGGACTCAAACCACTGAACCTAACCAGTAAGCCAGCAGTCACTGAGCCATGGCTCACCATAGGGCCAAAGAAGTAAATGAGCCATGGCCCACCATAGGGCCAATAAACAGTTCATCACATCCTGATGAACACAATAACAAGAACAAAAGCATAATAATAAAAAATCCAAGGGAAAAAATGCCAAGGCTAGCATGGGTTGTACTATGATCATAAATGCAGGTTTTTACAGTGAGGCTTATGCTAACCTCCGTATGGTGTATACAAATAATTTGATAAATCTTATTACAGCCAGCTGGCTGAGTGGTTAACACACTGGCTCACAAGTTTTAGGACTCACATTGCCATGGGTTAAAACCACCACCTGTTCTGTAATGTGATTTTCTCCTTATTTGTGCCAAACACTAAAAATCCATTCTTAGTAACTAAACAAAGTGCAGTTACTAATCCATTTAATTATGAAAGGATTCATCACTTACATCAATCTCATCTGTAAAGTCTGATGATTCTTCAGTTGTTGTACCACCTCTTCTAATGACATCTGAAAATGTAGATATTGACATACAAATACATTTCACTTAAGTGTCGCCGACTTTTCATGCACCTAACAAAATACTGCTATTAAATATTAGAATTTTAAATACTCACATTTTAGGTTTAAGTGATATTTTATTTGTGGGGAAGCACAAAACCTATATGGGTCATAGAGAGAGTGCCTGGGAAATAGGAGTATGTGAATGAGATTGGTAAAGAAACTGACTAAGCTCAAATTTAAAAGTTGCTCCTACTTCCAAAGTAAAACCAATAAGAGCATGTTCTCAATATTTCAAATGTTATTACATGCTACTATGAGATTTAATCCAGAATTAATAATATAACATTTTGGGAGACAATGCAAGTGAAAGCTACTCTAAATCTGTACACAGTAAACATTTATAACACAACTTCACATAGTGTAGTTTTGTTACAACTTCAATGAAATAATGCAACCAAAAATTTTTACAAAGAATGAAAATTTTAATATTATGCTTCACATAGAGTTGAAGAATCAGTTGTTAAGCAAAATATTGGTGCTACTAACCGTAGCATTAGTTACATACAAACTCTGGGTACTCTGAGCCATGGTACATAATATAATCCTTTTCATGGACAGCCTACACGAAGTACAGTTGCATTCTGGAAACATCTCGAGTCTTAATTACTCTGGGTTTATCAAAATATTGTACATAATTTTGGATATTTTCATCATTCTATCTGATCCATGGATATTAACTATGGCACCCAAGAGGAATACTAATGATGATGGAGGTGCTACCAAGAAGAACAAGCATAAGTCGGACTTTGTTAAAAAAGTGAACGTGTCAGATAGGCTTAGAGTTGGGTACATGTTATGGACACTGCCTCTGAGCTTTGTGTGAATGCATCAACCAATTGTATAATTAGAAACAATGAGAAAAAATAAGAACTTGTGCTTTAATACAGATTGTCTTCTGATTAAAAATGTCAAAGATTTTACTACAACTAAATAAGATGGGAAAGTTGCTGAATGTATGGACTAAGGAGAAAACAAAAACAGGAATTTTAGTGCTCAAATAATAAGGCACAAAATCCCATAGTGCTATAAAACTACATGAGAGAAATACACAAATAACCCGCACATAAAAGAGAGAAGCTTACGACGACGTTTCGGTCCGACTTGGACCATTGACCACCTCTGTTAGTGTGACTTTGTCAATGGTCCAAGTCGGACCGAAACGTCGTCGTAAGCTTCTCTCTTTTATGTGCGGGTTATTTGTGTATCGTTCCAGTCACGGTATTGTGCCTTTTTGTTATTTATACATGAGAGAAAGCCTTCCCAACAATGTATGTTTGATTCTCAATGATTTGAAGGTTTTAAAAGGAGTAATCTTCTTTACGATAACATTTTCTGGTGAGCTCCATAAAGTACTGCAGGGTAAAACATACCAGAGATGCATTACAGAATACTTGAGCATTCCAGTACAACCATAAATTACTGACAACTCTGCATCCACATCAACACAAGAACCACATTCGTCTATTTCAATCCAGATGGCCCACACTAACCTTCAGCATACTTTCACTTCAAGAGCAAAGCACCATCAGAATATAAGTTGTACTGTATTAATTTTTACTTAGTGGAACTGTAAGAAATTTGTTATGCAAATTTGGAAGTATTTGAAATCTATGTTCTCCTATGTTATTCACTTCACAAAACACTATTTTACAATTTGTGCCACTTTTCAGGTAAGTAACCTGTAACTATTTTAAAACCTCTACACGCATCTTGAATAAAGCTACAGATATACAAACTCAAATGAACATTCTGCTTCTCTTCCAGCATCAACATATAACTCAGTTCTGCATGTTTTAACCCTTTCGGGGTTTCAGCCGTACTAGTACAGCTTACACACCAGGGTTTTTGACGTACCAGTACGCATAAATTCTAGCACCCTCAAATCTAGCAAGAGAAAGCTGGTAGGCCTACATATGAAAGAATGGGTATATGTGGTCAGTGTGCACAGTATAAAAAAAATCCTGCAGCACACAGTGCGTAATGAGAAAAAAAAAACTTTGACCGTGTTTTTGGTTTAAAATAGTGACTTTGCACTGTATTTTCATATGGTATTTATTGTTGTATTCTAGTTTTCCTGGTCTCTTGTATAGAATGAAAGACATATTACAGAAATTGAGATGATTTTGACTGGTTTTAAATGAAAAGTACCTTGAAATTGAGCTCAAAGTTCAAAAGTAAACAAATCATGCTAAGCATCCAATACATGTCAACTGGCAAATCTAATATTCTTTCACAAGTGCGCCGATATTTTTATACCATTTCTACACTAATGCAGTAGTCTGCGTAACAGCAAATCTTATTTTTTTTTGTGAGAATAAAAAATCAAAGTGGAAAGCAAAAGAAATGTAAGAGAGGCCTGGGGACATGACTAATGAACAGAGGAAATGTTATTTTAGTGCCAGGAATGTCTTTCTTGTTTATTCTGGACCCTATTTGGAAATTGGCATCTTTTGAAATTTGTGTGAAATTGGCAAAATTGCTAAATTCTGACCACTTTATTGGATAGTTGAAATTGGTAAATGGGTGGTTTCTTGTGCTCGTTTGATAGAAAAAATTGAGTTCTAGCGAAATAGTTATGATTTTTGTTGACTAGTACACTGGAATTGGCCGAAAATAGGGCTCAAAGTGGGCAAAATCGCCAATGCGTAAACATTGTCGAGACCGCTAACTTTGCGAGAGCATAATTCCGTAAGTTTTCCATCAAATTTCATACTTTTGGTGTCATTATGATCAGGAAAAGATTCTCTTATCTTTTCATAAGAAAAAATAATTTTTTTTTTAAATTTTCGCAACCCTGAGAACAAGTCTCTGAGAGGGCCTGGCGACCCCCAGAGGGTTAATGAAACAAATTTCAGAACACCACACAAATACCAATTCCTTCAGCAATTTCCTTAAAGCTATACAAATACTGGGTCAATATTTACTTTACCTGCTCATAAAATATGGATTATTGGAATCACTTGTCTCTACTCCTAAGATGCTCACACATACCTCCTGTATGTCCAAGCCCCTTACACACAAAACCTCCTTTACCCCCTCCCTCCATCCCATCCTAGGACAACCTCCACTTCCCACTTCCCTCCACTACAGACTTATACATCCTCCAAATGATCCTATTTTGCTCCATCCACTCTAAATGACCAAACCATCTCAACAGCCCTTCCTCAGCCAATCTGATAATACTTTTACTAACTCTGCACCTCCTTGCAATTTCCAAATAATGAATTCTCTGCATAATATTTACACCACACATTTTCCTTAGACATGGCATCTCCACTGCCTCCAGCCTCCTTCTCACTGTAACATTCACAACTCGTGCTTCACACTCACATAAGAGTGTTGGTACCACTATACTCTCATACATTCCCTTCTCTGCCTCCATGGATAACGTTTTTTGCCTCCACAATTATCTCAATGCACCACCCACCTTTTTTGCTTCATCAATTCTATGATTTACCTCATCTTTCATATACTTGTCTGCCAACACGTCCACTACAAATATCTGGATACATTCACTTCATCTCTACTCCCTCCCTCCAATCTGATTTCCAATTTGTCCTTGCCTAACTCATTTGATACCCTCATCACCATACTCATATCAATGTTCACTTTCAACTTCCTTCCTTTACAGACCCTCCCAAACTCTTCCACTGACCTTTGCAACTTCTCTTCAGAATCTCCCAAAAGCACATTATCATCAGGAAAAACTCCCATTTTGTATTTGATACTGATTATTTTAATCCCACCTCACTCTCCCAAACACCTTAGCATTTACTTCTATTACAACCCTATCTACAAATATGTTACACAACCATGGTGACAATAGGCATCCCTGTCTAAGGCCTATTTTTACTGGAAAGTCATCTCCCTCTCTCCTACATACCCTAACCTGAGCCAATATCCTCATAAAACTCTTTACAGCATTTAGTGACTTGCCACCTATTCCATACACTTGCAATATCTGCCACATTGCTCCCCTATCCACCCAATCTAAATCCATAAATGAAATAAAAACTTTCCTACCTTTATCTAAATACTGTTCACTACTTTTTTTTTTTTTTTTTTTTTTTTGTTCAACAAGTCGGCTGTCTCCCACCAAGGCAGGGTGACCCAAAAAGAAAGAAAATCCCCAAAAAGAAAATACTTTCATCATCATTCAACACTTTCACCTCACTCACACATAATCACTGTTTTTGCAGAGGTGCTCAGAATACAACAGTTTAGAAGTATATACATATAAAAATACACAATATATCCCTCCAAATTGCCAATATCCCAAACCCCTCCTTTAAAGTGCAGGCATTGTACTTCCCATTTCCAGGACTCAAGTCTAGTTATATAAAATAACCGGTTTCCCTGAATACCTTCACTAAATATTACCCTGCTCACACTCCAACAGATCGTCAGGTCCCAAATACCATTTGTCTCCATTCACTCCTATCTAACACGCTCACGCACGCTTGCTAGAAGTCCAAACCCCTCGCCCACAACACCTCCTTTACCCCCTCCCTCCAACCTTTTCGAGGACGACCCCTACCCCGCCTTCCTTCCCCTACAGATTTATACACTCTCCATGTCATTCTACTTTGATCCATTCTCTCTAAATGACCAAACCACCTCAACAAACCCTCTTCAGCCCTCTGCCTAATATTTTTATTAAATCCACACCTTCTCCTAATTTCCACACTCCGAATTTTCTGCATAATATTTACACCACACATTGCCCTTAGACAGGACATCTCCACTGCCTCCAACCGCCTCCTCGCTGCAGCATTTACAACCCAAGCTTCACACCCATATAAGAGTGTTGGTACTACTATACTTTCATACATTCCCTTCTTTGCCTCCATACATAACATTTTTTGCCTCCACATATACCCCAATGCACCACTCACCTTTTTTTCTTCATCAATTCTATGATTAATCTCATCCTTCATAAATCCATCCACTGACACATCAACTCCCAAATATCTGAAAACATTCACTTCTTCCATACTCCTCCTCCCCTATTTGATATCCAATTTTTCTTTATCTAAATCATTTAATACTCTCACCACCTTACTCTTTTCTATGTTCACTTTCAACTTTCTACCTTTACACACACTCCCAAATTCGTCCACTAACCTTTGCAATTTTTCTTTAGAATCTCCCATAAGCACAGTATCATCAGCAAAAAGTAACTGTGTCACTTCCCATTTTGTATTTAATTCCCCATAATTTAATCCCACCCCTCTCCCGAACACCCTAGCATTTACTTCTTTTACAACCCCATCTATAAATATATTAAACAACCATGGTGACATTACACATCCCTGTCTAAGACCTACTTTTACCGGGAAGTATTCTCCCTCTCTTCTACACACCCTAACCTGAGCCTCACTATCCTCATAAAAGCTCTTTACAGCATTTAGTAACTTACCACCTATTCCATATACTTGCAACATCTGCCACATTGCTCCTCTATCCACTCTATCATATGCCTTTTCTAAATCCATAAATGCAATAAAAACTTCCCTACCTTTATCTAAATACTGTTCACATATATGCTTCAATGTAAACACTTGATCTACACATCCCCTACCCACTCTGAAACCTCCTTGTTCGTCCGCAATTCTACATTCTGTCTTACCTCTAATTCTTTCAATTATAACCCTACCGTATACTTTTCCTGGTATACTCAGTAAACTTATTCCTCTATAATTTTTACAATCTCTTTTGTCCCCTTTCCCTTTATATAAAGGGACTATACATGCTCTCCGCCAATCCCTAGGTACCTTCCCCTCTTTCATACATTTATTAAACAAAAGTACCAACCACTCCAACACTATATCCCCCCCTGCTTTTAACATTTCTGTCATGATCCCATCAGTTCCAGCTGCTTTACCCCCTTTCATTCTACGTAATGCCTCACGTACCTCCACCACACTTACAGTCTGCTCTTCTTCACTCCTAAAAGATGGTATACCTCCCTGGCCAGTGCATGAAATTACCGCCTCCCTTTCTTCCTTAACATTTAAAAGTTCCTCAAAATATTCTCGCCATCTACCTAATACCTCCCTCTCCCCATCTACTAACTCCCCTACTCTGTTTTTAACTGACAAATCCATACTTTCCCTAGGCTTTCTTAACTTGTTTAACTCACTCCAAAATTTTTTCTTATTTTCATTAAAATTTCTTGACAGTGCCTCTCCCACTCTTTCATCTGCTCTCCTTTTGCACTCTCTCACCACTCTCTTCACCTTTCTTTTAATCTCCATATACTCTGCTCTTCTTACAACACTTCTGCTTTGTAAAAACCTCTCGTAAGCTACCTTTTTCTCTTTTATCACACCCTTTACTTCATCATTCCACCAATCTCTCCTCTTTCCTCCTGCCCCCACCCTCCTATAACCACAAACTTCTGCCCCACATTCTAATACTGCATTTTTAAAACTATTCCAACCCTCTTCAACCCCCCCACTACTCATCTTTGCACTAGCCCACCTTTCTGCCAATAGTCGCTTATATCTCGCCCGAACTTCCTCCTCCCTTAGTTTATACACTTTCACCTCCCTCTTATTTGTTGTTGCCACCTTCCTCTTTTCCCATCTACCTCTTACTCTAACTGTAGCTACAACTAAATAATGATCCGATATATATCCGATATATGATATGCTTTCCATATCATTCTACTTTGATCCATTCTCTCTAAATGACCAAACCACCTCAACAACCCCTCTTCTGCCCTCTGGCTAATACTGTTATTAACTCCACACCTTTTCCTAATTTCCACACTCCGAATTTTCTGCATAATATTTACACCACACATTGCCCTTAAACAGGACATCTCCACTGCCTCCAACCGTCTCATCGCTGCTGCATTTACCACCCAAGCTTCACACCCATATAAGAGTGTTGGTACTACTATACTTTCATACATTCCCTTCTTTGCCTCCATAGATAACGTTTTTTGACTCCACATATACCTCAACGCACCTCTCACCTTTTTTCCCTCATCAATTCTATGATTAACCTCATCCTTCATAAATCCATCCGCAGACACGTCAACTCCCAAGTATCTGAAAACATTCACTTCTTCCATACTCCTCCCCCCAATTTGATATCCAATTTTTCTTTATCTAAATCATTTGATACCCTCATCACCTTACTCTTTTCTAAGTTCACTTTCAACTTTCTACCTTTACACACATTCCCAAACTCATCCACTAACCTTTGCAATTTTTCTTTAGAATCTCCCATAAGCACAGTATCATCAGCAAAAAGTAACTGTGTCAATTCCCATTTTGAATTTGATTCCCCAAAATTTAATCCCACCCCTTTCCCGAACACCCTAGCATTTACTTCCTTTACAACCCCATCTATAAATATATTAAACAACCATGGTGACATTACACATCCCTGTCTAAGACCTACTTTTACCGGGAAGTATACCAACCACTCCAACACTATGTCCCGCCCTGCTTTTAACATTTCTGTCATGATCCCGTCAGTTCCAGCTGCTTTACCTCCTTTCATTCTACGTAATGCCTCACGCACCTTCCCCACACTCACATCCTGCTCTTCTTCACTCCTAAAAGATGGTATACCTCCCTGGCCAGTGCATGAAATTACCGCCTCCCTTTCTTCGTCGACATTTAAAGGTTCCTCAAAATATTCTACCCATCTACCCAATACCTCCATCTACCCAATACCTCCATCTCCCCATCTACTATCTCTCCTACTCCGTTTTTAACTGACAAATCCATTTGTTCCCTAGGCATTCTTAACTTAACTCACTCCAAAATTTGTTCTTATTTTCATTAAAATTTCTTGACAGTGCCTCTCCCACTCTATCATCTGCTCTCCTTTTGCACTCTCTCACCACTCTCTTCACCTTTCTTTTACTCTCCATATACTCTACTCTTCTTATAACACTTCTGCTTTGTAAATACCCCTCATAAGCTACCTTTTTCTCTTTTATCACACCCTTTACTTCATCATTCCACCAATCACTCCTCTTTCCTCCTGCACCCACCCTCCTATAACTACAAACTTCTGCCCTACATTCTAATACTGCATTTTTAAAACTATTCCAACCCTCTTCAACCCTCCCACTACTCATACCTGCACCAGCCCACCTTTCTGCCAATAGTTGCTTATATTTCACCCGAACTTCCTCTTACTTGTTGTTGCCATTTTCCTCTTATCCCATCTACCTCTTACTCTAACTGTAGCTACAACTAAATAATGATAATTATCTTTACATAAAATCATAAAAGAACATAAGCAATAAAATCACAAGAAACTAATGATATCTTTATAATGCATCATACAATTTAACCACTTTGGAAGAGAATTAAATTCCAAACTTTTTATAATCTATCACAGAAAGTATTCTCCATAAAAAAAAAACCTAATTGATTTCAGTAATTACACTATACATGAAATAGCACATACAAGGCATTTCAGGACAGAAGAGAAAAAGTGCTACTAAGGATAAAATCCAGGTTATTTAACGAATCATTTCCTTAAAGTTTCATCTGTTTGTGGGAATGTGTAGATATTGTTTTCTGCATCTGTATGTTAAGCTCAGAGCCCCATAAAGTACTGTAACCTGAGCTAAATGCAATGAAAAGTTCCTTACATTTTTTTATTATTATTATTATCACACTGGCCGATTCCCACCAAGGCAGGGTGGCCCGAAAAAGAAAAACTTTCACCATCATTCACTCCATCACTGTCTTGCCAGAAGGGTGCTTTACACTACAGTTTTTAAACTGCAACATTAACACCCCTCCTTCAGAGTGCAGGCACTGTACTTCCCATCTCCAGGACTCAAGTCCGGCCTGCCGGTTTCCCTGAATCCCTTCATAAATGTTACTTTGCTCACACTCCAACAGTACGTCAAGTATTAAAAACCATTTGTCTCCATTCACTTCTATCAAACACGCTCATGCATGCCTGCTGGAAGTCCAAGCCCCTCGCACACTAAACCTCCTTTACCCCCTCCCTCCAACCTTTCCTAGCCCGACCCCTACCCCACCTTCCTTCCACTACAGACTGATACACTCTTGAAGTCATTCTGTTTCGCTCCATTCTCTCTACATGTCTGAACCACCTCAACGCTTCCTCAGCCCTCTGGACAACAGTTTTAGTAATCCCGCACCTCCTCCTAACTTCCAAACTACGAATTCTCTGCATTATATTCACACCACACATTGCCCTCAGACATGACATCTCCACTGCCTCCAGCCTTCTCCTCGCTGCAACTTTCATCACCCATGCTTCACACCCATATAAAAGCGTTGGTAAAACTATACTCTCATACATTCCCCTCTTTGCCTCCAAGGACAAAGTTCTTTGTCTCCACAGACTCCTAAGTGCACCACTCACCCTTTTCCCCTCATCAATTCTATGATTCACCTCATCTTTCATAGACCCATCCGCTGACACGTCCATTCCCAAATATCTGAATACATTCACCTCCTCCATACTCTCTCCCTCCAATCTGATATCCAATCTTTCATCACCTAATCTTTTTGTTATCCTCATAACCTTACTCTTTTCTGTATTCACTTTTAATTTTCTTCTTTTGCATACCCTACCAAATTCATCCACCAATCTCTGCAACTTCTCCTCAGAATCTCCCAAGAGCACAGTGTCATCACCAAAAAGCAACTGTGACAACTCCCACTTTATGTGTGATTCTTTATCTTTTAACTCCATGCCTCTTGCCAAGACCCTCGCATTTACTTCTCTTACAACCCCATCTATAAATATATTAAACAACCACTGACATCACACATCCTTGTCTAAGGCCTATTTTTTACTGGAAATAATTTCCCTCTTTAGTACTACTCAAATTTTGAGCCTCACTACCTCGAAAAACCTTCACTTTTTTCAGTAACCTACCTCCTACACCATCCCCCTGCAACATCGCCACATTCCCCCCCATCCTCCTGTCAAACGCCTTTTCAAATCCATAAATCCCACAAAGACCTCTTTACCCTTTATCTAAAACTTTTCACTTAGGGTTTTTCATGTAAACCCGGGCCCACCACCCCCTACCTTTCCTAAAGCCCCTTGTTCATCTGTATCCTATTCTTGTCTTGCCTTTAATTTTTTCAATAATAACTACCATACACTTTTTCCAGGTATACTCAACAGCTTATCCCCCTATAATTTTTTTCACCCTCTTTTTTTCCCCTTGCCTTTATACAAAGGAATACGCTCTCTCGTCATCCCTAGGTACCTTTCCTTTTTCCATTTATTAAATAAATTTGCACCAACCAACCAAAAATATATCCCCACCTCTTTTTAAAAATTCACTTTATCCCCAATCCCGGGTGCCTTACCCCCCCTTTATTTTTTCCCACTGCCCCACGAAAATTCCCCCACCTCACAACTGCTCTTTCCCCACTCTACAAGATGTTATTCTCCTTTCCCCCATACCAAACACGCTTCCCATCTTCACAAATTTTGCAATTCCCGAAAATTTTCCCCCATCTTCCCAAAACCCCAACCTCCTTTAAAACTCTCCCCCTATTTTTAACTGACAAATCCATTTTTTTTTCTAGGGTTTTCCCTTTAACTTTTAAAACTCACTCCAAAACTTTTTCTTATTTTCAAAAAAAATTTTTTGATAACATCTCACCCACTCTCCATTTTTCTCCTTTTTTTCATTGCTTTCCCCCCACTCTCAACCTCTCTCTTTTTCTCCATATACTCTTTCCCCCCTGCATCATTCTTTTAAAAACTTCTCCCCCTTTCTACTCTCTTTTCATCATCATTCCCAAACCTCCCTCTTCCCTCCCACATCCACCTTCCTGTAAACCCCCAAACTTTTGCTGAACACACCACACTACATTTTTAAACCTGCCCCAACCTCTTCAACCCCATTGCCTATGCCTCATTACCCCCATCATCCTCCAATAGCTGTTTATACTTACCCAAACTGCCTCCTTTTTTTAGTTTAAAAACCCTTTCCCCCTCTCTTTCCCTGATGCTTCTTTTCTCCTTGTATCCCTTTCCCCTTTTACTCTCAGTGTAGCTACAACTAGAAAGTGATTTTATATTTTGGCCCCTCATAAACAGTACTCCTGAATCACTCAACATCTTTTACTCCAAACATAACCAACAAACACTGTCTTTCGCCCTACATCAATTTTGATACTTATTTATCCTCTTTTTCTTAAAAAATGTATTACCATAACTAAACCCTTTTCTATACAAATTCAATCAAGGGGTCCCCGGGTTTGGTTTGTAAGGTTTTATCAGGGAAAAAGGACAAATGTTTCCAAACCGGTCCCCTTGTCAGATATGACCCCCCCTTGAGCTTTTGGTCATCGACCGAGGCCTTTCCCCTGGGTTACCGGGCCCCCCCCCTTTTAAAAAATTTTGGGCATTTATAACCAGTCTAAGGCTCCCATTTTCATTTACACCTGGCACCCCAAACTTACCTACCACACCCTGTCTAAAAGTTTCTCCACTTTAGCACGGCCCCTACCACAATTACTCCTCACTTGGTTCAAAAGGGTCCCATACATTCACTTTAAAATCCCCCAAAATCCTCTCTCTCCTCTACATTCCCCTTCCCAGGGGAACACGCTTTTTATGACCCACTTTTCGCATCCAACTTTACTTTTTTTCCACATAATTCTTGAATTTACCAATCAATTTTCTTTTCTCCTTTCCCTAACTGATCCTCAACATTACTGCTACCCCTTCCTTTGCCTAACTTTTCAGAACTCCAATTAATCCCTTTATTTCCCCCCACCGAAACCCCCCCCCCTACCCCCTTCAGCTTTTTTTCGCTTAGGGCCAGGACATCCAACTTCTTTTCATTCATAACATCAGCAATCATCTGTTCTTTCATTCCCCACTACACCATGCACATTCAAACTCCCGTTTTTAAAGTTTTTCTTCTTCTCTTTTTTAGTAAATGTCACAGGAAAGGGGTTACACCCATTGCCCCAGCTTCAATGTAAACACTTCATCTACACCCCTATTTTTCCCAAAACTCCTTGTTCCAACTTTTCCCTTTTCCCGTTTTACCTGTAACAAAAATAATTTTTTCTACCAACCTTTTCCTATTTCTCACCAGGCGATCCCAATAATTTTTTACTCTTTTTTTTTTTCCCCTTTTCCATTACAAAAAAACTATGGGGTGTTCCCACTGCCAACCCCGGGTACCTTTCCCCCCTTTATGATAACTAAAAAAATCACCAACCCTCCAAAAATTAAAATTTCCACCTATTTTAAAAATTTTTTTCCTTTTCCCATCATCCCCCGCTGCTTCACACCATTTCATTTTACCCCCCACCTCAGAACATTTTCCCACACCACATTTGGCTCTTCCCCACTCCTAAGGATTTAACTTCCCCGCCCAAACAAAAATCACTGCTTTCCTCTCTTCACAACATTTAACAACTCCTAAAATATTCCCTCCCTCTTCCAGTCCTCCCCCTCCACATTTAATATCCTCTCTTTTTTTTTTAAACTTTTAAAATTCCTTTTGTTCCCTATTTTTCCCAATTTTACTGACCTCATTTCCAAAAACTTTTTCCTTATTCTCAGCAAAATATGGTGATAAAACATCTTCTTATTACACTTTCCCATCAATATTTTAATCTTTTTTAAACTTTTCCCCCTTAACCCTCACCCATGCAGTAATTCACTTCTACTTGGTTTTTAAAATGTCAATTTTTTTTTTCCCCCCTTTACCCTCATCTTCCCTTCATCACCTACCAATCTTTCCTTTTCCCCCTCCTGAAACCCCCTCTGCTGTCCCATATTTTTTAAATTCCCAAATTTTTTTGTAAAAAAAAACAGCTTCATGATTAATAAAACCCCTTTACCCAAGGGGTTTTTTCTGTTGACCTGCCCCCAAAAAAAATTTTTAATTAGGGTGACTTCCCCAGCTAACCCACAAACGGGAGATAACTTTTTAAAAGACAATTTTTTCTCTGCACTGAGCCATTAACAAGTCATGCCCCGTTTTCTTTAAATATAGTTTTTACTTTTTAAATAATTTTTCATTTGGTTATATACAGGGAATTAGTTTTAAAATAAGCAAATGTTCTATAAATTTCATTTTTTAAATTTTTAACATATGCAGAAGTGCATTTCCGCTGTGGAATACACATACAGTGGGAACCCCTACTTACAGTTTAACCCCTTCCGTGACCTTGGTCGCACCCGATTTTTCTCGTTTGTCAAGCCCAAATTTTCCCCATTTTTAAAAAAATTGAAAAAGGAATTAAACCCTTCCATGAATTCCCCGGGACAAAAAACCCTTTTATATTTTTACTAAAAACACCCCTATGGCTTATTTTTTCAATCAAAAAATTTATTTAAAAAGACATAAAAACAATATTAAAACAAAAGAAAAAATGTTAGATATGCTAGAAAAGAATGAAATACGCAATTTCGTATTAGGCAAAGGAGGGCCGGGGGCAAAAAGGGCTTTTCAATTTTTTGGGGAGTATAGGGGCCCCCACTGGGGGCCATTCCCTGCTTCTGACTACTTTCCTTCCGTGTTTTTATTAAAGAGAAAACATTGGGGTTTTTTTAAGGCAAACTGCATCACTAGTAGTTTCATAAGGAAACCAATAATAAAAAATTTTTTTTTTTTTTCAACAAATCGGCCCCTTTTCCCCCCCAGGGAGGGGGACCCAAAAAAGGGAAAAAAAATCCCCAAAAAAAAATACTTTTATCATCATTCAACACTTTTTACCACACTTTGCACATTATCACTGTTTTTGCAGAGGGGCTCAGAAAACAATATTTTAGAAGCAAACACATATAAAGATACACAACATATCCCTCCAAACTGCCAATATCCCAAACCCCTCCTTTAAAGTGCAGGCATTGTACTTCCCATTTCCAGGACTCAAGTCCGGTTATATAAAATAACCGGTTTCCCTGAATCCCTTCACTAAATATTACCCTGCTCACACTCCAACAGATCGTCAGGTCCCAAGTACCATTCGTCTCCATTCACTCCTATCTAACACGCTCACGCACGCATGCTGGAAGTCCAAGCCCTTTGCCCACAAAACCTCCTTTACCCCCTCTCTCCAGCCCTTTCGAGGACAACCCCTACCCCGCCTTCCTCCCCCTATAGATTTATATGCTTTCCATGTCATTCTACTTTGATCCATTCTCTCTAAATGACCAAACCACCTCAACAACCCCTCTTCTGCCCTTTGACTAATACTTTTATTAACTCCACACCTTTTCCTAATTTCCACACTCCGAATTTTCTGCATAATATTTACACCACACATTGCCCTTAAACAGGACATCTCCACTGCCTCCAACCGTCTCCTCGCTGCAGCATTTACCACCCAAGCTTCACACCCATATAAGAGTGTTAGTACTACTATACTTTCATACATTAACTTCTTTGCCTCCATAGATAACGTTTTTTGACTCCACATATTCCTCAACGCACCACTCACCATTTTTCCCTCATCAATTCTATGATTAACCTCATCCTTCATAAATCCATCCGCCGACACGTCAACTCCCAAGTATCTGAAAACATTCACTTCTTCCATACTCCTCCTCCCCAATTTGATATCCAATTTTTCTTTATCTAAATCATTTGATACCCTCATCACCTTACTCTTTTCTATGTTCACTTTCAACTTTCTACCTTTACACACATTCCTAAACTCATCCACTAACCTTTGCAATTTTTCTTTAGAATCTCCCATAAGCACAGTATCATCAACAAAAAGTAACTGTGTCAATTCCCGTTTTGAATTTGATTCCCCAAAATTTAATCCCACCCCTCTCCAGAACACCCTAGCATTTACTTCCTTTACAACCCCCTCTATAAATATATTAAACAACCATGGTGACATTACACATCCCCGTCTAAGACCTACTTTTACCCGGGGAAGTAGTCTCCCTCTCTTCTGCACACCCTAACCTGAGCCTCACTATCCTCATAAAAACTCTTTACAGCATTTAATAACTTACCACCTATTCCATATATGTACTTGCAACATCTGCCACATTGCTCCTCTATCCACTCTATCATATGCCTTTTCTAAATCCATAAATGCAATAAAAACTTCCCTACCTTTATCTAAATACTGTTCACATATATGCTTCAATGTAAACATTTGATCTACACATCCCCTACCGACTCTGAAACCTCCTTGCTCATCTGCAATCCTACATTCTGTCTTACCTCTAATTCTTTCAATTATAACCCTACTGTACACTTTTCCTGGTATACTCAGTAAACTTATTCCTCTATAATTTTTACAGTCTCTTTTGTCCCCTTTCCCTTTATATTAAGGGACTATACATGCTCTCTGCCAATCCCTAGGTACCTTCCCCTCTTTCATACATTTATTAAACAAAAGTACCAACCACTCCAACACTGTATCCCCCCCTGCTTTTAACATTTCTGTCATGATCCCATCAGTTCCAGCTGCTTTACCCCCTTTCATTCTACGTAATGCCTCACGTACCTCCCCCACACTTACATTCTGCTCTTCTTCACTCCTAAAAGATGGTATACCTCCCTGACCAGTGCATGAAATTACTGCCTCTGTTTCTTCCTTAACATTTAAAAGTTCCTCAAAATATTCTCGCCATCTATCTAATACCTCCATCTCCCCATCTACTAACTCCCCTACTCTGTTTTTAGCTGGCAAATCCATACTTTCCCTAAGCTTTCTTAACTTGTTTAACTCACTTCAAAATTTTTTCTTATTTTCATTAAAATTTCTTGACAGTGCCTCTCCCTTTTCTATCATCTGCTCTCCTTTTGCACTCTCTCACCACTCTCTTTACCTTTCTTATACTCTCCATATACTCTGCTCTTCTTATAACACTTCTGCTTTGTAAAAACCTCTCATAAGCTACCTTTTTCTCTTTTATCACACCCTTTACTTCATCATTCCACCAATCACTCCTTTCCTCCTGCCCCCACCCTCCTATAACCACAAACTTCTGCCCCACATTCTAATACTGCATTTTAAAAACTATTCCAACCCTCTTCAACCCCCCCCCCACTACTCATTTTTGTGCTAGCCCACTTTTCTGCCAATAGTCGCTTATATCTCACCCGAACTTTCTCCTCCCTTAGTTTATACACTTTCACCCCCTCTTACTTTTTGTTGCCACCTTCCTCTTTTCCCATCTAAACCTCTTACTCTAACTGTAGCTACAACTAAATAATGATCCGATATATCAGTTGCCCCTCTATAAACATGTATATCCTGGAGCCTACCCATCAACCTTTTATCCACCAATACATAATTTAATAAACTACTTTCATTACATGCTACATCATACCTTGTATATTTATTTATCCTCTTTTTCATAAAATATGTATTACTTATTACCAAATCTCTTTCTACACATAGCTCAATTAAAGGCTACCCATTTACATTTACCCCTGGCACCCCAAATTTACCTACTATTCCCTCCATAACATTTTTACCCACTTTAGCATTGAAATCCCCAACCACCATTACTCTCACACTTGATTCAAAACTCCCCACGCATTCACTCAACATTTCCCAAAAAACTCTCTCTCTCCTCTACACTTCTCTCTTCTCCAGGTGCATACACGCTTATTATAACCCACTTTTCACATCCAATCTTTATTTTACTCCACATAATCCTTGAATTAATACATTTATAGTCCCTCTTTTCCTGCCATAGCTTATCCTTCAACATTACTGCTACTCCTTCTTTAGCTCTAACTCTATTTTAAACCCCTGACCTAATCCCATTTATTCCTCCATTGAAACTCTCCCACCCCCTTCAGCTTTGTTTCACTTAAAGCCAGGACATCCAGCTTCTTCTCATTCATAACATCCACAATCATCTCTTTCTTATCATCTGCACAACATCCACGCACATTCAGACTTCCCACTTTGACAATTTTCTTTTTCTTATTCTTTTTAGTAATCTTTACAGGAAAAGGGGTTACTAGCCCATTGTTCCCGGCATTTTAGTTGACTTTTACAACACGCATGGCTTACGGAGGAAAGATTCTTATTCCACTTCCCCATGGATATAAAAGGAAAAGTAATAAGACCAAGAACTATTAAGATAAAATCAAAGAAAACTCAGATGAGTGTGTATAAATAAATGTGTACATGTATGTGTAGTGTAACCTAAGTGTAAGTAGAAGTAGCAAGACATACCTGTAATCTTGCATATTTATGAGACAGACAAAAGACATCAGCAATCCTACCATCATGTAAAACAATCACAGGCTTTCGTTTTACACTCACTTGGCAGGACGGTAGTACCTCCCTGGGTGGTTGCTGTCTACCAACCTACTACACTGTACTGTATAATAAATAATAATAATAATAATAACCCCTTCTCCCGTATAAATTACTAAATTTAAAAAGAGAAACTTTCGTTTTTCTTTTTGGGACACCCTGCCTCAGTGGGATACGGCCAGTTTGTTGAAAGAAGAAGAAAGAATAATAATAATAATATGAATGGGATTTTCTTTCTTTTTTTGGGTCACCCTGCCTTGGTGGGAGACGACCGACTTGTTGAAAAAAAAAAAAAAATGAATGTAAAGAAATTATGTAGTAATACAGCATTTACCTTGGAGATGGAGAAGAGATGCTGGGCACAGCAAGCGTCATAACATAGCTCCAACGCACTTAACTGCTACAATTTTTATTTTAATGTTACTTTACTATTCACTGATTTTTGGCATTTTCTCCACACCTGTCACACTTTCATCTGAAGGGCATTTCAATAAAAAACTGTCCAAAGAGGTTTGTTTCTTCCTCCCTTTCAGAATGTTTCAGAAATGACTCACCTGAAGGCCTGAGCTTGCTACCATCTGCAGCTCATAAGACTGCCATCCCCACGAGCCCCTTTGAGGCGGGGTAGATGGCAGACCAGAGGCCTAGCTTCTCCCTACGAGCCCCGTGAGGGCGGGGAATGTGGCTAGGCCTGGGGACACTTGGTCCCAAAGATGAGGAGGTACTTGTACCTTCTCCCATGGGAGACTTAAGTCTCGAGACACTTCCCAGATAGGGAGCCAAGGCCGGGTCACCACTACTTGGAAAAGACCCGGGCCGGGAGAATACCGGTGAATAAAAAAAAAAAAAAAAAATGACTCACACAAGCATCATTACGAAGCTCCAATGCATTATTATTATTTATTATTGGCAGTTTGGAGGGATATGTTGTGTATCTTTATATGTGTATGCTTCTAGACTGTTGTATTCTGAGCACCTCTGCAAAAACAGTGATAATGTGCGAGTGTGGTGAAAGTGTTGAATGATGATGAAAGTATTTTCTTTTTGGGGATTTTCTTTCTTTTTTGGGTCACCCTGCCTCGGTGGGAGACGACCGACTTGTTGAAAAAAAAAAAAAAAAAAAACATACATATTCTTATAATAATGCTCTTGCTTACCATTTGAAAATTTTTATTCACATAAAAAATAGAAGATTTACTGTTATGCAAACTACTGCATTATTGTAATAATTGTATAACTAATGTTAACCCATTCGTGACTGCATATGAGACTGGCCAGGTGGACACGTATTGAACATTTGTTTACTCTTGAACATCACCAAAGAATCGAACATTTCTGCTACTTTGAGCTCAATTTCAAGGTACTTTTCATTGTGAAAGCAATCAAAATCATACCTATTTCTGTAATATATCTTTCATTCTATCAAACGAGACCAAAAAAAGAGAATACAACCATAAAAACCACATGAAAATATACAGCTACAGGGCAGCTATTGGCTGAGGAGTGAACTCCGTTATTTATGGTCTGATTTCTTTCAATTTTGGTGTACATTAAGAAGCATCTTTCCATCACACACTGTCCAAGTTTCAATAAGATAGTCCAACAAACAACTGAGATCCAGTTCCCTAGATCAAGAGCAAGAGCCCCTCACCAGTGTCAAGGAACCTCCCTTGAGGCCTGCTCGCATCTTGAAATTTTGCTCGCATCTGAAAGCAAAAAATCGACCAAGTGACTGCTCGTATCTTGAAAAACTCACACGTTGGGGCACTCGTAAGTAGAGGTTCCAATGTATAATGAATTACTGTCATTTTTCGTTGTTTCTCTAATAGTGAATAATCTAATTTGTTGCTAAGTTTCAGCTGTGGGAATTTACATACAATGAATTTCAGTAATGTATTGATATATTTTCATTGGTTTCATAATAATGAATACTCTAATTTGTGACATTCCCTCAAATAACATGATTTTGCTTAAAATTTAATAAGAATTTTGTACTAATCACAACTTAATTGTCTACTTATACATACATCTTTATTTACTACAAGTACATGTACAAGATATACAGGCCTAGCTGACATCAGTGACATACTACTTAAAAAGTTTTACAAATTTTAGTTTTATAAAACAATATAGAATTAATATCGTTATAAAATATGAATCTGATGGTAAAAATGTTGAATGATGATGAAAATTTTTTTCTTTCTTTTTGGGTCACCCTGCCTCGGTGGGAAACAGCCGACATGTTAAAAAAAAAAAAATTAAGAAAAAAAAGAAAAAAGTGTTACTTTCAAATCTCCTACACGTTCAAACTTTATTTTTTTTATTAACACATTGGCCGTTACCCACCAAGGAAGGGTGGCCTGAAAAAAAAAAAACTTTCATCATCATTCATTCCATCACTGTCTTGCCAGAGGCATGCTTACACTAGTTATAAAATTGCAACACTAACACCCCTCCTTCAGAGTGCAGGCATTGTACTTCCCATCTCCAGGAATCAAGTCCGGCCTGCCGGTTTCCCTGAATCCCTTCATAAATGTTACCTTGCTCACACTCCAACAGCATGTCAAGTCCTAAAAACCATTTGTCTCCATTTGCTCCTATCTAACACGCTCACACATGCTTGCTGGAAGTCCAAGCCCCCTTGCACACAACACCTCCTTTACCCCCTCCCTCCAACCTTTCTAAGGCTGACCCCTACCCCGCCTTCCGTCCATTACAGATTTATACACTCTCGAAGTCATTCTATTTCATTCCATCCATGTTCAAATCATCTCAATAACCCTTCTCTGCCCTCTGGGTAATAGCATTCAAACATGCTTACTTTTAATTCTTTTCTTCCTCAAAAGTAGCTGATAATCATGGGACTGTCTATATGCTTGTAACTCATTCCTGTAGCGCCTCTTATCCTGCTCCGAGCGTGTGACAAAAGCTGCCTTCTGTTCCGCAGTCATTGCTGACCACTCTGCTCCCAGTAATTTAGTCACCTGCAAGTATGAATTACTTAGTGAAATAGTCAATAAAACCTCTTCCTCTTCAAAATACTGTAAAATTATGCCACACTTTTACACAAACATAATATCTAGACTATTTTTCTTTTAACACACCAGTAGTCTCTCACTGAAAAATGGGTGACACAGAAAAGGAAACACATTCACCATCACTCATTCAATAACTGGTTGCCTAAAGTGGGCAGTCATCACAGTTCAAATGAACCTCTGAAATGCAACATCCCCACCCGTCCTTCAGAGTGTAAACACCATACTTCTCACCTCCAGGAGCCAATAAGCCTCCTTGAATCCCTTCACTAATGTTAACCTGTTCACACTCCAGCAGCACATCAAGCCACAAAAAACACTTGCCTCCACTCACCCTAATCTAGCATGTTTACACAAGCCTACTGCAGTAATCTGAAACCAAGACAACAGTGCATAAGTGTTTGCAATAAAGCTAACAGAATCCTTGGCTTCATAGCAAGAAGTATAAATAATAGAAGTCCTAAGGTTGTTCTTCAACTTGATATATCTTTGGTTAGGCTTCATTTAGATTATGCTGCACAGCTTTGGTCACCATATTACAGAATGGATATAAATGCACTGGAAAACATACAGAGGAGGATGATAAAGTTGATCCCATGTCTCAGTAATCTTCCCAATGAGGACAGACTGAGGGCCCTGAATCTGCACTCTCTAGAAAGGCATAGAATTAGGGAGGATATGATTGAGGTGTATAAGTGGAAAACAGGAATTAATAAAGGGGATGTAAATAGCGTGTTAAAAATATCTCGCACAGACAGGACTCTCAGCAATGGTTTTAAATTGGAAAAATTCAGATTCAGGAAGGATATAGGAAAGCGCTGGTTTGGTAACAGAGTTGTGGATGAGTGGAACAAACTCCCGAGTAAGGCAAAGGCTAAGACGTTGTGTAGTTTTAAAAATAGGTTGGATAAATACATGAGTAGGTGTGGATGTATGTGAGTTGGACCTGACTAGCTTGTGCTACTAGGTTGGATGCCGTGCTCTTCCCTTAAACGAATCTGACTGACCTGACTAGGTCAAGGCATTGGCTTAAGCCAGTGGGAGAATTGGACCTGCCTTGCCTGGGCCAGAAGGCTTGCTGCAAAGTTCCTTCTTTCTTATGCTCTTATGTTCTTATGCTCAGACTCGTAGTACTCAAAACCTTCTTTTCCCCCTCCCTCCAACCTTTCCTGCAATATTCTCTTTCCCTCCTTCCATACAACCCAGATTTATATAAGGTACAGTACTCACAATTTTCAAAGTCATATCGGTGAGATTAGAGTATACATACACACAAAAATTTTAGTATTTTTAACTCATCAGCTCTCTCCTGCCAAGGCAGGAGATGGCTGACGAGTTAAAAAAAATACAAAAAATATATTCACCATCATTCATTCATAAAAATTAAATAGGCTCAGTTGCTAGTGCACTCAGTTCACATACTGAGTGTCCATGGTTTAATCCCTGGCACAGCTGAAGCACTGGATACATTTCCTTATATCTGTTGCCCTGCTCACATAGCAACAAGCAGGTACCAGGTTGTTAATCAATCAACAACTGTGGGTTGCATCCTGGAGGGAGGGTAGTATATATTAGAAAGGGTTGGGCTTTGAAATGAGCTGAGGTAGCCTATAAAATTGTTGTGTCTAAAAAACTGAACAAAAACTACCTCCTACTTTTAAAAAAGACAATGATTTGGTGTAAGAGACAAGTTTACAATTATACATTTGGATTACCTACACTTTTTTTTTTTTTCAACAAGTCGGCCGTCTCCCACCGAGGCAGGGTGACCGAAAAAAGAAAGAAAATCCCCAAAAAGAAAATACTTTCATCATCATTCAACACTTTCACCACACTCACACATTATCACTGTTTTTGCAGAGGTGCTCAGAATACAACAGTTTAGAAGCATATACGTATAAAGATACACAACATATCCCTTCAAACTGCCAATATCCCAAACTCCTCCTTTAAAGTGCAGACATTGTACTTCCCATTTCCAGGACTCAAGTCCGACTATATGAAAATAACCGGTTTCCCTGAATCCCTTCAATAAATATTACCCTGCTCACACTCCAAAAGATCGTCAGGTCCCAAGTATCATTCGTCTCCATTCACTCCTATCTAACATGCTCATGCACGCTTGCTGGAAGTCCAAGCCCCTCACCCACAAAACCTCCTTTACCCCCTCTCTCCAACCCTTTCGAGGACGACCCCTACCCCTCCTTCCTTCCCCTATAGATTTATATGCTTTCTATGTCATTCTACTTTGATCCATTCTCTCTAAATGACCAAACCACCTCAACAACCCCTCTTCTGCCCTCTGACTAATGCTTTTATTAACTCCACACCTTCTCCTAATTTCCACACTCCGAATTTTCTGCATAATATTTACACCACACATTGCCCTTAGACAGGACATCTCCACTGCCTCCAACAGTCTCCTCGCTGCTCCATTTACCACCCAAGCTTCACGTCCATATAAGAGTGTTGGTACTACTATCTTTCATACATTCCCTTCTTTGCCTCCATAGATAACGTTTTTGACTCCACATATACCTCAACGCACCACTCACCTTTTTTCCCCTCATCAATTCTATGATTAACCTCATCCTTCATAAATCCATCCGCAGACACGTCAACTCCCAAGTATCTGAAAACATTCACTTCTTCCATACTCCTCCTCCCCAATTTGATATCCAATTTTTCTTTATCTAAATCATTTGATACCCTCATCACCTTACTCTTTTCTATGTTCACTGTCAACTTTCTACCTTTACACACATTCTCAAACTCATCCACTAACCTTTGCAATTTTTCTTTAGAATCTCCCATAAGCACAGTATCATCAGCAAAAAGTAACTGTGTCAATTCCCATTTTGAATTTGATTCCCCATAATTTAACCCCACCCCTCTCCCGAACACCCTAGCATTTACTTCTTTTACAACCCCATCTATAAATATATTAAACAACCATGGTGACATTACACATCCCTGTCTAAGACCTACTTTTACCAGGAAGTATTTTCCCTCTCTTCTACACACCCTAACCTGAGCCTCACTATCCTCATAAAAACTCTTAACAGCATTTAGTAACTTACCACCTATTCCATGTATGTACTTGCAACATCTGCCACATTGCTCCTCTATCCACTCTATCATATGCCTTTTCTAAATCCATAAATGCAATAAAAACTTCCCTACCTTTATCTAAATACTGTTCACATATATGCTTCAATGTAAACACTTGATCTACACATCCCCTACCCACTCTGAAGCCTCCCTGCTCATCAGCAATCCTACATTCTGTCTTACCTCTAATTCTTTCAATTATAACCCTACCGTATACTTTTCCTGGTATACTCAGTAAACTTATTCCTCTATAATTTTTACAATCTCTTTTGTCCCCTTTCCCTTTATATAAAGGGACTATACATGCTCTCCACCAATCCCTAGGTACCTTCCCCTCTTTCATACATTTATTAAACAAAAGTACCAACCACTCCAACACTATATCCCCCCCTGCTTTTAACATTTCTGTCATGATCCATCAGTACCAGCTGCTTTACCCCCTTTCATTCTACGTAATGCCTCACGTACCTCCACCACACTTACATTCTGCTCTTCTTCACTCCTAAAAGATGGTATACCTCCCTGGCCAGTGCATGAAATTACCGCCTCCCTTTCTTCCTCAACATTTAAAAGTTCCTCAAAATATTCTCGCCATCTACCTAATACCTCCCTTTCCCCATCTACTAATTCCCCTACTCTGTTTTTAACTGAAAAAATCCATATTTTCCCTAGGCTTTCTTAACTTGTTTAACTCGCTCCAAAATTTTTTCTTATTTTCATTAAAATTTCTTGATAGTGCCTCTCCCACTCTATCATCTGGCTCTCCTTTTGCACTCTCTCACCACTCTCTTCACCTTTCTTTTACTCTCCATATACTCTGCTCTTCTTATAACACTTCTGCTTTGTAAAAACCTCTCATAAGCTACCTTTTTCTCTTTTATCACACCCCTTTACTTCATCATTCCACCAGTCACTCCTCTTTTTTCCCTGCCCCCACCCTCCTATAACCACCAACTTCTGCCCACATTCTAATACTGCATTTTTAAAACTATTCCAACCCTCTTCAACCCCCCCACTACTCATCTTTGCACTAGCCCACCTTTCTGCCAATAGTCGCTTATATCTTACCCGAACTTCCTCCTCCCTTAGTTTATACACTTTCACCTCCCTCTTACTTGTTGTTGCCACCTTCCTCTTTTCCCATCTACCTCTTACTCTAACTGTAGCTACAACTAAATAATGATCCGATATATCAGTTGCCCCTCTATAAACATGTACATCCTGGAGCCTACCCATCAACCTTTTATCCACCAATACATAATCTAATAAACTACTTTCATTACGTGCTACATCATACCTTGTATATTTATTTATCCTTTTTCTCATAAAATATGTATTACTTATTACTTATTACCTACACAAATTCATTAAAACAAACCATACCACAAGTGATGTTAGAATTAGCGATCAGAGTCGCAAAACTCCAGACCAACGTGTTAGCCAATGGACCAACTAGCTACAATAAAATTCATCCAACTAGGTATATTAGACTAGGTATTGTAGACAAATTCATTAATGCTTCAGAAAAGGCTGAAGACTAACTAGGTTACCCCCAGAAAAATCTAAAATTGGTACATGGTACACTGCCTAATAATAATACAAAAGCTTCATTATACTAATGTATATAATTAAGGCAGTCTGAGGTTAATGAGATGATGAAGCAGTCTCAAGTTACTGCACCAAAACCATATACAGTAGCAAAAAAAAATGCTAGCCCCATGAGATATTTTCATTCTGGGAATGGCAAATAAACAATACCGGCATACAGAACAAAAGAAACAAAATGGGGAGTAAAAACAAAGAAACAAAGACAGCACTGGGTTTACTGAACATTTAGTTAACCCCTTGACTGTCGCAACCCCAAATCCTGGGGTGTCTCCTGGTGTCACAAAATTTCCCCCCCCAAAAAAAACAAAAAAAAATTTCTTATGAAATGATAGAGAATCTTTTCCCGATTGTAATGACACCAAAAGAACGAAATTTGATGGAAAACTGACGGAATTATGCTCTCGCGAAGTTAGCGACCTCGCGATATTTACAAATCAGCGATTTCGCCCACTTTGAGCCCTATTTTCGGTTAATTCCATTGTTCCAGTCAACCTAACTCATAGCTATTTGTTTAGAACTCCATTTTTTCTCTTGATTGAGTACAAGAAACTGCCCATTTACCGATTTCAACTACCCAATAACGTGGTCAGAAATTTGCAATTTGGCCAATTTTACGAAAATTAAAAAATATGATAATTTCAAAATAGGGTCCAGAATGAACAATGCAGACATTCCTGACTCTAAAATAATATTTTCTTTGTTCATCAGTCACGTCTCCAGGTCCCTCTGATATTACTCTTGCTTTCTATTATGAATTTTTATTCAAACAAAAAATAGAAGATTTACTGTTATGCAGACTACTGCAATATTGTAATAATTGTATAAATAATGTCAACCCATTCATGATTGCATATTAGAATGGCTACTTGGACATTTATTGGAAAATGACATTTGTTTACTTTTGAGCATTGACAAAAATCAAACATTTCCCCTAATTTGAGCTCCATTTCAAGGTTCTTCTCATAGTAAAACCAATCAGAATCACCTCTATTTCTATATGTTTACCATTCTATCAAATGAGACCAAGAAAACGAGAATACAACCATAAATACTATACAAAAATAGACCACAAAGTCAGCATTTTAATTAAAAACAGCGGTCGGAGTTTTTTTTTTTCTCATTATGCACTGCGTGCTGCAGGATTTTTTTTTATATGGTGCACACTGACTACACAGACCAATTCTCTCACATGTGGGCCTACCAGCTTTCTCCTGCTTGATTTGAAGCCATTAGAATTTTTGAGTATACGTATATACGTCAAAAACGGTGGCTCGTAAGACATATATATATGACCAAAACAGTCAATGGGTTAAATTGCCATAGTTACACTTAAGAAGAGACTGTAGTCCCAGAACATACGCAACACCGGGCATCTTTATCTGAAGTCATTTCATTAACCAGTGGCTTTATCAATTGAATACAGAGGCTATTTGAAGGTGTTGAAACTGGAGGCAGTCGAAGATGAGGTAATCAGTCTCTCAACCTGAAAACCAGTGCTCACTACCTTAGTCTAGATGAACCTGATGCATAGGTAATAAGATCGACTTTTATATACTGAAGTCAGATGAGGTGCAGCAAGTTGAAGTCACATCACTTGTTCATAAAACCCACCAGTGGAAGCAGGGCATCCCCAAAAGCTGGGCTAGAGCTTAGAAAATACATTGTAGGAGAGATCTGCTGTAACAAGATTCCATAGTTTTGCTGTCAGACAAATATCATAATATTCATATACAATACCAAGTTAAGACATCAGACACACATGCAAAGTCTCCAAATAAAGATACCCAGGTGTTGCATGTGTCTAATTTCTCATTTTGTAGGTATTTTATACCAGAGTGCTTCTTATCTATTATGATTAAATACTCACCGCCCCAAAGCTTAATTCAGGGCGTGTCTCTTTGTAGTACTTTCGCCTCTCGTTCAAGAAAAGCACATATGCCGTCAATGGTGCTTTTGGTGGCTTGGCACCTGGAAGCTCTGGCTTCCGCTTACGTCCTTTCGGCCATCCTCCTCTACGTTTCTGCAACATGATGAAATGACATTGTAGTTATACAGTACTGTATCAATTTGCAACAAAATTTACCAAGTCTTATGCCACATATTTGGGTACGCTAAGTCTAGTTTCCACTACAAGAAAAAATACTGTACACTAATTTCTTTACATGCAGAATTAAGTAAAAAAAATTCTAGTGTAGACGAAAAGCACGATTAGATAATAAGAAAAAACGTAAGTGCTTGCAGTAATGACCTTAACGGCAGTTGGAGATGTAGAGGGTCCTCTCGAGGCAGATGGTCGAGGCTGTATGAAGGGTGGAGTTAAAACAGGAGCTTCTGAAGCAGACTCTGTAGATGACTCAATTGGCTCATCCACTGATGAACCCATGCCACTTGTCTCTCCATCAGTGTCAACTCTCAGGGGTACCTAGGAAAAACTAGATTTGTTTTGGCCACTGCACTATCCGAGAAAGATATACTCTATATCCTACAAACACAGCCCACTGTACCTCAATGCACAGAAAAGGTATGGAAGAGTGTGAAGCATAAGTTTTTAATTCACTTAAATATCAGCAGTGAAGATCTATTATCAGTGTTTAGTGCTATATAAAAACAACAGACATAGCCCCACTCCACAAAGGTGGCAGTAAAGCAATTGCGAAGAACTATAGACCGATAGCACTAACATCCCACATAATAAAAATCTTGGAAAGGGTTCTAAGATCGCCAACCACCTAGATACCCATCAATTGCACAACCCAGGGCAACACGGGTTTAGAGCAGGTTGCTCCTGTCTGTCCCCGCTACTGGACCACTATGACAAGGTCCTGGATGCTTTAGAGGATAAACAAAATGTAGATGTAGTATACAGTGGACCCCCGCATACTGTACGCATCGCATACCGTTCAATCCGCATACCGCTCGCTTTTATCGCAAAAATTTTGCCTTGCATACCGCCCAAAAACCCGCTCACCACTCTTCGTCCGAGACGCGTCCAATGTGCGCCCTTAGCCAGCCTCACATGTGCCGCCGGTGGCATTGTTTACCAGCCAGCCTCCGCGGTAACATCCAAGCATACAATCGGAACATTTCGTATTATTACAGTGTTTTTGGTGATTTTTTCTGGAAAATAAGTGACCATGGGCCCCAAGAAAGCTTCTAGTGCCAACCCTACAGCAATAAGGGTGAGAATTACTATAGAGATGAAGAAAAAGATCATTGATAAGTATGAAAGTGGAGTGCGTGTCTCCGAGCTGGCCAGGTTGTATAATAAACCCCAATCAACCATCGCTACTATTGGTGGTACAGCTGCTGCTGCTGTTGTACCACCGTCAGCTGCTGCTGCTGCTGTAGTACCGTCTGCTGCTGCTGTAGCATCGTCTGCTGCTGCTGTAGCATCGTCTGCTGCTGCTGTAGCACTGTCAGCTGCTGCTGCTGTTGTACCACCGTCAGCTGCTGCTGCTGCTGCTGCTGTAGTACCGTCTGCTGCTGCTGTAGTACCGTCTGCTGCTGCTGTAGCATCGTCTGCTGCTGCTGTATCACTGTCAGCTGCTGCTGCTGCTACTGTAGCACCGTTGTTGGTGTGGCTTATTGAGAATACCAAGAAACAATTAACCCCAGAGGATTTGCCACCCAGGATAACCCAAAAAAGTCAGTGTCATCGAAGACTGTCTAACTTATTTCCATTGGGGTCCTTAATCTTGTCTCCCAGGATGCAACCCACACCAGTCGACTAACACCCAGGTGAACAGGGAAAAATGCCTGGAACTAGTGCTCATATTGGTGAATTTAACCCTTCCAGGGTCCGTCCCGTAGATCTACGGCTTTACGTTCAGGGTCCAAACCGTAGATCTACGTCATGAGCTCAGCTCACTCTGATAAACTGTGAGTGGTACATTTGGGCCTAGATATGAGAGAATACATCTATGTAGTATGTGTGCACCACATAAAACAGATCCTGCAGCACACTGTGTATAATGAGAGGAAAAAAACTGAAATCATGATTTTTCGATTAAAACAGTGACTTTGCAGTGGTTTTCGTATGTTTTTTATAGTTGTATTTGCGATTTCTTGGTCTCATTTGATAGAATGGAAGACATATTACAGAAATAGAGATGATTTTGATTGGTTTTAGCACTGGAAATGGCTTGAAACTGAGCTCAAAGTAGCAGAAATGTTAATTTTTTGCCGATATTCAAGAGTAAACAAACGACCTCACACGTCTAATACACGCCAGCTGGTGGGTCTAATATGCATTCACAAATATGGTGATGATATTTATGCAATTATTACAGTATTGCATAACAGTAAATCTTCTATTTTTTGGTGTGAATAAAAATTCATTATGTGAATAAAAAATCAAAATGGAATTGATTTGTAAAGCCTCAAAACGTAACTAATGAACAGGGGAAATGTTAGTTTAGTTCCAGGAATACCTACATTGTTTATTCTGGACCCTATTTTGAAATTGGAATATTTTGAACTTTGTGTTAAATTGGCCAAAGTAACAATTTCCGATCACTTTAATTTGTAGTTGAAACAGTTGACTTGGCGATTTCTTGTGCTCAATCGATAGAATAGAAGTAATACTAGTGAAATAGCTAAGAATTTGGTTGACTGGAATAATGTAATTGGCCTAAAATGGGAGACAAAGTCGGCAAAATCGCCGATTCGTAAATATCGCTGACACATCAAAATTCGTGAGAGCATAATTTCGTCAATTTTCCATCAAATTTCGTACTTTTTGTTTTATTACCTTCACAAAAAGATTCTCTACCAATTCTTGGACACTGGGGCACCACTTCAGATTTGGGCCTTGGACCCTGAAGGGGTTAAAGCCAGCAAAGGTTGGTTTGAGAGATTTAAGAATCGTAGTGGCATACACAGTGTGATAAGGCCTGTTCTGGAAGAAAATGCCAAACAGGACCTACAGTACTCAGGAGGAAAAGGCACTCCCAGGACACAGTGTCTCATCAGTCATTGCTGCATCTTCAATAAAGGTAAGTGTCATTTATTCTTCATTTAGTAGAGTAGTACATGCACAATATATATTGTGCATGTACTACTCTACTATTGTGCATGTATCCTTCTCTTTGTGTGTAGGAAAATGTATATTTCATGTGGTAAAAAATTTTTTTTCATACTTTTGGGTGTCTTGCACGGATTAATTTGATTTCCATTATTTCTTATGGGGAAAATTCATTCACATACCGATCATTTCGCATAACAATCAGCCCTCTTGCACAGATTAAAGTCGCTATGCGGGGGTCCACTGTACAGTGGTCCCTCAATAATCGTCCATAATCCGTTCCTGGATGTGGGACTATTATCAAAATGGACGATTTACGAATCAATTTTCCCCATAAGAAATAATGTAAATTCAATTAATCCGTTCCTGACACCCAGAAGTATTAAAACAAAAAATTTTTTTACATGAAATATAGATGTAGTACATAAACAATACAGTGGCACATGATGAATTAAACATTAACAGAATAACACTTACCTTTATTGGCGATTCTTCTTTGTGTATGGAAGACTGGAGAAGAAGACTGATTGGATGATTTATTGTTTGGAAGGGGAATCCCCTTCCATCAACACCTCGGGTACCAATTGCTTTTCTGGGGTTGCTTCTCTTCTCTGTTTCTTAATGCCACTAGGACCACCTTGAGAGTCACTGGAGTCCTGTCTCACAAAAAAAACTGTCCAGAGAACTCTATTTCTGGCATCTCTTTAAAACCTCCCTAAAATGGGCCAAGACTCTGTCACTGTACAAGTTGCCAATATGGCTTGCAACATCCTTCTCTGGGTGATGTTTCTCCATAAATCTTTCCATCCTACCCCACATTTCAAAAATCTCCTTAATTTCTGAAGAAGGCACTTTCCTCCATCTCTCTTTCTCCTCCTCTGCAGCAAGATTCTGAGCTGCGATCTGTTGCTTTTCCTGCTGAAGCTCTTGCAGCTCCTCAGTGGTTAGCTCTTCGTTGTGGTCCTCCACCAACTCTTCCACATCCTCCAAACTCACATCCAACCCCATGGAACTCCCCAGTGCCACAATGGATTTAACAACTGACATAGGCTCATCAGGGTCAGCCCCAAACCCTTCAAAATCCCTCTTGTGGACACAATCTGGCCACAATTTTCTCCAAGCAGCACTCAAAGTCCTGGTAGTCACTCCCTCCCAAGCCTTACCTATAAGGCTTATGCAATGGAGAATACTGAAGTGTTCTTTCCAAAAATCTCGTAGGGTCAAGTGAGTGTCTGAGGTCACATTCAAGCACCTTTCAAACATTGCTTTGGTGTAGAGTTTTTTAAAGTTTGCAATGACCTGCTGGTCCATGAGCTGGAGGAGAGGAGTGGTATTCGGGGGCAAGAACTTTACTGTGATGAGCCCAAACTCCTTCAGAATTAGGTCATCCAAGTTTGGAGGATGAGCAGGTGCATTGTCCATTACTAGGAGGCACTTGAGATCCAATTTCTTTTCCAGGAGGTAATTCTTCACACTAGGGCCAAACACTTCATTGAACCACTCTACAAAAATTTCCCTCGTGACCCATGCCTTACTATTAGATTTCCAAAACACACACAATTTACTCTTCATAACATTGTTTTTCTTGAACACTCTGGGATTTTCAGAATGGTACACTAGTAACGGCTTCACTTTGAAATCCCCACTAGCATTAGCACAGAACATCAGCTTCAGCCTGTCTTTCATAGGCTTGTGTCCTGGCAGTGCCTTTTCTTCCTGAGTAATGTAGGTCCTCTTTGGCATTTTCTTCCAAAAGAGGCCTGTTTCATCACAATTGAACACTTTTTCAGGTTTCAGTCCTTCACTGTTTATGTACTCCTTGAATTCATGCACATATTTTTCAGCGGCCTTGTGGTCCGAACTGGCAGCCTCACCATGCCTTACCACACTGTGTATGCCAGTACGCTTCTTAACCCTTTGACTGTCGCAACCCCCAATCCTGAGGTGTCTCCTGGTGTCGCAAAATTTAAAAAAAAAAAAAAAATTATTTTTTCTCATGAAATGATAGAGAATCTTTTCCCGATTGTAAAGACACCAAAAAAACGAAATTTGATGGAAAACTGACGGAATTACGCTCTCGCGAAGTTAGCGACCTCGGCAATATTTACAAATCGGCGATTTCGCCCACTTTGAGCCCTATTTTTGGCTAATTCTATTATTCCAGTCAACCAAACTCATAGCTATTTCTTCAGAACTCCATTTTTTCCATCGATTGAGTACAAGAAACTGCCCCTTTACCGATTTCAACTACCCAATAACATGGTCAGAAATTTGCAATTTGGCCAATTTCACGAAAATTAAAAAATATGACAATTTCAAAATAAGGACCAGAATGAACAATGCAGACATTCCTGGCTCTAAAATAGCACTTTCTTTGTTCATCAGTCATGTCTCCAGGCCCCTGTGATATTACTTTGCTTTTTATTTTGAAATTTTATTCAAACAAAAAATAGAAGATTTACTGTTATGCAGACTACTGCAATACTGTAATAATTGTAAAAATTACATCAACCCATTCATGACTGCATATTAGAATGGCTATTTGGACATTTATTGGACAATGACATCATTTGTTTACTTTTGAACATCGGCAAAAAATCAAACATTTCCGTACTTTGTGCTCCATTTCCAGGTTCTTTTTATAGTAAAATTAATCAAAATCACCTCTATTTCTATAATATAGTTTCCATTCTATCAAATGAGACCAAGAAAACGAGAATACAACCACAAATACTATACGAAAATAGACCACAAAGTCGGCATTTTAATTAAAAAAAACGGTCGGAGTTTTTTTTTCTCATTATGCACTGCGTGCTCCAGGATTTTTTTTATATGGTGCACACTGACCACACAGACCCATTCTCTCACATGTGGGCCTACCAGTTTTCTCCTGCCTGATTTGAAGCCGCTAGAATTTATGAGTATATATACGTCAAACACGGTACCTCGTAAACGTATGTATACGGCCGCGACAGTCAAAGGGCTAAATCTCTCAAACCAGCCTTTGCTGGCCTTAAATTCACTCACATCATCACTAGTTGCAGGCAATTTCTTTACCAAATCGTCATGCAACTGCCTAGCCTTTTCACAAATAAGCAACGTCATAAGACTATCTCCTGCTAATTGTTTCTCATTTATCCACACCAATAATAACTTCTCAACATCTTCGAGTACTGGTGATCTCATTTTTGTCAGCATATTTACCCCCTTTGCAACAACAGCATCCTTGATTTCCTTTTTCTTGGCTATGATGGAAGATATGGTTGTACGGGATTTGTTATACATCCTGGCCAGTTCGCCCACACGTATGCCATTATCATATTGTTCAATGATGCTTTTCTTAAATTCAATCATATTTCTCACCTTCTTTACCAAAGGCTTGGCACTAGGAGCTTTCTTTGGAGCCATGGTAGCTTATTTAGCACTTAAATAACTTGCAAGCACTAAAATAAATGGAATATTATGAAATATTTCGCTGGAGCACGTGAGGGGACTGTCGCTCACTGGTAAACAATGGCACACTGGCTGGGAAGGAAAGGCCGAGGCAGCTCGAGGCGGCTCAGAGCGTGAGTACGCATCCGGGATGAAGGACTATTAGCGAGTTACCGGACCATTTGTGAGCCAATATTTTGACGAAAAAACAGGACTATTTCCGAAATGGACGACTTTCAGGCCGGACGATTATTGAGGGACCACTGTACACCGAATTTGTGAAAGCCTTCGAGAAGGGCGACCATGGTGTAATAGCACACAAAATGCGTGATAAAAGAATAATAGGAAAAGTTAGTAGGTGGATCTATAACTTCCTAACAAAAACAACATATACATGTAATGCAATAGTAAACAGAGTGAAGTCTGAGGTGGCTACAGTGAAAAGCTCTGTTCCACAAGGCACAGTACTCACTGCCACCCTGTTCCTCGTCCTCATATCTGACAGAGACAGAGATGTAAGCCATAGCTTGATGTCTTCCATTGCAGACGACACCTAAATTGCCATGACAGTGTCCTCCATTGAAGACACTGCAAGATTTCAAGCAGATATCAACCAAATCTTTAAATGAGCTGCATAAAACAATATGAAGTTCAATGAAGAGAAATTTAAACTATTCAGATATGGAAAACTTGAGGAAATTAAAACTTTATTAGAGTATAAAACAAATTCTAACCATGTAATAGAGTGAAAAACTAATGTGAAAGATCTGGGAGTGATAATGTCAGAGGATCTCGCCTTCAAAGACCACAACAATGTATCTACCTCATCTGCTAGAAAAATGATAGGAGGGATAATGAGTACCTTCAAAACTAGGGACGACAAGCCCATGATGATTCTCTTCAAGTCGCTTATTCTCACTAGGCTGGAATACTGCTGTACACTAACTGCCCCCTTCAAGGCAGGCAAAATTGCTGACCTGGAGAATGTACAGAGAACTTTCATGGCACTCATAAGTACAATAAAGCACCTAAATTACTGGGAATGATTGAAATCCCTTGATTTGTATTCCCAATGCAGGTGAAAAAGATAAATGATAATATACACTTGGAAAATCCTAGAGGGATTACTACAGAACTTGCACATGAAAATCACTTCCTGCAAAAGCAAAAGACTTGGTAGGAGATGCAACATTCCCTCAATGAGAAGCAGGGAGCCATGAGTACACTAAGAGACAACACAATAAGTGTCAGGGGCCCAAGGCTGTTTACCTGCCTCCCAGCATACATTAGGGGGATTACAAATAGACTCATCTGTCTTCAAGAAGACGCTGGACAGGCACCTTTAGTCAATACCTAATCAGCCAGGCTGTGGTTCGTACGTCGGTTTACGTGCAGCCAGCAATAACAGCTTAGTTGATCAGACCCTGATCCACCACAAGGCCTGGTCTCAGACCGGGCCACAGGGGCACTGATCCCCAAAACCCTCTCCAGGTAAACTCCAGGTAATATACAGTAACTGTAAATTATGTGTACAGCACTACATCAGGGATACAACAGAGTACTTAACCCCTAAACAGTCCAAACGTATATATATGTTCCTACCACTAGTGCCCCAAACGTATATACAGTATACGTTTTATTTTTCCTGCCTCCAAATTTGGCACGATTGGCCTGAGATGCCTGGTCAGCATAGAATGGGTCTTAACACTCACTGTGCACCATATTATAAAAATCTGGGACCACTTAGTACCTTGTGGGAGCGCCAGTTAAATTGAGCGACAGCTAGAGCAAACAGTGGGGCAAACACCAAGTATTCACTGATGTAATGTCATATTAACACTCCCCTTTTAATGTAGGGTGAGATGAGTAGTATTTATTGTAAGAAATCAGGTGTGGTAGGTATGGCAGCCAGCCAGGCTACCATACCTAACATACTAGTCCACCCCACCCACACATAATATACTACAACATTTATAGTGTCCCAAAGCGATAAAAGGCATATACAGTTCGCTCATTACTTAAAATATTTGTAGTCTTAATGTTGGGTCAGAGGTGAGTAAATGAGATAAAACGAATAAACAAGAGAGAATGAATACATGAGAGGGGACAGACGAGGAGTTATGTAAACAAACCAGGCAAACGCGTCTGATTTTGGTTCATGCGTTTGTATTATACCATAATAGAAACACTTTACATTGTGTACAAGTTGTCTCCACGTTGATACAGTACAGTAGACTGTTATTTAGCACGACAGTTACACTCCTGAAAATGCCGTGTTAGGTAAAATCTTGTTAAACGAACTGAAGAACTTATGGGAAAAATAGGATTACGTTCCTGGGAGCCCCCAAAAGCCAAACAACTTTTTTTTAGACCAACAGATCTTACAAAAATAAAAGTGAACATGTAATTGTAGTTCATTGCCGTAATATATTACTGCTTATGACTACAAATGCAATAGAAATAATAGTACTATTTCTAACCTTAAATTGTGGGTAGTAGTGTGTGTGGATGATTGTGGAGAGAGCGGATATGGATGGTGTGGCCCTACTGGGCTGAGGTGGATGGTTGTTGGTTGTCGACAGAAGTGGATGGTAGAAGTTCTGGTACTGAAGTCAATGGTTGTATTGGAGTGTGCATAAATTCTGTAATGGATATCTGGGCTCTTTTACCCTGAAATACATTATACAGCTGATGGTAAGGCATTATCAGCTGGTCTAGACCCCATTTCAAAGCACTGCTTCTAGATTTGTCAGGGTCCTCTTCAGTGAAAAAGTCTGCTAGTTTAGCAGCAGTATGGAACTGCTCACGTAACAGCTGCAATGTTAACTGTTTTTCTTCAGGTTCTTCATCTTCTTCTGTTATCTCCCTCCCTTGTATCTGTGCATCAAGCTCTGCCAACATTTTCTATGGAGTTCTATGGACTTTCTATGTCTTCATCATCTTTTAAGAGCTCATTCACATCTTCTTCATTCATATCTTCAAAACCATTGCCTGGTAATCTCCTTGCCAGCTGAACAATTTCCTGAACCTGACTCTCAAGCAAGGGGAAACCAGTGAAAGAATTAACCACAGAAGGCCATAACTTTCCCCAGCCTGCATTTAATGTTGATTGGGGCACTTCATTCCATGCACTTCTAGCATAGCTGATACCATCTGCAATGTTAAATTTATTCCAGAAGCTTGGTACTGCCAAGCTGGAATCAGAGTCCATTGATGCAACTAATTTTTTCATAGCATTTTTTATGTAGTTACACTTGAATGAAAGTGAACATAGAAAAGAGTAAGGTGATGAGGGTATCAAATGATTTAGATAAAGAAAAATTGGATATCAAATTGGGGAGGAGGAGTATGGAAGAAGTGAATGTTTTCAGATACTTGGGAGTTGACGTGTCGGCGGATGGATTTATGAAGGATGAGGTTAATCATAGAATTGATGAGGGAAAAAAGGTGAGTGGTGCGTTGAGGTATATGTGGAGTCAAAAAACGTTATCTATGGAGGCAAAGAAGGGAATGTATGAAAGTATAGTACTGTAGTACCAACACTCTTATATGGATGTGAAGCTTGGGTGGTAAATGCAGCAGCGAGGAGACGGTTGGAGGCAGTGGAGATGTCCTGTCTAAGGGCAATGTGTGGTGTAAATATTATGCAGAAAATTCGGAGTGTGGAAATTAGGAGGTGTGGAGTTAATAAAAGCATTAGTCAGAGGGCAGAAGAGGGGTTGTTGAGGTGGTTTGGTCATTTAGAGAGAATGGATCAAAGTAGAATGACATGGAAAGCATATAAATCTATAGGGGAAGGAAAGAGGGGTAGGGGTCATCCTCGAAAGGGTTGGAAAGAGGGGGTAAAGGAGGTTTTGTGGGCGAGGGGCTTGGACTTCCAGCAAGCGTGCATGAGCGTGTTAGATAGGAGTGAATGGAGACGAATGATACTTGGGACCTGACGATCTGTTGGAGTGTGAGCAGGGTAATATTTAGTGAAGGGATTCAGGGAAACCGGTTATTTTCATATAGTCGGACTTGAGTCCTGGAAATGGGAAGTACAATGCCTGCACTTTAAAGGAGGGGTTTGGGATATTGGCAGTTTGGAGGGATATGTTGTGTATCTTTATACGTATATGCTTCTAAACTGTTGTATTCTGAGCACCTCTGCAAAAGCAGTGATAATGTGTGAGTGTGGTGAAAGTGTTGAATGATGATGAAAGTATTTTCTTTTTGGGGATTTTCTTTCTTTTTTGGGTCACCCTGCCTCGGTGGGAGACGACCGACTTGTTGGAAAAAAAAAAAAAAAAAACACTTGAATGACTTAATAACTACTCGATCCAGTGGTTGTATTAAAGATGCTGTACACTGGAACCTCAAATATCGAACTTAATCCATTCCAGGAGTTAGTTCTAAATACGAAAAGTCTGAAAAGCAAAGCAATATTTCCCATAAGAAATAACGGGGATACAATTAATCCTTTCCAGAAACCCAAAAATATTCACAAAAAAATACATTTTATAGAGATTAATTATAGTTTCACATACACACAACAAATATAGTGTTCAATTATGTATTAATAAATTTAAATAAACATATAAAATAACATTTTACTTACCTTTATTGAAGATTGGTGATGGCATCTGGAAGATAGGGAGGAGGAGAGGAGTTGGGGTTAGTGTTTGGAAGGAGAATCCCCCTCCATAAGGACTTCAGGTATCAAAGCCCTCTCTGGGGTTACTTTCCTTCTCTGTCTTTTCATGCCACTAGGACCAGCTTGAGAGTCACTGGACCCCTGTCTCAAAAAATAACTGTCCACAGTCCTCTGTTTCTGGTGCCTCTTTAAGATTTCCCTAAAATGGGACATGGTTCTGTCACTGAACTTGTTGCAAAGATGGCTTGTTTCAGCTTGCTCAGGGTGATACTTCTCCACAAACATTTGGACATAATTCCACTTGGGCATTATTCCACTTCTGTATTATTTCCTTCTTCACATCTATGGTGTTTCTCATTTTCTTTACCACAGGGGCACCACTAGCAAGTTTCTTTGGGCCTATTGTAGCTTATTTCACAGTCCCACAAGCACTAAACACAATGAAATAATCGTAAAATATTTGAATGAGAGCGCAGGTTAGTGTTCACTCAAGCATCAACAAACCCAGACTCGCTCACGGCTCCTGCATAGGGACGTGGACAGAGTGGGCTGCCGGACAGGTCCGGTAACCGGTGGTTCGAAAATAGGGGTGAGTTCGATAATAGGGACAAAGTTGGTTTGAAAAAAGCGTTCTATTTTTGAAGAGTTCGATAAGTGATACGTTCGAAATTTGAGGTTCCACTGTATTTGGAGGTAAAAATACAACTTTTACATGTGGGGTCACATCCAGCAAAGCTTGCGGATGAGTACGGGAATTATGAAGAATGAAGTGAGCCTTGAATGCAAGGTTCTTGCTGTGCAGGTAAAACTTGACTTCAGGAATAAAGTGATGCTTAAACCAGTCAATAAATATTTCCTCTGTCATCCATACTGACTGGTTTGACCTCCAAATTACTGCTAAGGTGTTTTTATCTACACCTTTCAAAGCACGAGGATTCTTAGAGCGGTAAATAACCATGGGCTTACACTTGAAATCGCCTGATGCATTACTGCAAAGGAGCAAGGTGAAGTGATCCTTTGCTGTCTTGAAGCCTGGTGAACTTTTCTCTTGCTGACTGATGTAAGTTCTTGTTGGCATTTTCTTCCAAAAAGCACTTGTCTCATCAGCATTAAACACTTGATGTGGCTCAATGCCACCCTCAGAAATAATTTCCTGCAATTCAGCAAGAAAATTACTTGCTGCTGTATGATCAGCTGAAGCATTTTCACCAGAAAACTTAATGTTATGTAACTTATTATGCAACTTTAAGGTGTGGAACCAGCCAGTGCTAAACACACACTCTTGTTCAGGCCTTCCTTATCACACACTGCTTTAAACAACTGTAAGGCCTTTTCCCTAATTAAGATGAAATTAAGTGGTGCACCAGTTTTTGTCTTTTGTTCAATCCACTCAAGCAACAAGTTTTCCATTTTATTTACTTGTTGGGACCCATGTGTCATTCTTTTCATGAGATGACATCTTGTATATTCGCCTCGTTCTTTTTAACTGTACGAACCGACGCTTCATTAAGGTCATAGGCCCTCACTATATCCACCACACATGATCCACTCTTAAGCTTGTCTAATATCTCAATTTTCTTCGCAATTCCTAGACTTGAACATTTAAGCCTTTTCTTGTCACTTTCAGCAACACTTGTATGTTTACTGGGTGCCATGATTGCTTGGCAGATTTAACAAATGACAATGAAAATAAGAAAATATGCATGTAAATAAACACAGCGAGGTTCCCGAGTATCTTCGTCCTGCACGAGTATGAACTGAACTGGAGGCTGGGAGCGTGGTGGGGGTGGTGGGGGTGGTTAGGGGATGCATGTAGGGCCTCCCCCATTGACGTCTATGGTATAACCCACTGCGGGCCAAGCCAGGCAACCGCGCGTTCAAAATTTCTTCCCCTGCTTCTGCCGCGAATCGTGCTAAATTGATTATAACGGACATGTTACATAAAGTTGTGTCGCAGTTCTTCATCGTGCTACAACTCAAATCGTGCCAAAAAACACATGGCTCAATGATGGGGTCTACTGTATAATAATAAACAGCAAACTCACATTCTCATGGTGTAACAGCCATTTTTAAGAATAAATAACACTCTCTGGGTAAGGCATACAAAAAGGATAAATTTTCTACAGTTATCCCTAGTAAAACTATAGTGTACATCATTTTTCTCTGATGATGGACTAGAAAAAAATGCTGTATTCCCCATGCAGTCAACTCCTACAAGGTAGCCTGCTAACACAAATCTCATATTTAATGTTAATTTATTCTACTGTGGGGTGTATTTATCATGTTTATAAATTACTGAAGCATGTTTATATATAATTTTAAAAAACACATACATGAATTAATGAATAATGGTGTACAGTGAAACCCCGGTTTCAGCAATAATCCATTCCCGGAAGCGTAGCCTAAACGCGAAACGGCCGAAAAGGCCCGTTACTTAAAATAAAAAATAATCCATTCCAGACCCACCAAAAATATTCACAAAAAATACATTTTTTAAATAATAACTATAGTTTTACATACACACAACACAGATAAATACATTACATGTATACTGTAACAGATAAATAAAAATTTTTAAATAAACATTTAAAATAACATTTACTCACCCCTTATTTGAAGAACTTGCCTGCATCGTGGAAGATAAGGGAGAACTAAAGAGGGAAGACTTATTGTTGTGGAAGGGAATCCCCTTCCCATAAAGACTATTATGTAACAAGGTCCTTATCTTGGGTTACTTCCATTCTTTTTGTCCTTTTTAAGCCAACTAGGACCATGCTTGAGAATCACGAGGTACCCTGTCCTCACACAAAAAAACTGTCTTAACTTTAAGAATTTCCCATTAAGAGGGACAAAGGCTTTGTCACTGAATATGGTTGCAGAAAAGGCTTGTTTCAGCTTGTCAGGGTGATACTTTTTAACAAAAGTTTGCACTCATTCCACTTTGCACACATATCCATAATGCAGCTGAAGAAGGCCCTCCTTCACTGCCCTCTCTGCTCCTTCTCTGAAGCAAGTCCTTGAGTTTTGGCAGTGGTCTGATGCTGTTTCCAGAACGAAGCTCTTGCAGTCATCAGGGGTTTAGTTTCTTCCCTGTGGTCCTCAGACCAACCTCTTTCCACATCCTCTCCACTCACCTCCAGCCCCATGGACTTGCCCAATGCCATAATACCTTCCACAACAGGCAGAGGGGTTGGCAGGGTCAGGGTCAGCCTCAAACCCTACAAAATTCCTCTGGACAACACATTGTGGCCACAATTGTCTCCAAGCCGAGTTCAAAGTCCTGGAAGTCACTCCCTCCCAAGCCTTACCTATAAGGCTTATGCAATGGAGGATACTGAAGCACTTCCTCCAGAACTCTCTTAGGGTCAAGTGAGTATCTGAGGTCACTTCAAAGCACCTTTCAAATACTGCTTTGGAGTTTTTGAAGTTAGAAATGACCTGCTGGTCCACGGGCTGGAGGAGAGGAGTGGTGTTAGGAGGTAAGAACTTAACTGTTACAAAACTGAAGTCCCTAGACACTAGGTTTTCCAAGTTTGGAGGATGAGCAGGAGCATTGTCCATTACCAGGAGGCACTCGAGTGGCAAATTACTTGTCCAAGGAGGTGTTTTTTTTTCTACACAGGGGCCAAACACCTCATGAACCTACTCTTTGTAAAATTTATGGCCTCGTGACGCCATGCCTTAATATTTGCTTTCCACAAGACACAATTTATTCTTGATGACATTGTTTTTCTTAAACACTCTGGGATTTTCTGAGTGATACACAAGCAAAGGCTTCATTTTAAAATCAGCACTACTGTTATCACAGAACAAAAGAATAGATCCCGACTTTCATAGGCTTGTGTCCTGGCAGTACCTTTTCCCTCCTGAAGTAAGGTAGGTTCCTCTTTGGCATTTTCTTCCAAACAGTCCTGTTTTGTTCACAACTGAACACTTGTTGGGGTTTGAATTTTTTCAGTTCCTCTATTTAACCCCCTTAAGATTGCACACACAAAGTTTTCAGCTACACTTCTTGTCTGAACTTGCCTGGCGCGCTCCCCATGCCTTACCGACACTGTGGTAGGCCCTAACACTTCTTAAATCTGGTCAAAACCCAGCCTCTGGTGGCCTTTAAATTGCTCTAACATTAAGCACTGGTTCCAGTCATTATTCTTATCAAATTTTCCGGGCATGCAACTCCTTGCCTTCTCACAAATGATGAACTCTGAAACATGATCACCCGTTAATCTGTTTATTTGGTGATACCACAACCACCCAAACAACTTCTCAAACGCTCTTCTTACCTGAGTTCTTTTCTCTTTGCCAGGATAGAAGTGATAGTTGATTTGTTTTTGCTGTACATCCTGGCACGCTCCCCACATGAATGCCACTCTCGTATTTTTCTACTATCTCCTTCACTGCTATGGTGTTCCTCACTTTCTTAACCACAAGGCCCATGGTGGCTTATTTCACAGTCACAATTAATGGCTGGATGGCTGCCTGGCTGGCAGGATGAGAGCACAGGGTAATGCTCACTCAAGATAAACAACGCTAGACTGGCTGACGACACCTGCATGGGCAGGCATGCAAGCACAGGCAGGCAGACAGGTCTGGTATGCCGGCCAAAACCCTGGGCAACAGCCAAAATGTGGGACAAAATTTGGCCAAAAAAAGCAAGCAAAACCCAAAGCAGCCGATTCCCAGGGCGGCCAAAACCTGGGGTTTCACTGTATATTAACGTAATATACGACATTTAATGGGCATCAATGATTATTATTGAGTATTATCATCATTATTAATATGGCGTCTTGAGACATAAGACACTCTTACTGATTTTAATGTGTGCCCACACACCAGCACAGTACTATATAAGTTTACTGAGGTAAAGGTGCACATAAGTGTAGTAGTAGGTAGTAGGTTGGTAGGCAACAACCATTCGGGGAGGTACTACCGTCCTACCAAGCGAGTGTAAAAAGGAAGCCTGTATTTGTTTTACATGATGATAGGATTGCTGGTGTCTTTTTTCTGTCTCATATACATGCAAGATTTCAGGTACATCTTGCTACTTCTACTTACACTTAGAACATACTACACATACATGTACATGCTTATTGTATACACACTCATCAGAGTTTTTCTTTGATTTTATCTTTAATAGTTCTGTTCTAATTGCTTTTCCTTTCATATCCACGGGAAGTGAATAAGAATTTTTTTCCGTCTCCGAAAGTCAGCGTGTTGTAAAGGTGGTCAACCCTCAATGGCAGGAACAATGGGCTAGTAACCCCTTTTTCCCCTGTATAGCCTATTAAAAAGAACAATAAGAAAAAAACCGTCAAAGGTGGGATATGATGAATGTGCAATGGATGTTGTGCGAATGATAAGAAAGAGAAGATTGTGGAAGTTAATTAATGAGAAGAAGCTGGAATGTCCTGGCTTTAAGTGAAACAAAGCGCTTGAAGAGGGTGGGAGAGTTTCAGTGGAGAGAAATAAATGGGATTAGGTCAGGGGTTTCAAATAGTTAGAGCTAAAGAGGTTATAGCAATAATGTTGAAGGATAAGTTATGGCAGGAAAAGAGGGAATATTAATGTATAAATTCAAGGATTATGAGGTGAAAAATAAGGGTTAGATGTGAAACGTGGGTTATTAGTAAGTGTTTATATACAGTACGGCCCCACTTATACGGCGGGTTAGGTTCCAGGCTGTCGCCGGAAAGCAGACATCGCCGGAAGGCAGAACTCCATTTTTTTCCATTTATAAATGCATATAAATGCCAGAAAACAAGTTTACACTAAATTATAATTAATTAGTTATAGAACTAGGCATTAAAAACCACAGAGAAAAATACAGTCACCATTTAAATTCATTACTACTAAAGTATTGTAATCTTAATGTAGGGAGAGAGTGAGTAGTACTTTATTTTCGGAAGTAGGTGCAGGTAGCCCAGGATGTAGGTACACTGGCTCTCCCCCGACTCCATAACTTAATATACGATATTTAAAACAATCCCAGAGAGTAAAAAAGCACATACAGTACACTCATTATTTAACCTTAAAAATGTGTTAGTCTTAATAAAGGAAGAGAGTGAGTAGTATTTATTTGTTTAAAAAGTCAGTGTAGGTAGCCGGTAGGTGTAGCCTGGCTACACTATCCGGCTACCTACACTGTGGCCCATGAGCCATATTATTAACGCGACAATGCCATGTCACTGAATTTAATCATCTTCTAACAACCTAACCTTTATGATGGCCATCATAAACCTAAGGTAGAAGTAAAGATAATTCTTGCCGAAAATTGAAAACAAAAGCGGAGTGGAGGGAGTGGCTGGGCCAAACGCAGATTCATACACGTTTTCTCTGATGGCTAAACAGAGAAAACGTATGTTGTCCTCCACCCGCTCCACAAGTATTATTTATCCAGAGCATATAAAATATACATTAAATGCCAAACAACAAATTTAACACTACTAAAATAAGCAGCAATAGAAATATGCATTAAAAACACAATAAAAGGAAGAAACCACAGAGTACACATATTACCTTACCTTAAAATATTAATATTAATGTGTGAGAGATGGCACACCATCATCCTCTAACTTGGCACTTAAAGCAATAGGGCGTTACGACTTTCTCTTTTTATTACAGCTAACCTTAGACTCCATCGTCAATGAGAGCCAAACTAAGTTAACGAAATGATTTAAACGAGAGAGGAACGAGATACAGATTGGAGACAAATTTAATGAACACAAACTGAACAGTTGTGAATGATCACTTGGTCAGGGCAAAATGCTTATTAATATGTATCTACATTTAACCTCATTCACATCCATTTGTAAATAGTTGTAAAACATTTACCTCCAATCTATTTTTCAATTTTAAAATAATTACCTCACAATTACACTCTACATTGAGTACAAGTTGTACAGTTAGTTCAGAATTAAACAAACAGCAACACACGCAATATTTAGAGTGAATGAAGATAATATTAATAATAATAATAATAAAAATAAAAATAATTATTATTATTATATATTATTATTATTAATTATTATTATTATTATTATTAATTATTATTATTATTTATTATTACTATAATAATAATTTAATATTTAATAATAATAATAATAAAATATGCAAGATTACATATGTCTTGCTACATACTACTTACACTTAGGTCTCACCACAACATACATGTACTGTTTATTTATAACGACACTCATCTGGATTTTTATCTTTGATTTACCTTAATAGTTCTTGGTCTTATTACTTTATTCCTTTATATCCATGGGAATGGAATAAGAATCTTTCTCCGTAAGCCATGTCAGTTTAAAAGTCAACTAAAAATGGTCCGGAACAATGGGCTTAGTAACCAGCCTTTTTTGCCTGTAAAGATTATAAAAAGAATAAGAAGAATAAAATTGTCAAAGATGGGAAGTCTGAAATGAGCGTGGATTTGTGCAAATGATAAGCAATAGATGACTGGAGTTTTGAATGAGAAGAAAGCTGGATGTCCTGGCTTTAAGTGAAACGAATCTGAATGGGGTGGGAGAGTTTCAATGAGAGGTACTAACTGGATTAGGTCATGGTTTCAAATAGAGTTAGAGCTAAAGAAGGAGTAGCAATAATGTTGAAGGATAAGGCTATGGCAGGAAAAGAGGACAATAAATGTAATAAATTCAAGGAATAATGTGGAGTAAAATAAAATATTGGATGAGAAAAGTGGTGTTATAGTAAGCGGTATGCACCTTGAAAGAGAGAAGTGTAAGGAGAGAGAGAGATTTGGGAAATGTTGATGAATGCTGGGGAGTTTTGAATCAAGTGAGAGAGTAATGTGGTTGGGGATTTCAAAAGCTAAAGTGGGAAAAATGCTATGGAGGTATATAGTTAAATTTGGGGATGCCAGGGGGAAAAATAGTAAATGAGGAAGCCTTTAATTTAGCTATGTGTAAGAAAGAGATTTGGTAATAAGTAATAATCATATTTATGAAAAAGATGCTAAATAAATATAGCAAGTATGATGTAGCACTAAATGACAGTAGTTTGTTAGATTAGTGTATATGTTGGATAAAAGGTTGATGGTTTAGGCTCCAGGATGTACATGATTTATAGAGGGGCAAAACTGATATTTTTTTTTTTTTTATTTGGATTATCACAAAAAACACCGGCCGATTCCCAGCCAAGGCAGGGTGGCCGAGGGAAAAAAAAAAAAAAAAAAAACGAAAAAGAAAAACTTTCAACCATCATTGCACTCCATCAGGCTTGTCAATTCTTGCCAGAAGGGTGCATTTACACTACAGTTTTAAACTGCAACAATAACACCCCTCCTTCAGATGCAGTGCACTGTTCTTTCCCCATCTCCAGACTCAAGTCCGGCCTGCCCGGTTTCCCCTGAATCCCTCATGAAATTGTTACTTTGCTCACACTCACAAGCAGCACGACAATTTTAAAAAACCATTTGTCCTCCATTCCTCCTATCAAAACACGCTCAGCGGCATGCCCTGCTGGAAGTCCAGCCCCTCGCACCGAAAACCTCCTTTAATAACCCCCTCCCTCCAACCCTTCCTAGGCACGACCCCTACCCCGCCTTCCTTCCACTACAGACGTGATACACTCTTGAAGTCATTCTGTTCGCCTCTCATTCTCTCTACATGTCCGAACCAAACCACAACAACCCTTTCCTCATTCCCTCTGGGAAACAACAGTTTTTGGGGTAATCCCGGCACCTCCCACCTAATGCCAAACTACGAAATTCTCTGCATTAAATTCACACCACACACATTTTGCCCTGCAGACATGACATCACCCCGTTCCTCCAGCCTTCTCCTCGCTGCAACATTCAATTCACCCACGCTTCACACCCAATAAAGATGAGCGTTGGTAAAAACTATACTCTCATACATTCCCCTCTTTGCCTCCAAGGACAAAGTTCTCTTTGTTTCCGACAGACTCCTAATGCACCACTCCTCATTTTTCTTCCCTCATCAATTCTATGAATCACCTCATCTTTCATAGACCCATCCGCTGACACCTCCACTCCCAAATATCTGACACGTTCACCTCCCTCCATACTCTCTCGCTCCAACTGATATATTCGGATCATAATTTAGTTGTAGCTACATTTAGGAGTAAGAAGGTAAATGGGAAAAGGGAAGGTGGCAAAACAAGTAAGAGGGAGGTGAAAAGCGTATAAACTAAGGGAGGGAGAATTTCGGGGGAGATATTACGACTGTTGGCAGAAAGGTGGGCTAGTGGGGCAAAAGATGAGTAATTTGGGTGTGGTTGAAGAGGTGTTGGAATAGTTTTTTTTAAAAATGCAGTATATACAGTGGGGTGCAGAAGTTTTGTGGTTATAGGAGCGTGGGGTCAGTGGAAGAGGAGTGATTGGTGGAATAATGGAAGTAAAGGGTGTGAAAAAGAAGAAAAAGTTAGCTTATGAGGAGGTTATTTACAAAGGCAGAAGTGTTAAAGAAAAGCAGAGTATTGGACAGTAAAAGAAAGGTTGAATAGAGTTGTGGAGAGAGTTGCAAAAGAGAGCAGATAGAATTGAGTGGGAGAGGCACTGTCAAGAAATTTTAATGACAATAAAGAAAAGTTTTGGAGTTAAACAGAGTTATTAGAAAGCCTAAGAAAAGATGGATTTGTCAGTTAAAAACAGAGTAGGGAGTTATTAGATGGGAGAGGAGGTATTAGGTTAGATGTCGAGAATATTTTGTAGGAACTTTTAAATGTTGAGGAAGAAAGGGATTTGTAATTTTATTCACCTGGCCCAAGAAGGTATACGCGGTGATCTTTTTAGAGTGTGAAGAAACTTAAGTGTGTAGTGTGGGGGAGGTACGTGAGGCTTACGAAGAAAGAAAGGGGTTAAAGCAGGCTGAACTGATGGATCATGACAGAAATGTTAAAAGCAGGGGGGAAATAGTGTTTGAGTGGTTTGGGTACATTTGTTTAATAAATGTAAAGAAAGAGGGGAAGGGTACCTAGGTATTGGCAGAGAGCAATGTATAGTCCCCCTTTATATAAAGGTAAAGTAAGACGAAAGGAGATGTAAAAATTTTTATAGAGGAATAAGGTTATTTGAGTAACCAGAAAAGTGTATGGTAGGGTTATAAATTGAAAGAATTAGAGGAATGACATATTGTAGGATTTTGGCGGATGAGCAATAGGTGTTTCTAGAGTGGGTAGGGTATGTGTAGATCAAGTGTTTAACATGGAAGCATTAATGTGAACATAATTTAGATAAAGGTAGGAATTTTTTTATTGCATTTATGAGTTAGAAAAAGGCATATGATAGAGTGGATAGTGTGAGCAAAATGTGGCAGATGGTTTGCGAGTATATGAATAGGTGGTAAGTTACAAATGCTGTAAAGAGTTTTTTATGAGGATAGTGAGGCTCATGTTAGGGTGAGTTTATGAAGAGAGGGAAACTAACTTCCCTTAAAAGTAAGGTCCTTAGACAGGGATGTGTAATGTCACCATGGTTGTTATTTAATATATTTATAGATGGTGTATGTAAAAGAAAGGTAAATGCTAGGGTGTTCGGAGTAGGGGTGGGATAAAATTATGGGGAATCAAATTCAAAATGGGAATAACACAGTTTTACTTTTGCTGATATGACTGTGCCTTATGGGAGATTCTAAAGAAAATTGCTAAGGTATTAGTGGATGAATTGGGAATGTGTGTAAAGGTAGAAAGTTGAAAGTGAACATAGAAAAGAGTATGGTGATTAGGTATCAAATGATTTGAGATAAAGAAAATTTGATATCAAATTGGGGAGGAGGAGTATGGAAGAAGTAAAAGTTTTCAGATACTTGTGGGAGTTGGAACGTGTCTGCTGATGGATTTATGAAGGATGAGGATAATCATGAGAATTGATGAGGGAAAAAAAGGAGAGTGGTTGCATTGAGGTATAATGTGGATGTCAAAAAACCGTTTATCTATAGAGGCCAAGAAGGAATGTATGAAAGTAAAGTGAGTAAACCAACACTCTTATATGGGTGTGAAGCTTGGGTGGTAAATTGCACAGCAAGGAGACGGTTGGAGCGCAGTGGAGGATGACCTGTTAAGGGCAATGTCGGTGTAAATGTTTATGCAGAAAATTCGGAGTGTGGAAATTAAGGAAAAAGGTGTGGAGTTAATAACATATTAGTCAGAGGGCAGAAGAGGGTTGTTGAGTGGTTTGGTCATTTAGAGAGAATGGATCAAAGTAGACTGAAATTGGTAAAGCATAAAAATCTATAGGGGAAGGAAGGCGAGGTAGGGTGTCGGACCTCGAAAGGGTTGGAGAGGAGGGGTAAAGGGGAGGTTTTGTGGTCAAGGGGCTTGGACTTCCAGCAAGCGTGCGTGCGCATGTTAGATAGGAGTGAATTTTGGAAAGAAGGGAAAACGAATGTACTTGGACCTGACCGATCTCTGTTGGAGTGTGACAAGGGGTAATATTTAGTGAAGGTATTCAGGGAAAACGGTTATTTTATACAACTATAGACTTTGAGTCGCTGGAAATGGGAATACAATGCCTGCACTTTTTAAAGGAGGGGTTTGGATTAATTGGCAGTTTGGAGGTATATGTTTGTGCATCTTTTATACGTATATGCTTCTAAACTGTTGTAATTCTGACACCTCTGGCAAAACAGTGATTATGTGTGTGAGAGAGTGGTGAAAGTGTTATGGAATGATGATAAAGCATTTTCTTTTTTGGGGATTTTCTTATCTTTTTTGGGTCCCCACCCTGCCCTCAGTGGGAGATGGCCAACTTTTTTGAAAAAAAAAAAAAAAATAATTATTATGTTTTATTTATTTTTATTAATCCACCTCCGCCGATTCCCCCACCAAGGCAGGGTGGCCCGAAAAAGAAGAAACTTTCACCAGCATTCACTCCATCACTGTCTTGGCCAGAAGTGGTTGCTTTTAAACACTCACAGTTTTTAAACTGCAACATTACCAAAGCCCCCTGCCCTGCCTTTCAGAGTTGCAGGCACTGTACTTCCCATCTCCAGACTCAGTCCGGGCCTGCCGGATTCCCTGAATCCCTCATAAATGTTACTTTTGCTCTACAAACTCCAACAGCACGTCAAGTATGAAAACCATTTGTCTCCATTCACGTCCTAACAAACACCTCACGCATGCGCTGGAAGTCCAAGCCCCCTCGCATCACAAAACTCTTTAACACCCTCCCTCCAAGCCCCTTTCCTAGGCCGAGTCCCCTACCCCGCCTTCCTTCCACTACAGACTTGATAACACTCTTGAAGTCCATTCTGTTTCCTATCCATTTCTCTCTACATGTCCGAACCCACCTCAACAACCCTGTCCCTCAGACCCTCTGCACAACAAGATTTGGTAATCCCGCTACCTCCATCCTAACTTCCAAACTAACGAATTCTCTGCATAAACTCACAAACCACACAATTCCCTCAGACATGACATCTCCACTGCCTCCCAGCCTTCTCCTCGCTGCAACATTCATCACCGCACGCTTCACACCCATATAAGAGCGTTGTGTAAAACTAAACTCTCAGACAATCCCCTCTTTGCCTCCAAGGACAAAGTTCCTTGGTTTCCACAGACTCCTAAGTGCACCACATCACCAGTACATGCTTTTTTCCCCTCAAAAGAATCAATTCTAATGATTTCACCTCATCTTTCATAGACCCATCCGCTGACCACTTCCCACGTCCCAAATATCTGAATAACGTTCACCGTCCTCCATGACTCTCTCCTCTCCAAACTGATAGAAACTGATCATTATTTAGTTGTAGCACAGTTAAGAGTAAGAGGTAAAATGGAAAAGAGGAAGGTGGCAACAAACAAGTAGAGGGAGGTGAAAGCGTATAAACTAAGGGAGAGGGAAGTTCGGGGAGATATAAGCGAACTGTTGGCAGAACGGTGGGCTAGTGCAAAGATGAGTAGTGGGGGGGGTTTGAAGAGGGTTGGAATATTTTTAAAATGCAGTATTAGAATGTGGGGCAGAAGTTTGTGGGTTATAGGAGCGTGGGGCAGGTGGAAAGAGGAGTGATTGGGTGGAATAAAGAAGTAAAGGGCGTGGAAAAGATAAGAGTAATAAAGTTATCTTATAGAGGGATTTTACATAGCATAAGAGTGTTATAAAGAAAGCAGAGTATATGGACAGTAAAAGAAAGGTGGAAGAGAGTTGTGAGAGAGGGTGCAAAAGAGTAGCAGATGACTTTGATATGGTGAGAGGCACTGTCAAGAATTTTTTAAATGAAAATAAGAAAAAATTTTGGAGTTAAACAAGTTAAGAATGCCATACGGAATGTATGGATATGTCAGTTAAAAACAGAGTAGGGAGTTAGATTAAGATGGGGAGAGGGAGGTATTAGGTAGATGGCGAGAATATTTTGAGTGAACTTTTAAATGTTGAGGGAAGAAAGGGAGGTAGTGAATTTCATGCACTGGCCAAGAAGGTATACCATCTATTAGGAGTGAAGAAGAGCAGAATGTAATGTGGGGGAGGTACTTGGGCATTACTAGAATTGAAAGGGTTAAAGCAGCTGAAACTGGAATGGATGCATGACAGAAAGGTTAAAAGCAGGGAGGTGGAAATAGTGTTGGAGTTGGTTTGGTAATTTTTAGTTTAAAAAATGATGAAAAGAGGGAAGGTTTACCTAGGTAATGGCAGAGAGCATGTAAATAGTCCCTTTATATAAGGGAAAGGTGGACAAAGGAAGACTGTAAAAATTATAGAGGAATAATTAATTGAAATTGTAAACCATGAAAAGATGTAAGGTAGGGTTATAATTGAAAGAATTAGAGGTAAGACAGAATGAATGATTGGCGGATGACAAGGGAGTGTTTTCAGAGTGGGTAGGGGATGTGTAGATCAAGTGTTTACATTGGAATCATATATGTGAACAGTATTTAGATAAAGGTAGGGAAATGTTTTTATTGCATTTATGATTAAAAAGTGCATAATGAAGAGTGGTATAGGGGAGCAAATGATGGCAGATGTTGCGAGTATATGGAATAAGGTGGTAAGTTACTAAATGCTGTAAAGATAGTTTTTAAATGAGGAAGTGAGCTCAGGTTAGGTTGTAGAAGAAGAGGAAGACTACTTTCCCGGTAAAAGTCAGGTCTAACTGGGATGTGTAATGGTTCACCATGGTTGTTTAAATATTTATAGATGGGGTTGTAAAAGAAGTAAATGCTAGGGTGTTCGGGAGCGGGTGGGATTAAATTATTGGGGAATCAAATTCAAAATGGGAATTAACACAGTTACTTTTTGCTGAAATACTGTTGCATATGGGAGATATCCTAAAGAAAATTGCAGTGTTAGTGGATGAGGATTTGGGAAGGGTGTGTGTAAAGGTAGAAAGTTGAAAGTGAACGATATGAAAAGAGAAAGTGATAGGGTATCAAATGATTATATAAAGAAAAATAGGATATCAAATTGGGAGGAGGAGTAAGGAAGAAGTAAATGTTTTCAGATACCATGGGAGTTGACAGTGTCCCGGCGGAATTGATTTATGTGAAGATGAGGTTAAGTCATAAGAATTGATGATGAGGGAAAAAAGGAGAGTGTAGCATTTAGGTATATGTGGAGTCCAAAACCGTTTATCTATAGAGGGCCAAAGTGAAGGGAAAGTATGATAAGTATAGTAGTACCAACACTCTTATATGGGTGTGAAGCTTGGGAGGTAAATGCGAAGGCAGCAAGTAGACGGTTTGGAGCAGTGGAGATGTCCTGTTTAAGGGGGCAATGTGTGGTGTAAATATCATGCAGAAAATTCGGTAGTGTGGAAATTAGGAAAAGGTGTGGAGTTAATAAAGTATTAGTCGATAGTGGCAGAAGAGGGGTTGGTTGAGGTGGTTTTGGGTCATATAGATAGAATGGACAACGTAGAATGACATGGAAAGCATATAAACTATAGGGTTAAGGAAAGGCGAGGTAAGGGTCTTCCTCGAAAGGGTTGGAGAGAGGGGTAAAGGAGGATTTGTTGGTCAAGGGGCTGACTTCCAGCAAGCGTGAGCGTGATCATTTTTGAGATAGGAGTGAATGGAGAACGAATGGTACTTGGGACAGAACGAATCTGTTGGAAGTGGTGAGCAGGTTAATATTATAGAGAAGGTATCAGGGAAAACCTTATTATTATAAACTAAGAACTTGAGATCCTGGAAATGGTGAAGTACAATGCCTGCACTTTAAAGGAGGGGTATGGGATATTGGCAGTTAGGAGGGATATGTTGTGCATCTTTATACGTATTGCTTCTAAACTTGTTGTTTTTCTGAGCACCTCTGCAAAACAGTGATTAAGAGTTGAGTGTGGTGAAGAGTGTTGAAATGATGAATGAAAGCATTTTCTTTTTGGGTATATTCTTTCTTTTTTGGGTCAACCCTGCCTCATGGAGATGGCCAACCTGTTTGAAAAAAAAAAAAAATAATAATTATTGATTATTTTTTTTTTTTATTTTTATTAACACACCGGCCGATTTCCCACCAAGCAGGGTTGCCTCGAAAAAGAAAAACTTTCACACCATCATTCACTCCATCACTGACTTTGTCCAGAAGGGAGCTATACACTACAGTTATTAAACTGCAACATTAACACCCTCCTCCTTCAGAGTGCAGCACTGTACTTCCCATCTCCAGGACTCAAAGTCCTGGCCTGCCGGTTTACGCCAGAATCCCTTCATAAATGTTACTTGCTCACACTCCAACATCCGTCAAGTATTAAAAACCATTTGTCTCATTCCACTCCGTATCAACACGCTCAACAGAGCTGCATGCCTGCTGAAGTCAAGCCCCTCAGCACACAAAACCTCCATTACCCCCCGTCCCTCAAACCCTGTCCTAGGCCGACCCTACCCCGCCCTCTCTTCACTACAGACTGATACACTCTGAAGTCATTCTGTTTCGCTTCGCTTCCATTTCTCTTCTACATTGACCCGAACCACCTCAACAACCCTTTCTCAGCCCACGGACAACAGTTTTTGGTTAATCCGGCACTCTCCTCTAACTTCCAAACTACTAATTCTCTGGCATTATATTCACACCACACATTGCCGCTCAGACATGACATCACCACTGCCTTCCAGCCTTCTTCTCCCCTCCTCGCTGCAACATTCATCACCCAACGCTTCACACCCCTAAAAGAGCTTTGGTAAAACAATACTCTCATACATTCCCCTCTTTGCCTCCAAGGACAAAGTTCTTTGTTTCCACAGACTCCTAAAGTGCAACCACTCACGTCTTTTTCCCTCATCAATTCTATTGATTCAACCTCATCCTTTCATAGACCCATCCGCTGACACGTCCACTCCCAATATCTGAATACGTTCACCCTCCTCCATACACCTCCCTCCAATCTGATATTCAATCTTCATCACCTATCTTTTTTGTATCCTCATAACTTTACTCTTTCCTGTATTCACCTTTAAATAATTTTTCTTTCTTTTGCACACCCTAAATACCAAATTCATCCAACCATCTCTGGCAACTTTTCTCTTCAGAATCTCCTCATGAGGCACGAAGTGTCAACAGCCAAGAGCGCTGTGACAACTCCCACTTTGTGTGTGATTCTTATTTATCATCTTTTAACTCCAACGCCTCTTTGCCAAAACCTCGGAGGGAGGCATTTACTTCACCTTACAACCCATCTATAAATATATTTAAACAACCACTGGTGACATCACACACCTGTCTATAGGCCTACTTTTACTGGTGAAAAAATTTCCCTCTTTCCTACATACTCTAACTTGAGCCTCACTATCCTCGTAAAAATCTTCACTGCTTTCAGCAACTACCTCCTACATCCATACAGCTTGCAACATCTGCCACATTGCCCCCCTATCCACCCTGTCATGAACGCCCTTTTTCCAAATCCATAAATGCCACAAAGACCTCTTAGCCATATCTAAATACTGGTTCACGTTAATGTTTCACACAGTAAACACCTGGTCCAACACCTCCCTAACCTTTCTAAAGTCCTCCTGTTTCATCAGCTATCCTATTCTCCCGCATACCTCTTAATTCATTCAATTAAAACCTCCTACCATACACTTTACCAGAGTACACTCAACAGACTATTCCCCTATAATTTTGCAATCCTCTTTATCCCCTTTGCCTTTATACAGAAGGAACTATGCATGCTCTACTGCCGAATCCCTTAGGTACCTTACCCTCTTCCTAGCATTTAATTAAATAATTGCAAACCAACCACTCCAAAACTATATCCCCACCTGCTTTTAACATTTCTATCTTTATCCCATCAAAGTCCCGGCTCCCTTACCCCCTTTCATTTACCTACTGCTCGACGGAACTTCCCCCACACTCACAACTGGCTCTTCCTCACTCCAACAAGATGTTATTCCCACTCCTTGCGCCATACACGAAAGTCACAGCTTCCCTATCTTCATCAACATTTAACAATTCCTCAAAATATTCCTTCCATCTTCCCCAATAATCCTCTAACTCTCCATTTAGTAATAACTCTGCCTCTTCTCCTATTTTTAACTGACAAATCCCATTTGTTCTCTAGTCTTTCTTAACCTTGTTAATCTCACTCCAAAACTTTTTCTTATTTTCCAACAAAATTTGTTGATAACATCTCACCCACCTCACTCATTTGGCTCTCTTTTTACATTGCTTCACCCACTCCTCGTTAACTTCTTCTCTTTTTTTTCCTCCATATACTCTTCCCTCCTTGCAATCACTTCTACTTTGTTAAAAACTCTCATATCTAACTTTTTTCTCCTTTTTGTTCAATCCACTCAAAGCAACAAAGTTTTCCATTTTATTTACTTGTTGGGAACCCCATGTGGCATTCTTTTCCATGAGATAACATCTTGTATATTTTCGCCTCGTTCCTTTTTAACTGTACAACCGAACGCTTCATTAAGGTCATAGGCCTCAATATATCCACCACACATGACCATTCTTAAGCTTGTCTAATATCTCAATTTTCTTTCTTCGCAATTCCTAGACTTGAACATTTAAGAGCCTTTTTCTTGTCACTTTCCAGCAACACTTGTATGTTTAATGGGTTCCATGATTGCTTGGCAGATTTAAACAAATGCAAATGAAAATAAGAAAATATGCATGTAATAAACACAGCGAGGGTTTCCCGAGTATCTGCTTTCGTCCTGCACTGAGTAAGAACTGAACTGGAGCTGGGAGCGTGGTGGGGGTGGTGGGGGTGGTTAGGGGATGCATGTAGGGCCTCCCCCATTGACGTCTATGGTATAACCCACTGCGGGCCAAGCCAGGCAACCGCGCGTTCAAAATTTCTTCCCCTGCTTCTGCCGCGAATCGTGCTAAATTGATTATAACGGACATGTTACATAAAGTTGTGTCGCAGTTCTTCATCGTGCTACAACTCAAATCGTGCCAAAAAACACATGGCTCAATGATGGGGTCTACTGTATAATAATAAACAGCAAACTCACATTCTCATGGTGTAACAGCCATTTTTAAGAATAAATAACACTCTCTGGGTAAGGCATACAAAAAGGATAAATTTTCTACAGTTATCCCTAGTAAAACTATAGTGTACATCATTTTTCTCTGATGATGGACTAGAAAAAAATGCTGTATTCCCCATGCAGTCAACTCCTACAAGGTAGCCTGCTAACACAAATCTCATATTTAATGTTAATTTATTCTACTGTGGGGTGTATTTATCATGTTTATAAATTACTGAAGCATGTTTATATATAATTTTAAAAAACACATACATGAATTAATGAATAATGGTGTACAGTGAAACCCCGGTTTCAGCAATAATCCATTCCCGGAAGCGTAGCCTAAACGCGAAACGGCCGAAAAGGCCCGTTACTTAAAATAAAAAATAATCCATTCCAGACCCACCAAAAATATTCACAAAAAATACATTTTTTAAATAATAACTATAGTTTTACATACACACAACACAGATAAATACATTACATGTATACTGTAACAGATAAATAAAAATTTTTAAATAAACATTTAAAATAACATTTACTCACCCCTTATTTGAAGAACTTGCCTGCATCGTGGAAGATAAGGGAGAACTAAAGAGGGAAGACTTATTGTTGTGGAAGGGAATCCCCTTCCCATAAAGACTATTATGTAACAAGGTCCTTATCTTGGGTTACTTCCATTCTTTTTGTCCTTTTTAAGCCAACTAGGACCATGCTTGAGAATCACGAGGTACCCTGTCCTCACACAAAAAAACTGTCTTAACTTTAAGAATTTCCCATTAAGAGGGACAAAGGCTTTGTCACTGAATATGGTTGCAGAAAAGGCTTGTTTCAGCTTGTCAGGGTGATACTTTTTAACAAAAGTTTGCACTCATTCCACTTTGCACACATATCCATAATGCAGCTGAAGAAGGCCCTCCTTCACTGCCCTCTCTGCTCCTTCTCTGAAGCAAGTCCTTGAGTTTTGGCAGTGGTCTGATGCTGTTTCCAGAACGAAGCTCTTGCAGTCATCAGGGGTTTAGTTTCTTCCCTGTGGTCCTCAGACCAACCTCTTTCCACCTCCTCTCCACTCACCTCCAGCCCCGAAGGACTTGCCCAATTGCATAATACCTTCCACAACAGGCAGAGCGGGTGGCAGGGTCAGGGTCAGCCTCAAACCCTACAAAATACCTCTGGACCAGACACATTGGGGCCACAATTGTCTTCCAACCGAGTTCAAAGTCTGAGAATTCACTCCCTCCCCAAGCCTTACCTATAAGGCTTATGCAATTGAGGGATACTGAAGCACTTCCTCCATACTCTCTTAGGGTCAAGTGAGTATCTGAGGTCACTTCAAAAAGCACCTTTCAAATACTGCTTTGAGTTTTTGAAGTTAGATAATGACCTGCTGGTCCACGGGCTGAGGAGAGAGTGGTGTTAGGAAGGTAAGAACTTAACTGTTTACAAAACTGAAGTCCCTAGACACTAGGTTTCCAAGTTTGGAGGATGAGCAGGAGCATTGTGTCCATACCTGGAGGCACTCGAGTGCAAATTACTTGTCCAAGGAGGTGTTTTTTTTTCTACACAGGGGCCAAACACCTCATGAACCTACTCTTTGTATATATATATATGCATGTGCGTGTCTGTGAAGTGTGACCAAAGTGTAAGTAGGAGTAGCAAGATATCCCTGTTATCTTAGCGTGTTTATGAGACAGAAAAAGAAACCAGCAATCCTACCATCATGCAAAACAGTTACAGGTTTTTGTTTCACAGTCATCTGGCAGGACGGTAGTACTTCCCTGGGTGGTTGCTGTCTACCAACCTATAAAAAGCACTAACCTATAAAAAGCACTAAACCCACAAGGGTCATGAATTGCTATACATAGAGTAAAGGCATACGAAAAGAATATTTTTCTACAGTTACCCCCCAGTGTTTGACTAGAGAAAACGTAATTCTTCCGACACTACCTTCACAGCTGCTTGTAAACAAATCTCATATTTACATCAATTTTTATTCTGAGTGTATGTATCATGTTTATGTGCTATGTAATGGGTTTCATATACAATTTTGGGGAAAATATCATAGATGGATTAATGAAAATGCCTATACTGATGTAAAATAAGACATTTAGTGTGCCCAAGAGTGATTATTATTACGTAGTATTGGCGTCATGAGTAGAGAGAGACTTAGCGATTTTAATGTGTACCTGCACACCAGCACAGTGTGTAAGTATATTTAAGTACAGGTACACATAAGTATAATTATCAGAGTACATATAAAATATGCAGTAACTTTAAAACACTTGAAATTTTGGAAAGTTTCCTGACATAATAGATGTGGTCATGGAAAATGTAAACAAACCGGGTGGGGGTGCCGTATTTAAAAGACCGCTTGCCGTATAGCAAATTTTGGTCATAATTTGACATCACCATATTAGCGGAATGCCCTAAGGCAAAACGCCGTAAAGCGGGGCCTTACTGTACCTGGAGAAGAGAGAAGTGTAGAGGAGAAAGAAAGATTGTGGGAAATATTGAGTGAGTGTGTAGGGAGTTTCAAACCAAGTGAGAGAGTACTTGTGGTTGGAGATCTCAATGTTAAAGTGGGTAAAAATGTTGTGGAGGGAATAGTAGGTAAATTTGGGGTGCCAGGGGTAAATGAAAATGGGGAGCCTTTAATTGAGCTATATGTATAAAGAAGTTTGGTAATAAGTACAGTGGATCCCCGGATAACATAATTAATCCATTCCAGAGAGAATATCTTGTACCGAATCTGACTTAATCTGAATTAATTTTCCCTATAAGAAATAATGGAAATCCAATTAATCCGTTCCAGACACCCAAAAGTATTTATTACACAAAATAATTTTTTTACACGAAATATATATTTCCCTACACAGCAACATTGAGACATGCAGAGTAAAACATTACTAAAATGACACTTACCTTTATTGAAGATTTACTGATGAGTGATGAGATGGGAGGAGAGGAGAGGATGGAGGTGTACTATTGTTTGGAAAAGGAATCCCCTTCCATAAAGACTTCAGGTACCAAGTCCTTTTTCGGGGTTACTTCCCTTCTTTGTTTTTTAATGCCACTAGGACCAGCTTGAGAGTCACTGCACACCTATGACACTAAATATCTGGCCAGAGAGCTCTGTTTCTGGCATCTCTTAAAGATTTCCATAAAATGGGACACAACATTGTCATTGTAGATGTTGCCAGCACGGCCTGCAACAGCTGCCTCAGGTGATGTTCATCCATAAATGTTTGCGCATAAGAAAGTTGGAACACTGCAACAGGCCTGTTGGCCCATACTGGGCAGGTCCTTCACAAACCATCCCACTAACATAATCATATTTGCCCAACCCAATTTTCAATGCTTCCCAAGCAATAAGCTTAGATAATTATATTCACTCATGTGCAAGTCCCACTCAAATCATGTGTGTGGGGAAGTACCCTGGCTGGTGTGTGGGGAAGTACCCTGGCTGGTGTGCAGGGAAGTACCCTGGCTGGTGTGTGGGGAAGTACCCTGGCTGGTGTGTGGGGAAGTACTCTGACTGGTGTGTGGGGAAGTACCCTGGCTGGTGTGTGGGGAAGTACCCTGGCTGGTGTGCAGGGAAGTACCCTGGCTGGTGTGCAGGGAAGTACCCTGGCTGGTGTGTGGGGAAGTACCCTGGCTGGTGTGTGGGGAAGTACTCTGACTGGTGTGTGGGGAAGTACCCTGGCTGGTGTGTGGGGAAGTACCCTGGCTGGTGTGTGGGGAAGTACCCTGGCTGGTGTGTGGGGAAGTACCCTGGCTGGTGTGTGGGGAAGTACCCTGGCTGGTATGTGGGGAAGTACCCTGGTTGGTATGTGGGGAAGTACCCTGGCTGGTTTGTGGGGGAAGTACCTTGGCTTGTGTGTGGGGAAGTACCTTGGCTGGTGTGTGGGGAAGTACCTTGGCTGGTGTACCACCATCACTACCACCCTCTACCACCATCACTTTCGTATCTTTCTACAAACTTTTTCTTGAATTCTATAGTGTTTCTCACCCTCTTTACCAAAGGGCTGGCACTAGAAGCTTTCTTTGGGCCCATGGTGGCTTATTTAGCAGATACAAGCACTAAAAAAATGGAATAATACAAAATGTATCGCATGTACATGTAGAATAGTCCTCACTGGCTGGTAAACAATGGCACACTGGCTGTACATGGAGTGTCCGGGTCGCTCACGGCGCACGGACACGTTAGGGACGAATGACTTTTACCAGTTCAGTGTCGTTAACAGAGCCAATATTTTGATGCAAAAAGCTACTTAACCCCTTCAGGGTTCAAGGCCAAAATCTGAAGTGGTGCTCCAGTGTCCAAGAAATTTTGAAAAAAAAAAAAAAAAATTATTTTTTCTTACAGAATTAAAGAGCATATTTTTGTGAAGGTAATAAGACAAAAAAAAAAATTCTGATCAGTACTTACCGAGATACAGTGCCAAGAAGTTTGTCAAAAATGATGTGGTGGTGGCAACATCGACGAATTCCACATACGCGCATTACATTATTTTGCGGTTTTTACATTTTTTTCTTTTCTTTTCCAATTTTTTTCTATTCCTACTAACATTTGGGGCCTGAGAGACCAATACTGTATATAATGTATATATATAAACTCACTGTATTGAACACAATAACCGCACTAAAGTTATTATCATATTATTGTTTACCACTGTTGTTTATTACAATAAACATGCACAAATCTTGTATAATACTAATGTTCTATCATATATTTACATATTTACAATCACTGGACATGGTTTTAGAACTGCTGGAGCTTGTGGAACTCCTTGAAACAAGGCACCATGCACAGAGGCACCTTACATTCCTCACACATAAACCGAGTGTCTTTGCGTCTTTGTTGCCGTCGTTTTGTTTGTGCACAGACGATGCATCTCTTCTGAGCAAATTTCTTCTGAGTTGAAGGAAGTTGTATTATGAAATGATCACCTTCCCTCCTCAAACGCTTGGGTATATCCTGAGGAATTCGAGGACCTTGTTGTATAGCAGGTGTTGTTACCTGGTAGTACTTCATTATGAGTTGTCTGACAACAGACAAACAAAATTCACCATACGGTGGTCTGTTGCCAGTCTTTATTTGGTACATATTATATGCATTGAGCATTGAAATGTCCATGAGATGGAAGAAAAGTTTCATGTACCACTTGTAACTCTTACGAACACAGTCAACAAAACCAATCTGCATGTCACATTTGTCAACCAAGCGCATGTTTTGTGTATAATCAATCACTGTCATTGGTTTTCAAATACAGTGGACCCCGCATAACGATTACCTCCGAATGCGACCAATTATGTAAGTGTATTTATGTAAGTGCGTTTGTACTTGTATGTTTGGGGGTCTGAAATGGACTAATCTACTTCACAATATTCCTTATGGGAATAAATTCGGTCAGTACTGGCACCTGAACATACTTATGGAATGAAAAAATATCGTTAACCGGGGGTCCACTGTACATTCATTAGTCACTCGATCAACTTTGCCACTGTCTTGCATTTCATTACGGTGAATGGTTGTCAACAATGTGACATCTCGTTTGTCATGCCACCGTAATGCCATGATGTCATTGGCAGTAAACACCTGCACGTCATCACCACGAGCACCTGCGTTGAGTCTGGGCATATGTTTACGATTAGAACGCACTGTGCCACACACATCTGTCTTGTTCACTCGCATGAAATCACTGAGTAATGGGCTTGTGTACCAGTTATCGGTATAAAATGTATGCCCCTTACCAAGATAAGGTGCCATCATGTTTCTCACTACGTCACCTGAGATACCCAATAACATCTTGGTATCTTTCAATGTTTTACTACCCGTGTATACAACAATATCCAACACCAGGCCACTGTCACAATCACAGAGTACAAACAGTTTTATACCAAAGCGTTTCCTCTTGCTCGGTATATACTGCTTGAATGACAGTCTACCTTTGAACAAAATCAAAGACTCGTCAATTACAAGATTCTTGAATGGATAAAAGTATATGCTGAACTTTTGTTTGAGATACATGAAAACATTTCTAATCTTGTATAAAATGTCACTTCTGTCAGGCCTGGTTTTTCAAAATTTAATTCAAAATTTATTCTCTATAAGGATTACAATGCTGAGTGTACAGAATTTGGTTATTGTGTGGTTTACATGTAGTAAAATAATAATTACAGAGTGTACCACTAGAACACCTAGCATGGCTAGGCATTTCGGGCAGACTTAAATTAAATCTTAAGTTTAAAATATTACAAAATTATGAGGTAAGTTGGTATTATGGCTAAGTGACTAAATACTAGTTTGTGAGTTTAACAATGTGAATGCTTTTGTTTTGGCACTATACATAGTTTCAGTATTGGAGTATCACAGGCCAACTTATGACTAGTTAAGATTCATTATTTTGAGATTGAGATTGATATTTCTGTTTATGGTCAAATGGGTGAGTGAGTGTAAGTATTAACCACCAGGTGGTATTCGTGTAATTAGTTGACAGGGTGTATCAGGGAGATAAGATGTTTTCTGATGGTAGTTTGAAGGTGATGAATGTGTCTGCAGTTTTAGAATTTTCAGGTAGGGTGTTCCAGATTTTAGGGCCTTTGACATACATTGAATTTTTGTAAAGGTTTAGTCGGACACGGGGAATGTCATAGAGATGTTTGTGTCTGGTGTTGTGCCTGTGGGTTCTGTCGCAACTATCAAGAAAGCGTTTTAGGTCAAGGTTAATATTGGAATTTAAGGTCCTGTAGATGTAGATTTCACAGTAGTAAGTGTGGATGTACTGAACAGGGAGTAAGTTTAGATCTATGAAGAGTGGGGGGGTGTGTTGCCAAGGATGGGATTTAGTGATTATTCTTACTGCGGCTTTTTGTTGGGTTATTATTGGCTTTAGGTGTGTTGCTGCAGTTGAACCCCAAGCCCAGATAGCATAGGTGAGGTATGGATATATAAGTGAATGGTATAGTGTGAGAATGGCAGTTTGCGGCACGTAGTATCGTATCTTGGAGAGGATCCCAACCGTTTTGGATACTTTTTTGGTTATGTGCTGGATATGGGTGCTGAAGTTCAGGTTGTTGTCGAGGTATAGGCCAAGGAATTTGCCCTCATTATGCCTGGCAATTAGAGTGTTGTCGATCTTAATGTTAATTTGCGCATCTCCTGCTCTGCTACCAAACATAATGTAGTAGGTTTTGTCAGTGTTAAGTGTAAGTTTATTGGCTGTCATCCAAGTCGATATTTTGATCAGCTCCTCATTAACAATGGTGTTGAGGGTGGCAAAAGTAGGGTGAGAAGTGACGTAAGTCGTGTCGTCAGCAAAGAGAATGGGGTTCAGGTGTTGAGATACATTTGGAAGATCATTGATGTATAGGAGGAAGAGCAGGGGACCAAGGCACTTCCCTGCAACATACATAAGAGTAAGATAAACCTGTTCACTGGTATGATTTCACTGAAGACCGGGGTAGAAATTAGCCGATCTGTGGACCAGTATGCTTTTATATTATGCTTATACACATGAGGCATAAGCATTATTGTTGCAAAAAGCAAATACATTTCTGCAATAGTCGTCTCTTTCCACCTGTGTAGTCTTGACTGTGGTGATAAGATCGTATTTGCCAGGGTGTACTCAAAATACTTATTACTTTCCCTGACAATAGTTTCCATCAATGGCTGGTCAAAGAATAATTCAAAGAATTCCAGTTCATTGGCCGTGGTTCCAAGGGGACAAGTAGGTAGAATTCCACTTTGAGAGTCATCAAAGTACAAAGTAATTTTGTACATTAAACATTATTTTATACTTCTCATAACATTTTGTAGCCAAATTTTCAAGTTTTTATATTCAACCCCAACCTTGTACCTGTGTACCTGTCTACCCTCTTACTATCATATTATAATCAAGACATTACCATTGTTATTTTTTTACTATTATTCTTTTGGTACTTTAATTGTGAATTTTACTTGTCAATTTAAATCTAGGTATAATCTTGATCTTGTCAACAACCTATACCAGACTCTAGTGCAATTGCAAGTACCATTTCAAATTGTATTTTTATATTATAAGTTTATATTATAATTCCTACCATCTGCCCATTTAACTTTGCTTACCATTACTTAATTTTAGTCCCTTATATGTTTTCTCCTTTATTTTAGCTTTATATAACTATCCTAGTTTATATATTCACAATTGTTAAAATAATCAAGGTGCTATTCTTAGGTGCTAAAGTAGAATAAGTTCACAATTTTGCCATTATATTCCAAAGCTCATTTTTTTGATTACCACTTTATTGGTCACCACAACCTATATTAGTCCCTTTTATATTATAATTTTATACTATAATTCTAACTTTAAAAAATTACCTTTATAGTACTACCTACTATCATATTCCCAAGCTCCACTATTTGATCATCACTTTATTTGTATTAGTCCCTTAGCTCATTATTTTACATTTGTTAAATAATCCAGGTGCTATTTTTTAGCTTAAGACTATTTACTTTGTTTTATACTTAATTCAAACTATAGATTCACTACAAATCTTATGATTACAAGCATTGATCCTGATACCAACCTCTTATTTAATGACTTAAATGAATCAAACAGTAACTGTAATTACTACACTGCAGAACAATCAAAGGCACTTCTCAGTGCCAACAACAACATAACTATATTTAACTACAATATCAGATCTTTAAGCAAGCATTACGATGACCTCATAGCATTACTAAATTCCTTACATGCCAATATGTCCATCATTACACTAACTGAAACCTGGCTAAAGCCTGATAGTACAGATGTCTATGCCATTCCTGGTTACACAGCCATACACAACTGTAGGCCAGATCAACAAGGGGGTGGCACAGCCATATACTACTCAGACCAACTAGAATGTATCACTAATACTTGCACAAGGGATGAACATGGGGAATATATAATAGCTAAATTCAAATCAAAGTACCTACAAAAACCTCTCACATTGATAAACATCTACAGAGTTCCACAGTCAAACATTAGCCAATTTAGTCAAAATCTAGGAAGTATGATAACTGATGCACGCATGAACAAAGATCACTTACTACTCTCAGGTGACTTCAATATAAATCTCCTGCAAGACCAGGACCCACACGTTACTGAATTCACAAACACAATGAGTAACTGTATGTTACTACCAACAGTAACAAAACCTACAAGAGTTACAGAGACTAGTGTTTCCCTACTTGACCACATCTGGACCAACACCATATCCCCTTTAAAATCAGGCATAATTACAGATAATACCACAGACCACTACCCTACTTTCCTCATAACAACTCTTGGTAAACTACCCCAAGACACTACTAAAGTCACCTTCAGACTTCACAATGAGGCAGCCATTAATAACTTCACAACAGCAATAGCAAACATTGATTGGCACACTGAGCTAGAAACCTATACAGACATTGACGAATGTATTAATAATTTTCTAAAAAAAACCCAATACCTCTATAACAAGCACTGCCCTAAAAAAACTAAACAGATGACAGCAAAGAGACTGAACAGTCCCTGGCTAACACCCAGCATTCTCAAATCCATAAATACAAAACACCAATATGAAAAACAGTACAGAATGGGTCACATAACCAGAGACCAAACAAAACGTTACTCGTCAATCCTAACCAGCCTGATAAGAAGGGCAAAAAAATTGTATTATGAGAACAGATTATCCAACTTAAGAGGTGATATAAAAAAGACCTGAAAACCCTATCAGAAATTCTGGGAACAAAAAAGATATCACGAAATAGCGAAATAAAATTAGCAAAAACAGATGAACCCCAACTCCCACCAACAGAAACAGCAAACAGACTCAATGATTTCTTCTCCACTATAGGACAAAACCTTGCCAATAAAATCCCAAGCTCAGATACCCCACCAAATGACTACCTCACCGGCAACTACCCGAACACACTGTTCCTAGCTCCGACTAACCCATACGAAGTCTCCCTTATTATCAACGCACTAAAAAACAAGGCAGGAGATTTAAATACCTTACCACCCCTTATATACAAAAAAGTGTCACAAGTGCTATCACCAATCATTGCAACACTCTTTAACAAATCCATTGAATCCTCCACCTTCCCTACAGTACTCAAAATAGCAAGGTCACCCCGATCCACAAAGGAGGAGACCAAACAGAGTTGAATAACTATAGGCCAATATCCAACTTACACCCTCTCTCAAAAATCTTCGAAAAATTAATTCATAAACGAATCTACTCCTACCTTATCTCCCAAAACATACTCAACCCCTGCCAATTTGGATTCAGGCCTAATAAAAATACTAATGATGCTATTATACACATGCTAGAACATATATACACTGCAATAGAGAAAAAAGAAGTCCCACTGGGGATCTTCATTGACTTACGTAAAGCTTTTGATACAGTTGACCATGACTTGCTCCACGTAAAATTGTCACACTATGGTATAAGAGGGCACTCCCTCAACTACCTCAAGTCTTACCTCAGCAACAGAAGCCAATATGTGTACGCAAATGGGCAAACTCTTCTGCACAACCAATTACAGTTGGTGTCCCACAGGGAAGTGTCCTTGGCCCTCTTCTCTTTCTCCTATACATAAATGACCTTCCAAATGCTTCGCAATTACTCAAACCCACACTATTTGCAGATGACACTACATACGTCTTCTCTCACCCGAGCCCAGTCACGCTAGCCAATACTGTAAATACCGAATTACAGAAAATATCTACCTGGATGAGGACTAACAAACTCACACTAAACATTGACAAAACCTACTTCATTCAGTTTGGTAACAGAGCTACAGATGTCCCTCTTAACATAATGATAAATGGATCACCTATCACAAAACTAACAGAGGGAAAATTCTTAGGAATCCACCTTGATAATAGACTCAAATTTCATACACATATACATCAAATTTCTAAGAAAATTTCCAAGACTGTAGGCATACTATCGAAGATACGGTACTATGTTCCACAGTCAGCCCTCCTGGCCCTATATCACTCTCTTATTTACCCCTATCTCACCTATGGAATTTGTGCATGGGGCTCAACAACAATTAACCATCTCAGACCACTAATTACCCAACAAAAGGCTGCAGTTAGAATGATAACAAATTCTCACTACAGGCAGCACACTCCACCAATATTCAATACACTAAACCTACTCACCATACAAAACATCCATACTTATTACTGCACCTATTACATACATAGAACACTTAACTCTGATATTAACCCTCCCCTCAAACATCTCCTTGCCAACCTCAACAGAACACATGACCATAACACAAGGCACAGATCACTCTTTGATGTTCCTCGTGTCCATCTCACACTATGCAAAAACTCAATGCACATAAAAGGCCCTAAAATCTGGAATTCTTTACCTGTAAATATAAAAGAAACACAACCTGTTTATAAATTCAAGTCTCTTCTCAAAGATTACTTACTCACCCAAAACCAAATAAATACTGAATAACTGAACATTATAAATTGTATATCTTAAATGTTTCTCACAATTATATCACATAAATGTTAAACCTAAAACCCAATCTAACTTTATTATTTTTAAATACACTACCTAACAGAATCACTACCTAACTGAATGCAACCATATGACCTGTCTTTGTAATACTCACTTGTGCTTTATAGTTATCTGTTTACATTAATGTTTTATCACTGATTTCATCATTGCTTAGTAGCAGCGCTGTATAGTCCTTGTGGCTTAGCGCTTCTTTTTGATTATAATAATAATAATAATCATTGCTTAGTTAATCTTAAGTTAATTTTAAGCCAGCCCGTAATGCTATGCATAGTATAAGTGGCTTTGGCATACTGCTCTTATCTGTATTTTTTTGTACCTCTGTATGTGTGCACAAATTGGAAATAAATAAATAAAATAAATAAATAAATAAATTTTGCTGCCAATCCCACATACGGTTTGCTGGTGGATACTGGACATCATAGGCTGGTTGTGCGGGTGGTTGTGGTTGTGGTGGGCTGGTGGCTGACGCTCCGCTTTGTCCTTGAACTGACGAGTCAGCAGCGTGGGTCCCAGCGTGGGCTGGCGAGTCACGCATGGCGGTGCCACTACCATCACCACTAACACCATCCACTGATGCCTGTGGTCTATACATGCCAAGTGTATCCACATCATCCTCACTATCACTACCTAAAACTGGTGTAGGGCCACGGGATGTACTCCGGGATGTACTCCGTCCCCTGGGCACAGCATAGGGTACACTACCCGAGCGCATGCGGCGGCGAACATACCGACGCTTCACTGGTGAATATGATTCCTCACTATCACTACTCGAATGATCGTCGAGCGCAATAAAATCACAATCAACGTCACTATCATCATGACTCAAGAAATCGTAATGACACGATTGCAAATAAACCATACCCCCGGCCGGGATTGAACCCGCGGTCATAGAGTCTCAAAACTCCAGCCCGTCGCGTTAGCCACTAGACCAGCTAGCCACAATAAGATTCATCCAACTAGGTATATTTCTACACCATAAGAAAGTTAGCACAGGCACCTCTGTGACCACAAATGCAAGTTTTTACAGACGAATCTCCAGCTAGCGTGGCCGTGACAAACTCTAGCTCAAGTCCCTTCACTGCCGTCAACATGACAAGAAATCGTAATGACACGATTGCAAATAAACCATACCCCCGGCCGGGATTGAACCCGTGGTCATAGAGTCTCAAAACTCCAGCCCGTCGCGTTAGCCACTAGACCAGCTAGCCACAATAAGATTCATCCAACTAGGTATATTTCTACACCATAGGAAAGTTAGCACAGGCACCTCTGTGACCACAAATGCAAGTTTTTACAGACGAATCTCCAGCTAGCGTGGCCGTGACGAACTCTAGCTCAAGTCCCTTCACTGCCGTCAACATGACTCAAGAAATCGTAATGACACGATTGCAAATAAACCATACCCATACCGCGGGTTCAATCCCGGCCGGGGGTATGGTTCACTATCATCATCATTACTGAAGTCAGAGGCCTGGCCACGCGAAAATATTAGTTTTCTCTTGCATTGAGGAACAACCGACCGTGAGTCACGAGTGCCCACACCAGAGGTAGAAGGTTGAGGATCGTCAGGGTTTTCTGCACTATTATCGATATCCTGGTCATTCTTTTCGGTCACTAGCTGATCAAAGCCGTAGAATTCATCTTCATTTCCACTTCCATCACTGTCAGAACTATCAGATAGGAAGAGGAGAGTCCCAATTTTCCGGGGAGTGAGAGCTGACTTGCGACGAGGCATGGTGAACAAGGGTAACTTAGCCGGCGTTCCCACAATGCTATGCGGGCGCCTAGATTTTTTGTTTATGGCGCACACCCACCACGCAGACCCGTTCTCTCACATGTAGGCCTATGAGCGTTTTCGCGCTAAATTTGATGGCACTAGAATTTTGGCGTAGATCTACGGTTTGGACACTCAACGTGAAGCCGTAGATCTACGGGATGGACCCTGAAAGGGTTAATCCGATTATTAATCCGATGACATCTTAATCCAGGGATCCACTGTACATGAAACAAGTGATGTTGTAATGTAATTAAATCTTTAGATGGACAAAGTAAACAAACAGTAATGTTATGTAAATTGGGTTGCTTAATTCATGTTGCAGCTAGAATTTAAAAGGATGTTTTTAAAATGTGCTCTACCTTTACCTTACCCTTTCTAGACTCACGGAGGGTAAATTTCTAGGACTCCAACTTGACAATCTCAAATTCCAGACACACATACGACAAATTTCTGCAGCACTAACTACTGCAATCAGCTCTCCTTACTCTGTACCACTCACTCATTTACCCCTATCTCACGTATGAAGTCTGTGCATGGGGCTCAACTACAGTAAATCACCTCAGACCCTTAATAACCCAACAAAAAGCAGTAGTCCAATTGATAACAAATTCCAACTCGAGACAGCATACTCCGCCACTATTCAAGAATCTTAACTTAACTTACTCAATGTACAAAACACCCACACTTTTTACTGTACCTACTGCATACATAGGACACTGCACTCTAATATAAACCCTCCTCTTAAACTCCTGCTTGACAGCTGCAACAGAACACACAACCATAATACAAGACACCGATCACTCTTTGATATCACTCGTGTCCATCTCTCCCTATGCAAAAACGCTATGCACATAAAGGGCCCAAAGATTTGAAATTCACTTCCAGAAAACACTAAAGGACCGCTGTCTGCAAATCAGTTCAAGACTCTTCTTAGAAATCACTTACTCACCCAAAACTAAACAGCTTCAAAGTTGCTTTCAATTTCACCTCCACTACTACAAACTGTGCTAAGGATTATAGTGTCACTCACCTACATCTCAAAACCTCAAAAATGGATGCACAAAGCTCATTACATTACTTAATACTACATTGTAGAAAATCAATACCTGCACGAAATTGTACTGTCTTATACTCAATTGTAACAATCTCATACTATAAACTACTTCCAACATGGCACACTGTAATAATCCAATACTGTAATTTAAATCATTTCATTGTTGATATATACAACCTGTATACTACTTTCAACTTGTCCCATTGTAATATTTCCGTATTGTAATTTGAGTCAATTTACTATTTGCTATACATAAAAAGAGATGTACAACATTAACCCGTAAATGGTCCAAATGTAGTATATACAGTGGTACCTTGACTTAAGAGTTTCATCTGTTCCAGGAGCTAGCTCGTAACTCACTTTACTCGTATATCAAATTAATTTTCTCATTTAAATTAATTGAAAAGCCATTAATCCGTTCCTGCACTCTGGGCAGAGAAAAAATACTTGAATATGACGCTATTATCAACTGTACAGCTTATTTACCTATCACAATTCAATCTAATATGACATAATAAACAATATAATTAGCACAGAAACATGATATATACTCTAGATTATTATTATTATAATCAAAAAGATGCACTAAGCCACAAGGGCTATACAGCTATATATACTCTACAATGAATAAAATAGGCCATAATATGGTGGCAGAGGCAGCGGCGAAGTGTCTGCCACTTCCGTCCCAATTTGACTATAGTATCTTCCCATGTTCTTACTGTAAGAGAAAATGGAATATTTTTGAGGCTAACTGCAGTGGATCACTAGTTTTCTAAGGAAAACACTGAAACAATGTATTTATAAATAAGAAATATCGTATAAAAACAGTTTATATAAAATGAAGGTGGGGAATGTTGATGGAAATCATCGTCTTTTTCTTCTCAGCACTGTCCTTTGCACTTAATTTCATTGGTCCCATGGTTAGAAAAAATAAATTTGGCCAAATAAGTAAGTTTATTCAGATATACACAAATACAGTTACAAAGATTATTATACACAGCAGCAAATGTGTAAAGTACCTAGGATAACCCAAAAAAGTCAGAGTGGCTTATTTCTACTGGGGTCCTTTAAACTACTGTAAAAAATGCAAACAAGCACGAGAAAACTACTCCCACAGCAATGTAAACATGTTTACTGCTTACCAACTGTTCCATCAGCTGTGCCAACTAGCAGAAGCAATCTGAATTATTATTACGTACATATTGTGCATTATTATTACTACGTATTATTAATTTGGGGAACTGAAGCTCTATCATTATTATAATAATTATTATATTATTATTATTATTAATTTAGGGAACTGAATCTCTATCTCTAGCGAAACAGAATGACTTCAAGAGTGTATCAGTCTGTAGTGGAAGGAAGGCGGGGTAGGGGTCGGCCTAGGAAGGGTTGGAGGGAGGGGGTAAAGGAGGTTTTGTGTGCGAAGGGCTTGGACTTCCAGCAGGCATGCGTGAGCGTGTTTGATAGGAGTGAATGGAGACAAATGGTTTTTAATACTTGACGTGCTGTTGGAGTGTGAGCAAAGTAACATTTATGAAGGGATTCAGGGAAACCGGCAGGCCGGACTTGAGTCCTGGAGATGGGAAGTACAGTGCCTGCACTCTGAAGGAGGGGTGTTAATGTTGCAGTTTAAAAACTGTAGTGTAAAGCACCCTTCTGGCAAGACAGTGATGGAGTGAATGATGGTGAAAGTTTTTCTTTTTCGGGCCACCCTGCCTTGGTGGGAATCGGCCGGTGTGATAATAAAAAAAAATAATAATAATAATAATATTAATATTATTGTCCTTGGAGGCAAAGAGGGGAATGTATGAGAGTATAGTTTTACCAACGCTCTTATATGGGTGTGAAGCGTGGGTGATGAATGTTGCAGCGAGGAGAAGGCTGGAGGCAGTGGAGATGTCATGTCTGAGGGCAATGTGTGGTGTGAATATAATGCAGAGAATTCGTAGTTTGGAAGTTAGGAGGAGGTGCGGGATTACCAAAACTGTTGTCCAGAGGGCTGAGGAAGGGTTGTTGAGGTGGTTCGGACATGTAGAGAGAATGGAGCGAAACAGAATGACTTCAAGAGTGTATCAGTCTGTAGTGGAAGGAAGGCGGGGTAGGGGTCAGCCTAGGAAAGGTTGGAGGGAGGGGGTAAAGGAGGTTTTGTGGGCGAGGGGCTTAGGCTTCCAGCGGGCATGCGTGAGCGTGTTTGATAGGAGTGAATGGAGACAAATGGTTTTTAATACTTGACGTGCTGTTGGAGTGTGAGCAAAGTAACATTTATGAAGGGATTCAGGGAAACCGGCAGGCCGGACTTGAGTCCTGGAGATGGAAAGTACAGTGCCTGCATTCTGAAGGAGGGATGTTAATGTTGCAGTTTAAAAACTGTAGTGTAAAGCACCCCTTCTGGCAAGACAGTGATGGAGTGAATGATGGTGAAAGTTTTTCTTTCTCGGGCCACCCTGCCTTGGTGGGAATCGGCCAGTGTGTTAATATAATAATATTTTTTTTTATTATTATCACACCGGCCGATTCCCACCAAGGCAGGGTGGCCCGAAAAAGAAAAACTTTTACCATCATTCACTCCATCACTGTCTTGCCAGAAGGGTGCTTTACACTACAGTTTTTAAACTGCAACATTAACACCCCTCCTTCAGAGTGCAGGCACTGTACTTCCCATCTCCAGGACTCAAGTCCGGCCTGCCGGTTTCCCTGAATCCCTTCATAAATGTTACTTTGCTCACACTCCAACAGCACGTCAAGTATTAAAAACCATTTGTCTCCATTCACTCCTATCAAACACGCTCACGCATGCCCGCTGGAAGCCTAAGCCCCTCGCCCACAAAACCTCCTTTACCCCCTCCCTCCAACCTTTCCTAGGCTGACCCCTACCCCGCCTTCCTTCCACTACAGACTGATACACTCTTGAAGTCATTCTGTTTTGCTCCATTCTCTCTACATGTCCGAACCACCTCAAGAACCCTTCCTCAGCCCTCTGGACAACAGTTTTGGTAATCCCGCACCTCCTCCTAACTTCCAAACTACGAATTCTCTCCATTATATTCACACCACACATTGCCCTCAGACATGACATCTCCACTGCCTCCAGCCTTCTCCTCGCTGCAACATTCATCACCCATGCTTCACACCCATATAAGAGCGTTGGTAAAACTATACTCTCATACATTCCCCTCTTTGCCTCCAAGGACAAAGTTCTTTGTCTCCACAGACTCCTAAGTGCACTGCTCACCCTTTTCCCCTCATCAATTCTATGATTCACCTCATCTTTCATAGACCCATCCACTGACAAGTCCACTCCCAAATATCTGAATACATTCACCTCCTCCATACTCTCTCCCTCCAATCTGATATCCAATCTTTCATCACCTAATTTTTTTGTTATCCTCATAACCTTACTCTTTCCTGTATTCACTTTTAATTTTCTTCTTTTGCATACCCTACCAAATTTATCCACCAACCTCTGCAACTTCTCTTCAGAATCTCCCAAGAGCACAATGTCATCAGCAAAGAGCAACTGTGACAACTCCCACTTTATGTGTGATTATCTTTTAACTCCACACCTCTTGCCAAGACCCTCGCATTTACTTCTCTTATAACCCCATCTATAAATATATTAAACAACCACAGTGACATCACACATCCTTGTCTAAGGCCTACTTTAACTGGGAAATAATCTCCCTCTTTCCTACATACTCTAACTTGAGCCTCACTATCCTCATAAAAACTCTTCACTGCTTTCAGTAACCTACCTCCTACACCATACCCTGCAACATCTGCCACATTGCCCCCCTATCCACCTTGTCATACGCCTTTTCCAAATCCATCAATGCCACAAAAAACCTCTTTAGCCTTATCAAAACTGTTCACTTATTGTTTCACTGTAAACACCTGGTCCACAACACCCCCTACCCTTTTTTAAAGCCTCCTTGTTCATCTGCTATCCTATTCTCCGTCTTACTCTTAATTCTTTCAATAATAACTCTACCATACACTTTACCAGGTATACTCAACAGACTTATCCCCCTATAATTTTTGCACTCTCTTTTGTCCCCTTGCCTTTATACAAAGGAACTACGCATGCTCTCTGTCAATCCCTAGGTACCTTACCCTCTTCCATACATTTATTAAATAACTGCACCAACCACTCCAAAACTATATCCCCACCTGCTTTTAAACAATTCATATCTTTATCCCATCAATCCCGGCTGCCTTACCCCCTTTCATTTTACCTACTGCCTCACGAACTTCCCCCACACTCACAACTGGCTCTTCCTCACGCTACAAGATGTTATTCCTCCTTGCCCTATACACGAAATCACAGCTTCCTATCTTCATCAACATTTAACAATTACTCAAAATATTCCCTCCATCTTCCCAATACCTCTAACTCTCCATTTAATAACTCTCCTCTCCTATTTTTAACTGACAAATCCATTTGTTCTCTAGGCTTCCTTAACTTGTTAATCTCACTCCAAAACTTTTTCTGATTTTCAACAAAATTTGTTGATAACATCTCACCCACTCTCTCATTTGCTCTCGTTTTACATTGCTTCACCACTCTCTTAACCTCTCTCTTTTTCTCCATATACTCTTCCCTTCTTGCATCACTTCTACTTTGTAAAAACTTCTCATATGCTAACTTTTTCTCCCTTACTACTCTCTTTACATCATCATTCCGCCAATCGCTCCTCTTCCCTCCCGCGCCCACTTTCCTGTAACCACAAACTTCTGCTGAACACTAACACTACATTTTTAAACCTACCCCATACCTCTTCGACCCCATTGCCTATGCTCTCATTAGCCCATCTATCCTCCATGAGCTGTTTATATCTTACCCTAACTGCCTCCTCTTTTAGTTTATAAACCTTCACCTCTCTCTTCCCTGATGCTTCTATTCTCCTTGTATCCCATCTACCTTTTACTTTCAGTGTAGCTACAACTAAAAAGTGATCTGATATATCTGTGGCCCCTCTATAAACATGTACATCCTGAAGTCTACTCAACAGTCTTTTATCTACCAATACATAATCCAACAAACTACTGTCATTTTGCCCTACATCATATCTTGTATACTTATTTATCCTCTCTTTCTTAAAATATGTATTACCTATAACTAAACCCCTTTCTATACAAAGTTCAATCAAAGGGCTCCCATTATCATTTACACCTGGCACCTCAAACTTACCTACCACACCGTCTCTAAAAGTTTCTCCTACTTTAGCATTCAGGTCCCCTACCACAATTACTCTCTCACTTGGTTCAAAGGTTCCTATACATTCACTTAACATCTCCCAAAATTTCTCTCTCTCCTCTACATTCCTCTCTTCTCCAGGTGCATACACGCTTATTATGACCCACTTTTCGCATCCAACCTTTACTTTAATCCACATAATTCTTGAATTTACACATTCATATTTTCTTTTCTCCTTCCCTAACTGATCCTTCAACATTACTGCTACCCCTTCCTTAGCTCTAACTCTCTCAGATACTCCAGATTTAATTCCATTTATTTCCCCCCACCGAAACTCCCCTACCCCCTTCAGCTTTGTTTCGCTTAGGGCCAGGACGAGGTTCGAGGTTCTGACCAGAGCTTCGGCAAGAGGGGAGGGGGGAAAGAAGAATGGGTAAGGATGGAAGTTGGGAAAGGTTGGGGAGGGAGGAGGGGTAGGTGGGGTTATAAAAGGGTAGTGGCCTATCCACTTTGGTGTAATTTGAGTATGCGTGTGTGCATATTGAGTAATTTATAAAGAGGTTGGTTTTATGAGTTTACCTGGAGTTTACCTGGAGAGAGTTCCGGGGGTCAACGCCCCCGCGGCCCGGTCTGTGACCAGGCCTGAAGGTGGATCAGAGCCTGATCAACCAGGCTGTTGCTGCTGGCTGCACGCAAACCAACGTACGAGCCACAGCCCGGCTGATCAGGAACTGACTTTAGGTGCTTGTCCAGTGCCAGCTTGAAGACTGCCAGGGGTTGTTGGTAATCCCCCTTATGTGTGCTGGGAGGCAGTTGAACAGTCTCGGGCCCCTGACACTTATTGTATGGTCTCTTAACGTGCTAGTGACACCCCTGCTTTTCATTGGGGGGATGGTGCATCATCTGCCAAGTCTTTTGCTTTCGTAGTGAGTGATTTTCGTGTGCAAGTTCGGTACTAGTCCCTCTAGGATTTTCCAGGTGTATATAATCATGTATCTCTCCCTCCTGTGTTCCAGGGAATACAGGTTTAGGAACCTCAAGCGCTCCCAGTAATTGAGGTGTTTTATCTCCGTTATGCACGCCGTGAAAGTTCTCTGTACATTTTCTAGGTCGGCAATTTCACCTGCCTTGAAAGGTGCTGTTAGTGTGCAGCAATATTCCAGCCTAGATAGAACAAGTGACCTGAAGAGTGTCATCATGGGCTTGGCCCATCAACTTCGCAATGCTATATTGTGTTATACCAGTGCGTCATTGAATTGGAAGGATGCATACTGCATACAATTGCTTGCCTTTTTTTTTTTTTTCGCAAGAGGTTGGTCAGGAGGCGCAGCTGCAAGCGAAGGTTGCCGGGCAATCGATGGAGGTTGGTTGCTCACCTGGCGTCGGCCAGCAAGGCAGTGACTGAGGTGGTGTCCTGCTGTATTGTTGTAGTAGGTGCAAAGAGGTCAGTTGTGAGGTGTTGGTTGATAGAAGTGGGTCACCCGGAGATGGGGAGCGCTAGTCCATGTTACTCGACATAGAATGGTTCCAGTGGTATCCATTCTTCATCTGTGGGGGGGTCGCTTAAGATTTTGGGACGAGGGAAGTTCTCCTTGTGGATAAAGCGTTGAACTCTTTGTTGGAGGGCCATTTTTTGGGATCTGTGGGGAAGGGTGGTGATGGTATAGTCGGTTGTGTTCACTGGTTGGGGGAGATTCTCTCTGTCAGGCACGTAGAGTTCCTGCATGTCATATAGTTGTCTCTTAGTAAGTTTGTCTAATCTGACATTGATTGCGGGGATTCTCTGTTGTATGTGTAGATCCTCTGATCTGATTCTGTCTCTGAGTCTGGTGTTCGTGATGAAGCGGAGGGCTTTGTTTTGGACTCTTAGGAGTTTTAGCATGTTGGTTTTGGTTGTGAGCGACATGGGTACACAGGGGTATTCCAGCAGAGGTCTGATCATCATTTTGTACAGGTGTAGTTTGATGTGGGGAGGGGCTGCTTTGAATCGATAAAGTTGGCCAAGGCGGGCTTTCACTAGGTTTACTTTTTTGGTTATGTGGGTTGTAGAGTTGAGTAACCTGCCGATCTCGTATCCTAGGATCTTGTTTGGATTCCTTATAGCAATACGGGTACCTCTGATGGAAATGCCCCCTTTTTCTTCTATGGTTGATGGTAAGCACCCAACGGTGCTGATGAGGACTTTGTCAGGGTTGGTTGTGATTCTCCATTTCTTCTCCCACCTGGCAGTTCTATTTAGTTCTTCATTCATTTTCTCGATTGCTCTCCTATGCTTGTTTGCACCAGCTGTAGGAGTGGAGGAGACAACATGGATGACATCGTCTGCAAACTGGGTGATGATGGTGTCGGTACGTTCAGGTTGGGGGAGGTCGTTGACGTATATGTTGAAGAGGACGGGGCTGAGGCAGGAGCCTTGGGGTACTCCTGCTGTTGGTGTGAAGGGGGTTGATTCAGCTCCATGGAAGGTGGGGATGATTTTTCTTCCTGTTAAGAAGTTGTAGATGAGCCTGAGAAAGGTCCAGTTGTGATCAGGGAGGTCTACGAGTTTGTAAATGAGACCGTCGTGCCAAAGGCTGTCGAAGGCCTTGAGTACGTCCCTGGTGGCGATAAGGGCCAGGTTCCCTTGCTTCTTCAGGCTGGCCATGGCATCATAGATGATGTTTATGGCATGCTGAGTGCTGCGGCGGGACCTGAAGCTGAACTGCCTTTCAGAGAATAGGTGGCTGAACTCCATGTAATAGTCGAGTCTGTTGGAGATTATTCTTTCAAAGACTTTGCCCATGACTTCGAGTAGGGAGATGGGTCTGTAGTTCTCGGGGTTGCGGTTGTCCTTGTTTGGTTTGGTGATGAAGATCATCTTATCTGTCTTGAAAGCCTCTGGGAAGTGACCAGATGCCAAGATGGCATTGTAGATATTCACCAAAGACATCTTGCAGTTGTTTAGTTGTTTAGCTCTTATGCCTGATGGGCCAGGAGCTGTGTTTCTCAGTCGCCCTATGACTTGGGATACTTCTCTGAGCATGATTAGTCTGGTGAGGGCATGTTCGTCTTCAAGGGTAGCTGTGTCAATTGATGGTATAGGATGAAAGTCTTCTAGGTTCTCATCCCGCCATTGGTTGACCCACTGGTAGTGGGTGTTGTTAAATCTTCTGCTGTCGTTGTGTGAGAGAATGTTCTCCCATACTTCACCCATCAGCTTGGCTTGGTCCAGTGGGTCGTCAAGTAGGGTAGTCACTACCTCACCATTTTCGTCGGTGAAGGAGAGAGAGAGGTGTTGAGTGGGAGTGTGTTTGGCCCCTAGTAGTCTGCGGATCGTGCTCCAGAATTGGTCAGGGTGGCGTTTGTACTGGTTAGCTTGGCGCACCAGATAATCCCAAAGATCTCTTTTATGTTGGGTTATTAGGGCGATTAGCTCTCTTCTCCATCTTAGTAGGGCTTCCCGGGAGGGTTGCCCTGTGAGGAAGTGTCTACTGCATTCTAATTGGTACCTGTTCATTCTGTCCTTGATTTCCCTAGTTGGTTTGTATTGTTGGTATATCTTGGACGATGTTAGTGTGCAGCAAGCTTGTGTGGCCTCTTTGATACTGGCGTGAAGGGAGTTAATTGCCCCATCTATTGCACTGCAGGGCTGGTCTTCGAGAGAGATGGTTTGATCATTACCTAAGAAGGCTCTAAAGGGGCCAAAACCTAGCGTCTTCAGGCTGGGTTTGGGGAGGGGGCGTATGGAACGGAGTGGACTGTAGCTTGATTACCACAGGGATGTGATCTGATCCGACGTTGTCACCTGGAGAGACTCTACAGTGGAACAAGTCACAGTCTATGTTGGTGAGGACTACGTCTGGGGTGCCTGGGTGGTGGCCCACAAACGACTTGAAGAATGGGCCTTGGAATTTGAGGTCTTTCGCGGCCATTATGTGGTATAGTTGTTTCCCCTTATGGTCACCTTGGGGCAGGGTGGCTCCACAATTGAAGAGAGCAGGGTGGTGGGCATTCAAGTCCCTAGCTAGGACGGTAGGGATATTTGTATTGATAAGTCGGTGTAAGGGAATGGATTCGATATACGGTTGTCTGGGAGGGAAGTACCCTGTGATTGCTAGGAGTCTCCCGTGTGATGTTGGCACTTCAACCGCTAGGACGTTGTCCTCGTTGACATGTATGTTGCGGAATTCATGCCCCTGCTTCACTAAAATGGCCACCCCACTGTTGGGTCCCCCGGATTTCTCAAGAGTTGAGTACCCACGTATCTTTATGTGCTGGTCAGGTCTGGCTGATGTTTCATTTAAGAGGATAATGTCTGGGTTGTGGTTGCAGAGTTCAAGTTCAAGGAGGTAACAGTTGTTGAAGAAGTGATGGATGTTGATTTGCAGAATTGTGATCCCCATTATTGTACATGTTTGGCAGAGTTGCTGTGCACAGCGGATGGGTGTTTGGTGGCGCAGTCACGTGGCGGTTGTGTGCGCTTTCTGTTGGGAATGCGGGAGGGATGGAGATTGTAGTCTTGGGTGGACTTCCAACTTCTTTTCATTCATAACATCAGCAATCATCTGTTTCTTGTCATCCGCACTACATCCACGCACATTCAAGCATCCCAGTTTTATAAAGTTTTTCTTCTCTTTTTTAGTAAATGTCTACAGGAGAAGGGGTTACTAGCCCATCGCTCCCGGAATTTTAGTCGCCTCATACGACACGCATGGCTAACAGAGGAAAGATTCTTTTCCACTTGTTATTATTAATTTAGGGAACTGAAGCTCTATCATTATTATAATTATTATTATTATTAATTTAGGGAACTGAAGCTCTATCATTATTATAATAATACAGTAGACTGCCATTGAAGAATTGCAGCACAATTTTATGTAATACGTCGTATAATTAACTTAACATGGTTCAGTTTGTGTGAAGGAAAAAAAAAATTCTCTTGCTCAAGTGGCCACCTTGTTGTAGAGCAGCCGGGGAGCCCTCCCGCCATCCCCTACCACTCCCTGACACCACTCCCCACCATCCCAGCATTCGTAATTCATACGTGTCCAGTCCAGTCTTTCTCTGCTACAAGGCAGCTGTCTTTGTGAATTGTGTTATATTTTAATTACTATATCTTGTATCTGCCAAGCAGTCATGACACCCAGTAGCCATATCAGTGTTGCTGAAAGTGGCACGAAGAAGTATTAGCACTTAAGTCTTAGAATTAACAAAGATATCAGACAAGAGATAACCTGTAGCCATAGTAAAGTGTTACTTTGTACACAGAAAAAGAGGTTAACATGAGTTTGTGTAACTGACTGATTGAACTGACTGACTGACTTACTGAGTGACTTAACTGAGTGACTTAACTGACTGACTTATTGAATGACTTGACTGACTGACTTGACTGACTTACTGAATGACTTGACTGACTTACTGAGTGACTTGACTGACTTACTGAGTGACTTGACTGACTTACTGAGTGACGACTTATATTATTATTATTATTATTATTATTATTATTATTATTATTATTATTATTAATTTAGGGAACTGAAGCTCTATCATTATTACATTATTATTATTATTATTATTATTAATTTAGGGAACCGGAGCACAGATCCAATTCCCTAGATCAAGAGCCCCTCACCAGCGTCAAGGAACCTTGACGCTGGTGAGGGGCTCTTGATCTAGGATATTGGATCTGTGCTCTAGTTACCTTAAATTAATAATTAATAATGTTGTGGAGGGAGTAGTAGGTAAATTTGGGGTGCCAGGGGTAAATGTAAATGGGGAGCCTTTAATTGAACTATGTGTAGAAAGAGATTTGGTAATAAGTAATACATATTTTATGAAAAAAGAGGATAAATAAATATACAAGGTATGATGTAGCATGCAATGAAAGTACAGTGGACCCCCGCTTAACGATCACCTCCACATGCGACCAATTATGTAAGTGTATTTATGTAAGTGCGTTTGTACGTGTATGTTTGGGGGTCTGAAATGGACAAATCTACTTCACAATATTCCTTATGGGAACAAATTCGGTCAGTACTGGTACCTGAACATACTTCTGGAATGAAAAAAGATCGTTAATCGGGGGTCCACTGTAGTTTGTTAGATTATGTATTGGTGGATAAAAGGTTAATGGGTAGGCTCCAGGATGTACATGTTTATATATAGAGGGACAACTGATATATCGGATCATTATTTAGTTATAGCTACAGTTAGAGTAAGAAGTAGATGGGACAAGAGGAAGGTGGCAACAACAAGTAGGAGGGAAGTGAAAGTGTATAAACTAAGGGAGGAGGAAGTTCGGATGAGATATAAGCTACTATTGGCAGAAAGGTGGGCTAGTGCAAAGATGAGTAGTGGGGGGGTTGAAGAAGGTTGGATGAGTTTTAAAAATGCAGTATTAGAATGTGGGGCAGAAGTTTGTGGTTATAGGAGGGTGGGGGCAGGAGGAAAGAGGAGTGATTGGTGGAATGATGAAGTAAAGGGTGTGATAAAAGAGAAAAAGTTAGCTTATGAGAGGTTTTTACAAAGCAGAAGTGTTATAAGAAGAGCAGAGTATATGGAGAGTAAAAGAAAGGTGAAGAGAGTGGTGAGAGAGTGCAAAAGGAGAGCAGATGATAAAGTGGGAGAGGCACTGTCAAGAAATTTTAATGAAAATAAGAAAAAATTTGGAGTGAGTTAAACAAGTTAAGAAAGCCTAGGAAAGTATGGATTTGTCAGTTAAAAAACAGAGTAGGGGAGTTAGTAGATGGGAGAGGGAGGTATTAGGTAGATGGCGAGAATATTTTGAGGAACTTTTAAATGTTAAGGAAGAAAGGGAGGCGGTAAATTTCGTGCACTGGCCAGGAGGTATACCATCTTTAGGAGTGAAGAAGAGCAGACTGTAAGTGTGGTGGAGGTACGTGAGGCATTACGTAGAATGAAAGGGGGTAAAGCAGCTGGAACTGATGGGATCATGACAGAAATGTTAAAAGCAGGGGGGGATATAATGTTGGAGTGATTGGTACTTTTGTTTAATAAATGTATGAAAGAGGGGAAGGTACCTAGGGATTGGCAGAGAGCATGTATAGTCCCTTTATATAAAGGGAAAGGGGACAAAAGAGATTGTAAAAATTATAGAGGAATAAGTTTACTGAGTATACCAGGAAAAGTATACAGTAGGGTTATAATTGAAAGAATTAGAAGTAAGACAGAATGTAGAATTGCGGACGAACAAGGAGGTTTCAGAGTGGGTAGGGGATGTGTAGATCAAGTGTTTACATTGAAGCATATATGTGAACAGTATTTAGATAAAGGTAGGGAAGTTTTTATTGCATTTATGGATTTAGAAAAGGCATATGATAGAGTGGATAGAGGAGCAATGTGGCAGATGTTGCAAGTATATGGAATAGGTGGTAAGTTACTAAATGCTGTAAAGAGCTTTTATGAGGATAGTGAGCTCAGGTTAGGGTGTGTAGAAGAGAGGGAGAATACTTCCCGGTAAAAGTAGGTCTTAGACAGGGATGTGTAATGTCACCATGGTTGTTTAATATATTTATAGATGGGTTGTAAAAGAAGTAAATGCTAGGGTGTTCGGAGAGGGGTGGGATTAAATTATGGGGAATCAAATTCAAAATGGGAATTGACACAGTTACTTTTTGCTGATGATACTGTGCTTATGGGAGATTCTAAAGAAAAATTGCAAAGGTTAGTGGATGAGTTTGAGAATGTGTGTAAAGGTAGAAAGTTGAAAGTGAACATAGAAAAGAGTAAGGTGATGAAGGTATCAAATGATTTAGATAAAGAAAAATTGGATATCAAATTGGGGAGGAGGAGTATGGAAGAAGTGAATGTTTTCAGATACTTGGGAGTTGACGTGTCGGCGGATGGATTTATGAAGGATGAGGTTAATCATAGAATTGATGAGGGAAAAAAGGTGAGTGGTGCGTTGAGGTATATGTGGAGTCAAAAAACGTTATCTATGGAGGCAAAGAAGGGAATGTATGAAAGTTATGTAGTACCAACACTCTTATATGGATGTGAAGCTTGGGTGGTAAATGCAGCAGCGAGGAGACGGTTGGAGGCAGTGGAGATGTCCTGTCTAAGGGCAATGTGTGGTGTAAATATTATGCAGAAAATTCGGAGTGTGGAAATTAGGAGAAGGTGTGGAGTTAATAAAAGCATTAGTCAGAGGGCAGAAGAGGGGTTGTTGAGGTAGTTTGGTCATTTAGAGAGAATGGATCAAAGTAGAATGACATGGAAAGCATATAAATCTATAGGGGAAGGAAAGAGGGGTAGGGGTCGTCCTCGAAAGGGTTGGAAAGAGGGGGTAAAGGAGGTTTTGTGGGTGAGGGGCTTGGACTTCAGCAAGCGTGCATGAGCGTGTTAGATAGGAGTGAATGGAGACGAATGATACTTGGGACCTGACGATCTGTTGGAGTGTGAGCAGGGTAATATTTAGTGAAGGGATTCAGGGAAACCGGTTATTTTCATATAGTCGGACTTGAGTCCTGGAAATGGGAAGTACAATGCCTGCACTTTAAAGGAGGGGTTTGGGATATTGGCAGTTTGGAGGGATATGTTGTGTATCTTTATACGTATATGCTTCTAAACTGTTATATTCTGAGCACCTCTGCAAAAGCAGTGATAATGTGTGAGTGTGGTGAAAGTGTTGAATGATGATGAAAGTATTTTCTTTTTGGGGATTTTCTTTCTTTTTTTTTGGGTCACCCTGCCTCGGTGGGAGACGACCGACTTGTTGAAAAAAAAAGAAAAAAAAAAAAAAAATTAATTTATTATAAATTATTATTATTATTATTATTATTATTATTATCATTATTATTAACCATTTCAGGGTCGGCAGGCCCTCTCCTAAACTTGTTCTCAGGGTCGGAAATTTTTTGGAAAACAAAATTATTTTTACGAAATGATAGAGAATCTTTTCCCGATCATAATGACACCAAAAGTATGAAATTTGATGGAAAACTTATGGAGTTATGCTCTCACGAAGTTAGCGGTCTCGACGATGTTTACACATAGCTGATTTCACCCACTTTGAGCCCTATTTTCGGCCAACTGCAATGTACCAGTCGACAAAAATCATAACTATTTCGCTAAAACTCAATTTTTTCTATCAAATGAGTATAAGAAACCACAAATTTACCGATTTCAACTATCATACAAAGTGGTCAGAAACTGGCAATTAAAGTGGTCAGAAATTGGCAATTTTGCCAATTTCACACAAATTTCAGAAGATGCCAATTTCCAAATAGGGTCCAGAATAAACAAGGCAGACATTTCTGGCACTAAAATAACATTTCCTCTGTTCATTAGTCACATCCCCAGGCCTCTGTTACATTTCTTTTGCTTTCCACTTTGAATTTTTATTCTCACAAAAAATAGAAGACTTACTGTTATGCAGACTACTGCATTAGTGTAGAAATGGTATAACTATTATCAGCGCACTTGTGAAAGAATATTAGACTCACTCAGACGCACTCAGCCCCGGGCCCAGACTCGTGGAACTCTGTTTTCATTAAGAACTGCAAAGAAACCCCTCTCGCGTGCCCTAAGTACACTATGGAGGAGGAGCTTGGACATGGGTGAAATTCCACAGTCACTTAAAACAACGGATATAGCCCCACTCCATAAAGGTGGCAGCAAAGCATTAGCTAAGAACTATAGACCAATAGCTCAGACGTCCCACATCATAAAAAATCTTTGAAAGAGTGCTAAGAAGCAGGATTGCAAATCACCTGGATTCCCAAAATCTGCACAATCCAGGGCAACATGGGTTCAGGGCAGGTCACTCCTGCCTCTCAAAACTACTGGATCGCTATGATATGGCCTTGGATGCACTGGAAGAAAATCAGAATGCAGATGTAATATAGAGACTTTGCAAAAGCATTTGACAAATGCGACCATGGTGTAATAGCCCATAAAATATGTGCTAAAGGAATAACTGGGAAAGTGGGGAGATGGATCTTCAACTTCCTAACAAATCGAACACAAAGAGTAGTGGTCAACAGAGTTAAATCGGAGGCTGAAGACCTCTGTTCCACAAGGCACAGTACTCGCCCCCATCTTATTCCTTATCCTCATATCAGACATAGACAGAGATATACATCACAGCACCGTATCATCCTTTGCAGATGATACTAGGATCTGCACGAGGCTGTCATCTGCTGAGGACGCGGTTAACCTCCAAGAAGATATAAACAAAGTTTTCCAGTGGGCAACGGTAAACAATATGATGTTCAATGAGGATAAATTCCAACTACTACGTTATGGAAAACTGCAGGAGATAATAACTAGAACAGAGTATACTACAGACTCTGGCCATACAATAGAGCGGAAAAATAATGTAAGGGACCTGGGAGTAGTAATGTCTGAGGATCTCACTTTCAAGGATCACAATAGTGCCACGATCGCACGTGCAAAGAAAATGATAGGATGGATAATGAGAACGTTCAAAACGAGAGATGCCAAGCCAATGATGATCCTTTTCAAATCACTTGTTCTCTCTAGGCTGGAATACTGCTGTACATTAACATCTCCATTCAAAGCAGGTGAAATCGCAGATCTAGAGAGTGTACAGAGATCCTTTACTGCACGTATAAGTTCTGTCAAGCACCTTAACTACTGGGAACGCTTGGAAGCGCTTGACTTGCACTCGTTGGAATGCAGGAGGGAGAGATATATCATAATCTACACTTGGAAAATCTTGGAAGGAATGGTCCCAAATCTGCACACACAAATCACTCCCTACGAAAGTATAAGACTGGGCAGGCGATGCAAAATGCCCCCAATAAAAAGTAGGGGCGCCACTGGTACACTGTGGGAAAACACCGTAAGTGTCCGGGGCCCAGGACTGTTCAACAGCCTCCCATCAAGCATTAGGGGAATTACCAATAAACCCCTGGCTGCCTTCAAAAGAGAGCTGGACAGATACCTAAAGTCAGTGCCGGATCAGCCGGGCTGTGGCTCGTACGGTGGACTGCGTGGGGCCAGTAGTAACAGCCTAGTTGATCAGGCCCTGATCCATCGGGAGGCCTGGTCATGGACCGGGCCGCGGGGGCATTGATCCCCGGAATAACCTCCAGGTAACCAGTTGACATGTATTGGACACATGGCTTGATTTATTTACTTTTGAACTTAGGCAAAAATCGAACATTTCTGCTACTTTGAACTCAATTTCAAGTTACTTTTCGTTGTGAAACCAATAAAAATCATCTCAATTTCCGTAATATCTCTTCCATTCTATAAAACGAGACCAAGAAAACTAGAATACAACCATAAATAGTATATGAAAATACACTGCAAAGTTGCTGTTTTAAACCAAAAACACATTTTTTTTTCTCATTATGCACTGGGTGCTGCAGGATTTTTTTTATACTGCACACACTGACCACATACACCCATTCTTTCATATGTAGGCCTACCAGCTTTCAATAACAAATAACAAAAAAAGGCACAATACCGTGACTGGAACGATACACAAATAACCCGCACACAGTGTGACTTTGTAAATGGTCCAAGTCGGATCGAAACGTTGTCGTAAGCTCCTCTCTTCTATGTGCGGGTTATTTGTGTACCAGCTTTCTCTCGCTAGATTTGAAGGCGCTAGAATTTATGCGTACTAGTACGACACCAACCCTTTACCTTTGATATACCTATCAAGAATTTCTAGAGTATATCTACTCTCTGAGCCCGGCCCTGGGCCAGGCTCGTCTGGTGCTCACCTGGTCAACCAGGCTGTTGCTGCTGGAGGCCCGCTGCCCCACATATCCATCACAGCCTGGTTGATCTGGCACCTGGTGAAGATACTTGTCTAGTTTCCTCTTGAAGGCTTCAACACTTGTTCCAGCAGTGTTTCTGATATCTTCTGGTAAGATGTTGAAAAGTCTGGGACCCCGGATGTTGATACAGTATTTCTTATTGTCCCCACCGCACCCCTGCTCCTCACTGGGCTTATTTTACACTTCCTCCCATATCTCTCACTCCAGTATGTTGTTATGGCAGTGTGCAGATTTGGGACCAAGCCCTTGAGTACCTTCCAGGTATATATTATCATGTACCTCTCTCTCCTCTGCTCAAATGAGTACATGTTCAAGACTTGCAGGCATTCCCAGAAGTTTAGGTGCTTTACTGGCTCAATGTGAGCCATAAACGATCTCTGTATTTGTTCCAGCTCTGATATTTCTCCTGCCCTGAACGGGGCCGTCAGCACTGAGCAATATTCTAGGCGAGGGAGCACTAGTGATTTGTAGAGTGTCACCATCGGCATTGTTTCCCTTGTTTTGAAAGTTCTCAATACCCACCCAGTCATCCTCCTGGCTGTCGTGATCTTTGTCTTGTTATAGTCTTTAAAAGAAAGGTCCGCTGATATAATTATTCCTAGGTCTTTTACGTGTTCCTTACGTTCTATTTGGTGACCCTCTTGAGTTTTGTATATAATGCTCCTTTTCAGTTCTTCATTCTTTCCATACCTAAGCAGCTGGAACTTATCACCACTGAACGTCATGTTTTCCACTGCCCACTGGAAAACCCTGTTTATGTCTTCCTGTACTTTTTCAGTGTCCTCTACCATACTGACTTTCATGCTTATTTTAGTGTCATCTGCAAATGATAATACAAAAGTGTGCCAAGTGTTTTTGTCTATGTCTGCTATGAGGATGAGGAACAGCAGAGGTGCTAGGACAGTGCCTTGGGGCACTGAGCTTTTGACCTTGCTGATGATGGATCTTGCCCTGTTCACTACTACTGTTTGTGTTCTGTGTGTTAGGAAACCGAAAATTCATCTGCCTACCTTCCCCGTAATGCCCATGGCCTTCATTTTGTGCACTATCACTCCATGATTGTATTTGTCAAACGCCTTTGCAAAATCTGTGTAAATCACATCTGCATTTTGGTCATCTTCCAGTGCCTCCGTAATTCTGTCATAATGGTTCAGCAGCTGTGACAGACATGATAGTATTGCTCTATAACCATGATGGTTCGGGTTATGTTGGTTGTGCTGGTCCATGAAATTTGTAACCTGCCGTCTCATCACTCTTTCAAAGATTTTTATGTGAGAGGTTAGGGGTACTGGTCTGTAATTTTTAGCTAGTGCTCTACTACCTCCCTTGTGTAAAGGAGCTATGTCTGCACTCTTTATGGCCTCCAGTATTTCACCTAGATCTAAGCTCTTTCTCCAAAGAATACTGAGGGCTCATGCTAGTGGTACTTTGCACTTCTTTATAAATAGAGCATTCCATGAATCTGGTCCAGGTGCTGAGTGGGTGGGAAAAGATATATGTAGTGTCATCTGCAAATAATATGGGTTTGAGTAGCTGTGATGCATTCGGTAGATCATTGATGTAGATGAGAAAGAGGAGTGGTCCAAGGACGCTTCCTTGTGTGGCTCTTACTGTGATTGGTTGGGTGGAAGAGTTTGCATCATTTGCATACACATATTGAGTTCTGTTACTAAGGTATGACTTTAGGTAGTTGAGGGAGTGGCCTCTGATACCATAGTGCATTAATTTGGAGTACAGCAGTTCATGGTCGACTGTATCGAAAGCTTTACGTAAATCAATGAAAATGCCCAGCAGGACTTCTTTCTTTTCAAGTGCGGTATATATTAGTTCTAGCATGTGTATGATAGCATTATTTGTGCTTTTATTATTCCTGAATCCAAACTGACAAGGGTTTAATGTTGTGTGAAACGAGGTAGGAATAGATCCATCTATGAATTAATTTTTCAAAGATTTTAGAGAGCAGTGGTAAGTTAGATATTGGTCTATAGTTATTCAAGGCAGCTTGGTCACCTCCTTTATGGATCGGAGTGACCCTCGCTATTTTGAGGATTGTTGGGAAGGTAGATGATTCAATGGATTTGTTAAAGAGCGTTGCAATAATTGGTGACAATACTTGAGAAGCTTTTTTTGTACATAAAAGCAGGCAAGTTGTTTATGTCTCCTGCCTTGTTTTTAAGGGTGTTTATGATGAGCGTAACTTCAATGGGGTTGGTTGGAGCTAGGAATAGCATATTTGGGTAGGTACCTATGAGGTAGTCTGATGGATGGGTGTTTGTGCTTGGTATTTTGTTTGCTAGATTTTTTCCTATGGTGAAGAAAACATTAAGTCTATTTGCTGTTTCTGTTGGAGTATGGGTTTATCTGATTTTCTTAGTTTGATTGTTTTGTTTTTGGATAACTTTTTGGTTCCAAGAATTTCAGATAGAGTTTTCAAGGTCTTTTTCATATCACCTTTGATGTTATGTAATCTATTTTCATAATACAATTTTTTTGACCTTCTTATCAGGCTGGTAAGTGCTGACGAGTAACTTTTCGACTGTTCTCTAGTTATTTGACCCATTCTATACTGTTTTTCATATTTGTGCTTTGTGTTAATGGATTTGAGGATGCTAGGTGTTAGCCAGGGATTATTCAGTCTCTTTGATGTGATCTGTTTAGTTTTTCTGGGGCAATGTCTGTTATAGAGGCATTGGGCTTTTTTTAGAAAATTATTTATACATTCATTAATATCTGTATATGTTTTGAGCTCATTTTGCCAATCAATGTTATTCATAGCTGCTATAAAGTTGTTAACTGCTGTCTCGTTATGTAGTTTGAAGGTTACTTTAGTAATGTCTTGTGGTAGTTTGCCTGGATTAGTTATGAGAAAGGTTGGGTAGTGGTCTGTAGTGTTGTCTGTGATTATGCCTGATTTTAACCCTTAAACGCTCCAAACAAATCAACGTTCAAATTCATAGTGCTACAAAAGTAGATCTACTTTTTTTAACATATTTTCAAATGAAACAAAAAAAAATGTCGATAAAAGTTTTTTTACACATTTTCAAATGTAAAACAAAAAAGATCTACATTTTTTTACGTACTTTCAGATGTTGAAAAAACGTATATATACGTTTGGATATGGTGTTTGTCCAGATGTGGTCTATTAACCCTTTCAGGGTTTCGGCCGTACTAGTACGGCTTACGACCCAGGGTTTTTGACGTACTAGTACGCCTAAATTCTAGCACCCTCAAATCTAACGAGAGAAAGCTGGTAGGCCTACATATGAAAGAATGGGTCTATGTGGTCAGTGTGCGCAGTATAAAAAAAATCCTGCAGCACAGTGCGTAATGAGAAAAAAAAATCTTTGATCGTGTTTTTGGATTAAAACAGCGACTTTGCACTGTATTTTCGTATGGTATTTATTGTTGTATTCTAGTTTTCCTGGTCTCATTTTATAGAATGGAAGACATATTACAGAAATTGAGATGATTTTTGACTGGTTTTGCAAGGAAAAGTACCTTGAAATTGAGCTCAAAGTAGCAGAAATCTTCGATTTTTACCAAATTTCAAAAGTAAACAAATCATGCTATGCGTCCAATACACATCAACTGGTGAATCTGATATTCTTTCACAAGTGCGCTGATATTATTTATACCATTTCTACACTAATGCAGTAGTCTGCATAACAGTAAATCTTCTATTTTTTTGTGAGAATAAAAATTCAAAGTGGAAAGCAAAAGAATGTAAGAGGGGCGTGGGGACGTGACTAATGAACAGAGCAAATGTTATTTTAGTGCCAGGAATGTCTTTCTTGTTTATTCTAGACCCTATTCGGAAATTGGCATCTTTTGAAATTTGTGTGAAATTGGCAAAATTGCTAAATTCTGACCACTGTATTTGATAGTTGAAATCGGTAAATAGGTGGTTTCTTGTACTCATTCGATAGAAAAAATGGAGTTCGAGCGAAATAGTTATGATTTTTGTCGACTAGTACACTGGAATTGGCCGAAAATAGGGCTCAAAGTGAGCAAAATCGCCGATGCGTAAACATCGTCGAGACCGCTAACTTCGTGAGAGCATAATTCCATAAGTTTTCCATCAAATTTCATACTTTTGGTGCCATAATGATTGGGAAAAGATTCTCTATCTTTTCATAAGAAAAAATTATTTTTTTTTTTTTAAATTTGGGCGACCCTGAGAACAAGTCTCAGAGGGCCTGTCGACCCTGAAAGGGTTAAAGAGATGCTTGTCTCGGAGATTCTTGTAGGTTTAAATATTGCTGGTAGCAACAGGCAGTTACTCATTGTGTTCGTGAATTCGGTTACTTGTGGGGTCCTGGTCGTGTAGTATGTTTATGTTGAAATCTCCTGTTAGTAGTAGGTGGTCTTTATTCATGTGTGCATCAGTAATCATGTTCCCTAGTTTTTCACTAAAGTGATAAATGTTTGACTGTGGTACTCTGTAGATGTTTATAACTGTGAGGGGTTTTTGCAGGTCTTTTGATTTAAATTTGGCTATGATATATTCTCCATGTTCGTCCTTTGTGCAAGATTTATTGATACATTCGAGTTGATTTGAGTAGTATATAGCTGTTCCTACCCCTTGCTGGTCTGTTCTACAGCTGTGTATGGCCATGTAGCCAGGAATGGTATAGAAATCTGTAATATCAGGCGGCTTATGCCAGGTTTCTGCGAGTGTGATGATTGATATATTGGAATGAAGGGAATTGAGTAACGCTGTGAGGTCATCATAATGTTTGCTCAAGGATCTGACATTGTAGTTAAAGATAGTTATGTTATTGTTAGCACTGAGTAATGTCTTTGTTTGGTCTGCTGTATAGTAATTACAGTTACTGGTTGATTCGTGTAATTCATTTTGTAAAAAGTTTACATCAGGATCTATGCCTGTAATCATAAGATGAGAGTAATTTTACAAACTAGATTTTCTGAGTAAAATGATAAAAGATTTATATTGAATCTACAACTAGACTTACGACTAAGACTCCGTGATTAATCTAAAACTCTTTCTACACATAGCTCAATTAAAGGGTCCCCATTTTCATTTACCCCTGGCACCCCAAATTTACCTACTACTCCCTCCACAACATTTTTACCCACTTTAGCACTGAAATCCCCAACCACAAGTGTACTCACACACTTGGTTCAAAACTCCCCACGCATTCACTCAACATTTCCCAAAATCTCTCTCTCTCTCTCCTCTACACTTCTCTCTTCTCCAGGTGCATATACGCTTACTATAACCCACTTTTCACATCCAACCTTTATTTTACTCCACATAATCCTTGAATTAATACATTTATAGTCCCTCTTTCCCTGCCATAGCTTATCCTTCAACATTATTGCTACTCCTTCTTTAGCTCTAACTCTATTTGAAACCCCTGACCTAATCCCATTTATTCCTCTCCACTGAAACTCTCCCACCCCCTTCAGCTTTGCTTCACTTAAAGCCAGGACATCCAGCTTCTTCTCATTCACTACATCCACAATCATCTCTTTCTTATCATCCGCACAACATCCAAGCACATTCAGACATCCCACTTTGACAATTTTCTTATTATTATTCTTTTTAGTAACTATTACAGGAAAAGGGGTTACTAGCCCATTGTTCCCGGCATTTTAGTTGACTTTTACAACACGCATGGCTTACGGAGGAAAGATTCTTATTCCACTTCCCCATGGATATAAAAGGAAAAGTAATAAGAACAAGGACTATTAACCCTTTCAGGGTCCGTCCCGTAGATCTACGGCTTTACGTTCAGGGTCCAAACCGTAGATCTACGTCATGAGCTCAGCTCACTCTGATAAACTGTGAGTGGTACATTTGGGCCTAGATATGAGAGAATACATCTATGTGGTATGTGTGCACCACATAAAACAAATCCTGCAGCACACTGTGTATAATGAGAGAAAAAAAAACCGAGACCATGATTTTCGATTAAAACAGCGACTTTGCAGTGTTTTTTCGTATGTTTTTTATAGTTGTATTTGTGATTTCTTGATCTCATTTGATAGAATGGAAGACATTTTACAGAAATAGAGATGATTTTGATTGGTTTTAGTACTGGAAATGGCTTGAAACCAAGCTCAAATTAGCGGAAATGTTAAATTTTTGCCGATGTTCAAGAGTAAACAAACGACCTCACACGTCTAATAAAATTTTGGTATATTAGCTGGTGGGTCTAATATACATTCACAAATGTGGTGATGATATTTATACAATTATTACAATATTGCATAACAGTAAATCTTCTATTTTTTGGTGTGAATAAAAATTCATTAGTGAATAAAAAATCAAAATGGAATTTATTTGTAAAGCCTCAAAACATAACTAATGAACAGAGGAAATGTTAGTTTAGTGCCAGGAATACCTACATTGTTTATTCTGGACCCTATTTTGAAATTGGAATATTTTGAACTTTGTGTTAAATTGGCCAAATTACCAATTTCCCATCACTTTATTTTGTAGTTGAAACAATTGACTTGTCAATTTCTTGTGCTCAATCGATAGAATAGAAGTAATACTAGTGAAATAGCTAAGAATTTGGTCAACTGGAATAATGTAATTGGCCTAAAATGGGAGTCAAAGTCGGCAAAATCGCCGATTCGTAAATATCGCGGACATCAAATTTCGCGAGAGCATAATTTCGTCAATTTTCCATCAAATTTTGCACTTTTTGTTTTATTACCTTCACAAAAAGATTCTCTACCATTTCATAAGAAAAAATAACAATTTTTTTTTTTTTTTTAAATTCTTGGACACTGGGGCACCACTTCAGATTTTGGCCTTGGACCCTGAAGGGGTTAAAATAAAATCAAAGAAAACTCAGATGAGCGTGTATAAATAAACATGTACGTGTATGTGTAGTGTGACCTAAGTGTAAGTAGAAGTAGCAAGACGTATCTGTAATCTTACATATTTATGAGACAGACAAAAGACACCAGCAATCCTACCATCATGTAAAACAATTACAGGCTTTCGTTTTACACTCACTTGGCAGGACGGTAGTACCTCCCTGGGTGGTTGCTGTCTACCAACCTACTACCTATATTATAATAATATATTATTATCATTATGAAAGCAAAAGCACTAAATCCACAGGAGTTATACAGCACCTGGGGCATTCAAGGAAGTGGAAGACAAGCCTAATTTCTTGAATGAAGATCTACTCACCAGCATCAATGAACCTCCCTGAAGGAATTACCGTTTACTGTATAAACATCGATTTGCTTACCTTTCTCACATTTCTCCGGAGTATTCCACCATCTCTTGGCTTGGGTCCACGGTAACTCTTAGGTTGAGTTGGCCATCGTATAGAGGGGCCTAAAAATGGTTCCTCACTTAGCTCATCTTCATCAAGTGAAGATTTGGAACAAGTGGCTAATTTAAATTTTATTCCCGATGGCCGCAACATGTTTTCTTGGTGTGTTGGTAATGAAGAAACACTTTGCTCATTTTCTGTATCTTTCACTTTGCTAGGTAAACATAAATTACTCACACATTTAGAAGAATTGTTGAAAACAGTGTTCGATTCATCAACAGAGGGCAAAGGTCTAGCTTCTAAAGTTAATGGTAAGGAGGAAGAAGTGGATATGGCAATGGATGGTGAGGTTGATGTGTTCAGCATATTGGCACAAGAATAGGTATTAGGTGTGGTCTGTATTAGCATGTTAAGCTTGCTCAGATCTTGGCACTCTTCAAGGTAAGGACTCGATCTGTTTGGTATCTGAGTCGGATACTTTTTGGGCCAAGAAGTTTTTCCTCTTGTATGTTTGATTCCACTGACTTTGAACTGAAATATAATTATTTGTTAATATTATGTTCATTACCTTTAAATATATAGGTTTTCAAGAATTTATACAAAAATACAAGTTATAAAATCATTACTACAAAATAAACATGTGCTCACATTGAAAATAAATAACAAATTATTACTAGATACTATTATGACAGTAGTACAATACAGTGACTCCTAGGTTATCAGCCGTTCCACTTATCAGCCAACTTGCTTATCAGCCAGTTTGTCGGCTTCCGGTTATCGGCCATTATTTCGCTTATCGGCCGTACTGGACGCTTATCGGCCGGCGACACTCACGTATTCCTAAGTCGGTGTAACTGTGTCGCTGGCCAAGTGAGGAAGCTTCTGCTCATTCATCCAAACATTTCACTATAAATCAGTGTTTTCTTTGTTATTGATTAAGTGCAACTGCGAAATAAGTAAGCATGACCCCAAAGAAAGTTCCTAGTAAAGTTCCTGTGGTAAAGAAAGTGAGAAACATGATGGAATTTAAGAGAGAAGTGATTGAAAAAATCTCAGAGTGGTATGCAAGCACTTGAACTTGCCAGGATGTATGGGAAAAACAAATCTACCATCACTTCCATCCTGGCAAAGAAAGAACAAATCAAGGAAGCTGATGTTGCAAAAGGAGTAAATGTGATAACTAAACAAAGGTCACCAATAATGGAAGATATGGAAAAGTTATTGTTGTGGATTAGGGAAAAACAATTAGCAGGAGATAGTGTTGTGGAGTTAGTGATTTGTGAGAAGGCAAAGCAGTTGTATGTGGCTCTTGAAAATAAAATGCCTGGAACAAGTACTGCTGTTAGTGAATTTAAGGCCAGCAAAGGCTGGTTTGAGAGATTTAAAAAGTGTAGTGGCATACATAGTGTGGTAAGACATGGAGAGGCTGCAAGTTCTGATATATGTGCAGCTGAAAAATTTGTGCAAGATTTCAAGGGGTACGTAGAGGCTAAAGGATTCCTCCCCCAACAAGTGTTCAATTGTGACAAAATAGGCCTGTTTTGGAAGAAAATACCAAAGAGGACCTACATTACGCAGGAGGAAAAGGCCCTGCCTGGACACAAGCCTATGAAAGACAGGCTTACTCTTTTGTTCTATGCTAACACTACTGGGGATTTCAAAGTGAAGCCTTTACTGGTGTATCACTCTGAAAATCTCAGTGTTCAAGAAACACAATGTTTTCAAGAGCAAATTGTGTGTGATGTGGAGGGCTAACAATAATGCATGGGTCACAAGGTAAATTTTCAGAGAGTGGGTGAATGATGTGTTTGGCCCGAGTGTTAAAAAATACCTCCTGGAACGTAAATTGCCACTTAAGTGCCTCCTGGTACTGGACAATGCTCCTGCTCATCCTCCAAACTTGGTGGACCTATTGTCTGTGGAATTCCGTTTCATCACAGTGAAGTTCTTGCCTCCTAACACTACTCCTCTCATCCAGCCCATGGACCAGCAGGTCATTTCTAACTTTAAAAAAATGTACACCAAAGCAGTGTTTCAAAAATGTTTTGAAGTGACCTCAGACACAGATTTGACCCTAAGAGAGTTCTGGAGGAATCACTTCAATATCCTCCACTGCATAAGCCTTATAGCTAAGGCTTGGAGGGGAGTGACTTCCAGGACTTTGAACTCAGCTTGGAGAAAATTGTGGCCAAATTGTGTCCAAAAGAGGGATTCTGAAGGGTTTGGGGCTGACCTGGAGGACCCTATGCCTGTTGTGGAATCTAATGTATCTCTGGGCAAGTCCATGGGGTTGGAGGTTATTGGTGAGGATGTGGAAGAGCTGGTGGAGGACCACAGGGAAGAGCTAACCACTTAAGAGCTGCAAGACCTTCATCTGGAACAGCAACAGACCACAGCTCAGGAACCTGCTTCAGAGGAGGAGGAGGAGGAAGTGAAGGAGGTGCCTTCTTCAGAGATAAAGAAAATTTGTGCAATGTGGACTAGGGTCCAAGCTTTTGCTGAGAAATATCACCCTGACCAAGCTGAAACAAGCTACATCTGCAACAGGTTCAGTGACAGAACCTTGTCCCACTTCAGGGAAATCTCAAAGAGATGCCAGAAACAGAGCTCTCTGGACAGATATTTTGTGCAACAGGGGTCCAGTGACTCTCAAGTTGGTCCTAGTGACATTAAAAGACAAAGAAGGGAAATAACCCCAGATAGGGCTTTGATACCTGAAGTCCTTATGAAGAGGGATTCCCCTCCCAAATAATAAACAACAACTGTCTTCAATAAAGATATGTAATACTGATTTAATTGTTCATGTATTTATTTTCTTTAGTTCTCATTGTTTTGTGTATGTAAAACTGTAATTAATCTCTAAAAAATGTATTTTTTGTGAATATTTTTGGGTGTTTGGAATGGACTAATTGTATTCACATTATTTCTTATGGGAATAATTATTTCGGTTATCGGCAATTTCGGTTTTGACCCTTTCAGGGTTTCCAATGTACTAGTACGGCTTACGCACCAGGGTTATTGACAGTCGGGAATTATACGCAGGAAGGAATACATATAAATGACCTCATAGAGGACAGGAGCCATAGTAGGGAAACAAGTGTAGTCAAAGATAAGATAAAACCAATATTGCAAACCAGAAATACCGCAGGAAATAGCAAACAAGAGGACTCCAATAGCAATAGTGAGGATAAATTACCAAAAACAACTGGTGGGAGCTCCATTGTTGGTGCTAAGGAGGATAGGAATAAGACAGGGAAACATGCACCAACAGGGAATACAGTCACAGAAACCCAAGGCAAACGGAAACCAAGCCTGTGGGACATACTATGCACTTGGTATCTGCTGGCATGGGAAATCTGGAAAAACAGATGGGACATGCAACTATGACCACCCTAGAAAATGTCATGCCCATATGACAACAGGAAAATGCAAACTCCCTTCCTGTAAGCTTTTTCACCCTGAAATGTGTACCTCTTCAGTACAGGAAAGACTGTGCTATAACTTAAATTGCCAGGCATACCATCTAAAGGGACAAAAAGATACAAAACATCCAGGCCATGGGAAAACCTGGGTAGCCACAGCCACTCAAGAGGGAGAGGTTTTTTAGTGCCAGGAAGGAAAAAAAACTGGCAGGAAATGGCAGAAATCGTACACCAAATCCAGTCATTCCTGGAGTGGAACCACAGTCGATGGCCTCCACTCCAAACCAACAGATACAGATACTAATGCCGGAAAAAAAAATCCCCCCCAGTACCAACAATACCACCAGTCCGATAACATTCTTCTTTGCAAATATACAGGGTCTAAAGCCAGCAATAAAAAAACAAAATACCTTTCATCCGTGGACTGCTTGCAGAGGCAAAGGCAATGTTCGCGGCTTTCACTGAGACCCACATAAAGGATCACTTGGACAACGAAATATGGATCCCAGGTTACAACCTATACAGATGTGACAGAGTGAACAGGCAAAAGGGGGGGGTTGGCCTGTACATTGCAGAGTCACTTGTTTGCACAGAACTGCTTAATGCCTCAAATGACGTAGTGGAAGTTTTAGCAGTAAAGGTCGAGAACCAAAACCTAGTCATTGTGGTAGTCTACAAGCCTCCGATGCAACATCCCAGCAATTCCAGGAACAGCTGTTAAAAATTGACCACTGTCTGGAAAATCTTCCAGCTCCTGCACCCAACATCTTGCTCCTGGGGGATTTCAACTTAAGGCACCTAAAATGGAGGAATATAGCAAATAATATTGTTGCAGTAATAACACCAGGAGGCAGCTCTGATGAAACTCACACTCACACGAGCTTTTAAATCTCTGCACAAAATTCCAATTTAAACCAGCAAATAATAGAGCCTACTAGACTGGAGAATACACTAGACCTCATCTTCACTAACAATGATGATCTGATAAGAAATGTCACCATATCAAAAACAATATACTCAGATCACAACATAATTGAGGTTCAGACATGTATGCGTGGAGCCTCAGACCGACAAAATGAGACTAGTCACGAGGGAGCATTCACCAAATACAACTTCAATAACAAAAACATAAAGTGGGACCAAGTAAACCAAGTCCTAACCGATATAAGCTGGGAAGATATACTAAGCAACACAGACCCAAACTTATGCCTAGAACAGATTAACTCGGTGGCACTCGATGTATGCACAAGGCTTATTCCTCTAAGAAAAAGGAGGAGTAGATGTAAAATAGAAAGAGACAGGCGCTCCCTTTACAGGCGACAGAAAAGAATAACAGAGCGGCTAAAAGAGGTCAATATATCAGAAATGCGCAGGGAGACACTGGTCAGAGAAATAGCAAGCATCGAACTTAAGCTAAAAGAATCCTTTAGGAGTCAGGAATCGCGGGAAGAACTAAAAGCCATAAATGAAATCGAAAGAAACCCAAAGTATTTCTTCTCCTATGCCAAATCAAAATCGAGAACAACGTCCAGTATTGGGCCCCTACTTAAACAAGATGGGTCCTACACAGATGACAGCAAGGAAATGAGTGAGCTACTCAAGTCCCAATATGACTCAGTTTTTAGCAAGCCGCTAACCAGACTGAGAGTCGAAGATCAAAATGAATTTTTTATGAGAGAGCCACAAAATTTGATTAACACAAGCCTATCCGATGTTATCCTGACGCCAAATGACTTCGACCAGGCGATAAATGACATGCCCATGCACTCTGCCCCAGGGCCAGACTCATGGAACTCTGTGTTCATCAAGAACTGCAAGAAGCCCCTATCACGAGCCTTTTCCATCCTATGGAGAGGGAGCATGGACACGGGGGTCGTCCCTCAGTTACTAAAAACAACAGACATAGCCCCACTCCACAAAGGGGGCAGTAAAGCAACAGCAAAGAACTACAGACCAATAGCACTAACATCCCATATCATAAAAATCTTTGAAAGGGTCCTAAGAAGCAAGATCACCACCCATCTAGAAACCCATCAGTTACACAACCCAGGGCAACATGGGTTTAGAACAGGTCGCTCCTGTCTGTCTCAACTACTGGATCACTACGACAAGGTCCTAAATGCACTAGAAGACAAAAAGAATGCAGATGTAATATATACAGACTTTGCAAAAGCCTTCGACAAGTGTGACCATGGCGTAATAGCGCACAAAATGCGCGCTAAAGGAATAACAGGAAAAGTTGGTCGATGGATCTATAATTTCCTCACTAACAGAACACAGAGAGTAGTCGTCAACAGAGTAAAGTCCGAGGCAGCTACGGTGAAAAGCTCTGTTCCACAAGGCACAGTACTAGCTCCCATCTTGTTCCTCATCCTCATATCCGACATAGACAAGGATGTCAGCCACAGCACCGTGTCTTCCTTTGCAGATGACACCCGAATCTGCATGACAGTGTCTTCCATTGCAGACACTGCAAGGCTCCAGGCGGACATCAACCAAATCTTTCAGTGGGCTGCAGAAAACAATATGAAGTTCAACGATGAGAAATTTCAATTACTCAGATATGGTAAACATGAGGAAATTAAATCTTCATCAGAGTACAAAACAAATTCTGGCCACAAAATAGAGCGAAACACCAACGTCAAAGACCTGGGAGTGATTATGTCGGAGGATCTCACCTTCAAGGACCATAACATTGTATCAATCGCATCTGCTAGAAAAATGACAGGATGGATAATGAGAACCTTCAAAACTAGGGAGGCCAAGCCCATGATGACACTCTTCAGGTCACTTGTTCTATCTAGGCTGGAATATTGCTGCACTCTAACAGCACCTTTCAAGGCAGGTGAAATTGCCGACCTAGAAAATGTACAGAGAACTTTCACGGCGCGCATAACGGAGATAAAACACCTCAATTACTGGGAGCGCTTGAGGTTTCTAAACCTGTATTCCCTGGAACGCAGGAGGGAGAGATACATGATTATATACACCTGGAAAATCCTAGAGGGACTAGTACCGAACTTGCACACGAAAATCACTCACTACGAAAGCAAAAGACTTGGCAGACGATGCACCATTCCCCCAATGAAAAGCAGGGGTGTCACTAGCACGTTAAGAGACCATACAATAAGTGTCAGGGGACCGAGACTGTTCAACTGCCTCCCAGCACACATAAGGGGGATTACCAACAGACCCCTGGCAGTCTTCAAGCTGGCACTGGACAAGCACCTAAAGGCAGTTCCTGATCAGCCGGGCTGTGGCTCGTACGTTGGTTTGCGTGCAGCCAGCAGCAACAGCCTGGTTGATCAGGCGCTGATCCACCAGGAGGCCTGGTCACAGACCGGGCCGCGGGGGCGTTGACCCCCGAAACTCTCTCCAGGTCCAGGTATACTAGTATGCCTAAATTCTAGCGCCTTCAAATCTAGTGAGAGAAAGCTGGTAGGCCTACATATGAAAGAATGGGTCTATGTGGTCAGTGTGCACAGTATAAAAAAAATCCTGCAGCACACAGTGCATAATGAGAAAAAAAAAAAACTCCGACTGTGTTTTTGGTTTAAAACAGCGAATTTGCAGTGTATTTTCATATGGTATTTATGGTTGTATTTTAGTTTTCTTGGTCTCATTTTACAGAATGGAAGACATATTACAGAAATTGAGATGATTCTGATTGGTTTCATAATGAAAAGTACCTTGAAATTGAGCTCAAAGTAGCAGAAATCTTCGATTTTTACCAAAGTTCAAAAGTAAACAAATCATGCCAAGCGTCCAATACACGTCAACTGGTGAGTCTAATATTCTTTCACAAGTGCGCTGATATTATTTATACCATTTCTACACTAATGCAGTAGTCTGCATAACAGTAAATCTTCCATTTTTTTTGTGAGAATAAAAATTCAAAGTGGAAAGCAAAAGAGATGTAAGAGGGGCCTGGGGACATGACTAATGAACAGAGAAATGTTATTTTAGTGCCAGGAATGTCTGTTTTGTTTATTCTGGACCCTGTATGGAAATTGGCATCTTCTGAAATTTGTGTGAAATTGGCAAAATTGCCAATTTCTGACCACTTTATTGGATAGTTGAAATCGGTAAATGGGTGGTTTCTTGCACCCATTCGATAGAAAAAAATGGAGTTCTAGCAAAATAGATATGATTTTTGTCAACTAGTACACTGGAATTGGCCAAAAATAGGGCTCAAAGTGGACGAAATCGCCGATGCGTAAACATCATCGAGACTGCTAACTTCGTGAGAGCATAATTCCGTAAGTTTCCCATCAAATTTCATACTTTTGGTGGCATAATGAGCGGGAAAAGATCCCCTATCATTTCATAAGAAAAAATAATTTTTTTTTTTCCTAAAAACTTTTGACCCTGAGAACGTGTTTAGGAGAGGGCCTCTCGACCCTAAAATGGTTAAACTGGCCTTCTGAAATGGATTACGGCCGATAACCGAGGGTCCACTGTATTCTCTTATAGTGTTAAATCCGTGCGAGATATTCAATGCAAGAAGGGGTGGAGGCTTGATTTCCTAGATAACTGAGGCAGCAAGGAATAGTGGACTGAGAAAGGCCACAGTGAACTGCAGAGCTGCATGAGGAATTCCCAGATAGCCAAACTGTCAACAATGTCAGCACTACTGCAAAGTGGATAACAGCTCCATCGCCTTCAACTGGTTATCTGCCCGATAGACCATCGAAGGGAGAGTGCCAGTCACTTGTTACAGTCACACCACTTGGATATTTATAATAACCACAAGGGGTTGAACAAATGTTTCCACTCTGGAGACAGGAAAGTCTTGAAATCTATGGATGTCTCCCAAATGCTTCTCAAACAATTGTGCAAGGAAGACCATCCTTGGAAGGAAAATTCCCACCTGTTAACACAATTCATTTGGGCAATGTGGCTGATGGTCACAGGTGTGCAAATTACCATTTTGAGCTTTAAAGAGTGTATCAGTTTATAAAATATTCTAAACCTGCACAATCTGAATTTTGTTGCACACTACATGTAAATTAATCCCACGACCAACTGACAAGAAGTGTATCACACAGTTTAATATCATTAAACACTGCACCAGTTGTTCTTGAGTGGAATGCAAGAAACTGCCTCCAAGAGTTCCAGTGGAAGTAAAACCTAAGGGTAGTGGAGCTCACTTAGTGGGCTTACAGTGAGTTTCACAAGATGTGGCTGAGGACTAGTTGATAGACTGGACCAATCAAGTGCAGCAGATTCTCCTAGAGAACCTAACACTCCTTGAGAATTTTCTCTAGGGATAATTGATGAGGATCTTCCAGAATGAGAAGATTACAGGCCTGACCACCTGGCTAATGAGCCCCAGGATGAATATAAGGTATCATAAAAAAGATAGCAGTTTCATCTCCCCATCCACCCTGGAACCCAACATGGGAAGGCACTATATGTGTACTTATATAATTAATGGAGAGGCAAAGACATGAGTAACCACACAAGGGTCAGGAAGCAGTACAGGACATAAAGGATGTGAACTACCTAGTGCTTGCATGATGCTAGCCAAATACACTGCTACACCACAACCTGGATTTACAGAGCAAGCTGTGATCCTACCTCAGCTCAGTTCAAAGCCCAGACTTATGTAAGGCATACTATCACCCTCTTATATGTGTATGTCACCCATAACTTCCAGCTAACAACAAGGCAGCTATCTACTGTTAGATGAACAGGGGCAACAAGTGAATGAAGACATCCCCACAAATCTTGCCCCCACCTGCATATCAAACCTGGGGTCTCAATTATAAGGCAAGCACTGAGCTACAGATTTCAACATACAAGAATGTACGAAAAATCTAAAAGTATCCTAGTACTGTACATATAATCAAGTGGGAAATTCCAAAAATAAAAGAAAAAAAAGAGGAATACAAATTGAGAAGTAAGAAAATTGGAAACAATATAGGATTTTCATAGAGAACATTGTAAAAGACCACTAAATGATACCAAAGCGTAGGTGTAAACTAAGAAAATAAACAGCAATGGCCCTTTCTTGCCCCTCATTGTGAATTTATCTTTAATAACAAGTGAGAAATGTGATTTTACAACTTAAAATCAACATTGCACATGAAATCACGTCTGTCAACAAACCAGAGCATCATCTGACGTGGGTGCATCCTGGGTGATGGGAAACAGATGGACATCATTATTCAGCAGCAGCAATGTCTCTCCTCCCGTCATGGCCCCATCCCCCACTACCCCTGACCCTTCAAGCAAGACAGTCTCATCACCAGTGTCACCATCCTGGAGTTCCAGCTTTAAGGTGTTGCCCACCAACCATACAGCTTCATCCCTGCATAAGACGAAATACAGATATTTTCATCATCAATGAGCACCAAAGAAGTAACTATAATCCATGTGAATACCATCAATCAGATTCATTATGACTACATAGAGTTGCCCACTTAATACTGTAGTACTCGCTTTGTATTATAATCTACCCATATATCACTCATAGTGTTGTGTTTAGGCATCTAAAACATATTACTTGTCATTTTACTTACCACTGCTTTGTACTAAATTTAAAAGCTTAAACAGCACTGCAACCATGTATTTCATAGCTTAAGTCTGAGTTCAAATATACCCAAAATGATGTGCATACAACAGACTTCTTGTAAAATCTGTATCATCTGTACTGTACTTTTTTCTTTTAACACGACAGCTGTCATCCACTAAGGCAAGGTGACCAAAGAAAGAAAGAGGAAACACATTCATTCACTGTCATTCATTCACTGTCATTCATTCAAATGCTGTCTTATAACAAGTGCAACACTTGTTGCACAGGCATTGCAAATGTGTCTCATCTATCTACGTGCCAGTTTTGTACACCATTAATTTAATAATACTGTACCTGTCTTGACAGCAACATTTTGTAATCTTGGTACAAAGAATTCTTCAACAACTCCAACATTTGCATAACCCATTTCCATTATTGGGCACTGCCCACATGTGATGTCATCTCCAACTGTCTTCAGCATACAAGTCTCTATCCTCATATATCTGCTTTAAGGGATTAAACACTTCCTATCAAGATTGAAAGACTGATCATTTCAGATTACCTCTTCACATCTTTCACCATTTATTCTCTATATTGGACTGATGAAGCCGTTGGTTGACAAAATATTTCTACAATAAAGATAGCAAAGTGTTCAACATGTGTCTTATTCATCTACTTATCAAACTTTCATACCATCAGTAAAATAATATTACTGCATATTTAACATATTTAGCTGCTTATTTGATTTGTTTATTATCAATATTGGGTCTTAATTTGTCAACATTCAGGATGATACCTTTCATAGTTCATCATTAACCATGTTACAGAGTTCGGCTGGATCTATGTTGGAGATAAGGAGAGTACTGTGGCGTCGTTCACAAATAAAACCGGTTTAAGTCATTATTGTGATATGTTTGGCAGGTCATTAATATAAAGAAGAAATAAAAGTCATCCTAGTTCAATGTTTTGCTGTACCCCAATGTTAGTGGATTGAGTAGATGAAGAGAGTTGTTTGTAGTCACATACTGGAGCTTATTTTTGAGGTGGAACCTTATGTAAACAAATGCATGGCTTCTTATTCTATAGTGCTTCAGTTTATGGAGTAGTATGGTGTAGTCTATTGTGTAAAAAGCTTTACTTAGATCAATAAAAAGACCTACTGGATATTCATTGTAGATAAGATCAAGCATTTATTTTATTGCATCATATGTGGTTTTTTGGGACATGAAACCTAAGTGACAAGGGGCTAATATACTTGGTTGTTTTATTATGAACTCATATGTTCATATTTAATATTTTTTCAAAAATTTTTGATAGTAACAGTAAACCGAAGAGTGGCCTAAAGTTAATGACTTCAAATGTAATCCTAGTGACTTTTAGGATATTAGGGAATGTTTTGGTTTCTATAGATTTATTAAACATTTCAATAATTAGTAATGTCTACGAAGTGTTATCAAAAAATTTCTTGGACTCAAATTTTTTGAGCACTTCCTGGGTGAAATACTGGCCCAGCATAGGCCAGTAGGCCTACTAGCCCATGCTAGTGTCTGGAATACTGTTATCCTTTTCCTCAAATTACGCCATTCTTTAAGGAAAATTTGGATCAATACCGGAGTATACCTGGAGGGGTCCCTTTTCGGGGTCAACGCCCCTGCAGCCCGGTCCCGTGAACCAGGCCTCTTCACGTTTATTTCGAATGTTTTAATCTGTGGGCTGTTTTCCTTGAACAATAACTGGTCCATCACGTGCACTGATGAATATTGTCATAGGACAGTTTGTTAAGACGAAATTAAATTGTTATAAGTTTGTGGACACATGTACTCACTGGTCATCCTGTGGTGATGGGAGGATGGAGATCAAGGAGTGGCCGAGAGACTTGGAGCCCCTGGAACCCACTGCGAAGCCCCTGAGGCCCTGCTGTGTTGCGTTCCGGTTGCTCCTGTTGTTTGCTGCTCCGTTGGAGACCAAGTTCCCCTCCTCCTCAAGCAACAGTAACACCAACAGTGGTTTATGGGCGCCCTCCAGGCTCCTACCAGGTGGAGTGGAGTGCCCTCGAAAGCCCTCCATACTGGCAGGGAGGAAGCCTCCTTAAACCTCCCGCTTCCTCACAACCTCCTTGAGGGATTAAATCAGCTCTTCTTCCCACCCGAAGAGGCAGAGCAGGTCGGGGAAGGGAGGGAGGGATGGAGCACCAGCTCCTCGCTGTTTTTCAGTGGTAATATTAGCAAGCAGGTCCTCGGGGCCTCCAGTAATGATGGATCTGTTGGTATAAAGCATCAGGGTAGAGGGAGGGAGATAGATCTAGACTAGTTTATGGAGAATAAGGTGGTGTGGGGGGGGGGGGACACGCAAGCCGGGGGAGGCTCACTGCTCTCATCAACCAAAACAAAAACAAACTGGGACTCTCCCCTGCTCTTTATTCTCGCTAACTACCACTTGAGGACTCGCTAACTACCGCTTGCTCTAGCTAAATAACACTCGAGAACTCGCTGACTATCACTTGTTCTCGTTTCCTACCGCTTGTGGTCTTATTAATTACTGTTTATTCTCGCTAGCTACTACTTGTGATCTCAATAACTACAGCTTATTCTCGCTAACTAACGCTAGAGGCCTTACTAACTGCCTCTTGTTCTCGCTAACTAACACTTTAGGACTCGCTGACTGCCGCTTGTTTTCATTAGCTACCTATTGAGAACCGCTAACTACTGCAAATCATCGCTAACTAACGCTCGAGTCCTCGCTAACTACCTTTTATTTTTTGGACTCGCTGGCTATCACTTGTTGCTGTTTACTGCCGCTTGAGAACTTGCTAACCACACCTTATTCTCGCTAACTGCCGCTTATTCTCGCTAATTATTTATTTTTAATAACTACTCTTGCTATCTACCCCTTAACACAGACTCTGATAAGTTTCAAACATACTATACCAATAAAGGGGTAACCCCAAACAGTTGTCAACTAGTAAGTGTATCTCATGACTTCATTCAAAAAGAACTAAGCAGGTTAAACTCCAACTAAGAGCACAGGCCCTGATAACATCCCGTCTAAGGTTCCTAAAACATGGTGCTTTTTGAACTGTCAATCCCTATTGCTCCTCACATAATAAATCTATCAATCCAACACCTAATACCGTACCAGAGGGGTTCAGCGGCAGAGTAACCACCTATCTTCAAAGAAAAATAATAGTTCTGATGTAAGGCAACTATAGACCTGTTAGTAACTCAGTTATAATATCTAAAATTCGGAGAGGCGGTTATTCTCAAGTAAGTTAAGTACCTTAATGACAACAGCATTCACTCCATAGCTATCAACGGTCTTTAGAAGATATCCTACTCAACCGATACCTCCCTTATTACTCTGATGGATTACCTGAAACTGAAATGTCAAAAGGGAACCTCATAGGTATGGTAACCTTAGACCTGCAAAAGGCCTTCGATACTGTCAACCACAATATATTATGTAATAAACTTCAAACTATCGGTATAGGTTCTGTAGACTGGTTTAAGTCCTACCTTAGCAACAGGAGACAAATAGTCAAAATCAACAAAACAGAATCAGAACCCCTGCCGATAACATGTGGAGTTCCCCAAGGTAGTATTCTGGGTCCCTTACTATTCTTATGTTATGTCAATGATATGCCTATCAGTGTCAAGTGCAAAACTCCTACTGTATGCAGATGACAGTGCTCTGTTAGTGACAGGTAAAACCCACAAGATATTGCTAATGTTTTAACACTGGAACTGGAGTCCTGCAGCAAATGGTTAGTAGACAACAAACTATCATTACACCTAGGGAAAACTGAAGCCATTCTCTTTGGAACGAAACATAAACTGAGAAGGGTAAATAATTTTAATGTTCAGTGTAATGGGGAGTCCATCACTTTGGTTCAGCAGTTAAATATCTGGGAATCCCCTTTGACCATGCATGTCAGGAGAATTGATAGGGAACAGTGTAGTAAAGAAAGCGAATGCCAGGCTGAAGTTCCTGTATAGACAAGCACGGTGTCTACCTACTGAGGCTCGCAGGACCCTATGTCTAGCCCTTATACAATGCCACATGGATTACGCTTGCTCTTCTTGGTACTCTGCCTTGACAAAAAACTGAAAGATAGACTGCAAATCACCCAGAACAAAATCGTAAGATTCATCCTGGGGCTGGGACCAAGAGAACATGTAGGCCAGGATGAATTACAGCAGTTGGTAAGCTGAATGTTGAAGACAGAGTAAAACAACTGAAGCTAAATCATGTTTATAAAATTGCTCACGAACAGTGTCCAGAATATCTTGCTGTCAATTTTGTCAAGGTTGGGAACCAAAGCAATCATAGTACTAGGGGGAGAGAGCACAACTTTGTAGTACCCACAGTCAGTGGCCAGGCTTCAAACACCTTTTATTGTACAGCAATAAAGGAATGGAACAGACTACCCACAAATGTCAAGGCCAGTCATAGCTTGAACCAGTTCAAGAAGACTGCCAAAAGGTGTCTGATGAACGAAGCAACAGAAAGGGAGGGGAATGATTTTCTATTTTTTAGCTAAAATACGTGTAAATTTTACCTTATCCCTAGTAATGACCCTCGTATTGTAGATAGTCGTAATGACCTTCGGGTAGTAGATAGTCTTAATGACCCTCGTATTGTAGATAGTCTTAATGACCCTCGTGTAGTAGATAGTCTTTTTAGTATGATAATAAGATGTTATCTTCATTATAGAATAATAAGAAAATATTATAACCTTTATATTATAATAATAAGGTAAAAGGACCCCAATGGAAATAAGTCACTCTGTCTGACTTTTTTGGGTTATCCTAGGTTCTCTACACATATGCTGCTATGTATGATAATTCTATGTAACTGTATTGTGTATACCTGAATAAATTTACTTACTTACTTACTATTTTCCTAACTACCTTTTATTCTCGCTAACTACTGCTTATTCTCGTTAACTATAGCTTCAGGCCTCTGCGTACGCTTATTCTCACTAACCACTAACAAGCCATCACTCGCTAACTACTCCTTATTCGTGCTAATTTCTACTTACTACCTCTTGTTAATCATAGCTTCAGGACTCGCTAAGTACCACTTGAGACTTCATCTACCGCTTATCACTAATTTCCTAGTGAGGCCTCAATATTTACTTCCAGTCTTGAATTACAGTGTCAGAGCTAACTACAGATTGAATTTTGCTAACTATTACTTAAGGGCTCGCTAACTACCACTTGATGATGCCTCAGTGCCACTTCAGAGTTGGCTATCTAGAGTATGAATGTTCGTTACTACTTGATCTTCGCTAAGTATTATTTGAGGCCTCGCTAACTACAGTTTGAGGCCTCGCTAACTACAGTTTGAGGCTTTGCTAACTTCAGTTTGAGGCCTCGGTAACTGGAGTTAAAAGCCTAGCTAACTACAGTTTGAGGCCTCGCTAATTGCAGTTTGAGGCTTCGCTAACTACAGTTTGAGACCTCGCTAGCTACAATTTTAAGCCTCGCTCACTGCAGTTTGAGGCCCCGTTAAATGCTGACTGAAAGTCTCTCTTGAACCGCAGGTTGAAGACTTCATTCCAACCATAACTTGAGGCCTCGCTAACTGCCGCTTAAAGCTTATCATTAACAGCTGCACGAGGCATCGCTAAATAGAGGTAGCCCGTGGCCTGGTAGGCAATGCTCTTGCTGCACACGCTGAGCGTCCGTGGTTCAATCCCCGGAAGGGGTGATAACACTGGGCGTATTTCCTTACACCTGTTGTCCTGTTCACATAGCAAGCAAATAGGTACCTGGGTGTCAGTTGACTGGTGTGGGTCTCATGCTCGAGGACTCTAATGGAAATAAGACAGTCTCTCGATGACGCACGGCCTTCAATCAATCAATTTTTATTCCCTTGCAAGCTTACATTAAGATTATGAAATTACAAAAACGAGTTGCAGTACAAAGAGCCACTATCATGCTTAGGTATTATGGGCAGACTTAATGATTAGAGACTACATAATACTTGTGGAAAATTGCATTTATCTGAATGTATCTTTATGTACATAACAGTAAATGAACAAAGATAATTATTATTTATCAGTTAGACAAGTAGGAATTTGGGACACCTAGGTCGCAAAAAATGTCCCCCTTCAATACCTACCACTGTCATATCCACAAGTTGCTCTGGACCTATTAATTATAAATGAAATATACATACATACATACATAGAGCCTACTTGACTGGAGAATACACTAGACCTCATCTTCACTAACAATGATGATCTGATAAGAAATATCACCATATCAAAAACAATATACTCAGATCACAACATAATTGAGGTTCAGTCATGTATGCGCGGAGCCCCAGACCGACATAATGAGATTAGTCACGAGGGAGCATTCACCAAATTCAACTTCAATAACAAAAACATAAAGTGGGACCAAGTAAACCAAGTCCTAACCGATATAAGCTGGGAAGATATACTAAGCCCAACACAGACCCCAATTATGCCTAGAACAAAATTAACTCGGTTTGCACTCGATGTATGCACAAGGCTTATTCCTCTAAGAAAAAGGAGGAGTAGATGTAAAACAGAAAGAGACAGGCGCTCCCTTTACAGGCGACGGAAAAGAATAACAGAGCGGCCCAAAGAGGTCAATATATCTGAAATGCGTAGGGAGAAAACTGGTCAGAGAAATAGCAAGCATCGAACTTAAGCTAAAAGAATCCTTTAGGAGTCAGGAATCGCGGGAAGAACTAAAAGCCATAAATGAAATCGAAAGAAACCCAAAGTATTTCTTCTCCTATGCCCAAAACAAAATCGAGAACAAACGTCCAGTATTGGGCCCCCTCTTAAACAAGATGGGTCCCACACAGATGGACAACAAGGAATAAGTGAGCTACTCAAGTCCCAATATGACTCAGTTTTTAGCAAGCCGCTAACCAGACTGAGAGCGAAGATCAAAATGAATTTTTTATGAGAGAGCCACAAAATTTGATTAAACAAAGCCTATCCGATGTTATCCTGACGCCAAATGGGCTTCGAACAGGCGATAAATGACATGCCCCTGCACTCTGCCCCAGGGCCAGACTCATGGAACTCTGTGTTCATCAAGAACTGCAAGAAGCCCCTATCACGAGCCCTTTTCCATCCAATGGAGAGGGGCATGGACACGGGGGTCTCCCAAAAGTTACTAAAAAAACAGACATACCCCACTCCACAAAGGGGGCAGTAAAGAACAGCAAAGAACTACAGCCCAAATGCACTAACACCCAAACATAAAAATCTTTGAAAGGGCCCTAAGAAAAGTCACCAGATCTAGAAACCCATCAGTTACAAAACCCCAGGGCAACAGGGGTTTAGAAAGGTCGCTCCTGTCTGTCCAACTTTTGGGGACCACACGACAAGGCCTAAATGCACTAGAAGAAAAAAAATCAGATTAATTATACGATTTTGCAAAACCCTTCGACAAGTGTGACCATGGCGTAATAGCGCAAAAAAAGCGTGCTAAAAAAAATAACGGAAAAAGTCGTCGATGGATCTAAAATTTTCCTCACTAAGAACACAGAGAGTCCCCCTAAACAGAGTAAAGCCGAGGCAGCTACGGTGAAAAGCTCTTTTCCCAAAAGGGCACAGTACTCGCCCCCATCTTGTTCCTCACCTTATACCGACATAGACAAGGAGGTTTGCCACAGACCGTGTTTTCCCCTTGCAGATGAAAAACCCGATCTGCAGACAGGTCTTCCATTGCAACACTGAAACTCCAGGCAACAAAACCCAAAAACTTTCAGTGGGCTGCAAAACAATATGAAGTTCAACGATGAGAAATTTCAATTATCAGATAGGTAAACAGGGGAAATTAAATTTTCATCAGAGTACAAAACAAATTCGGGCCACAAAAAAGACAAAACACCAACGAAAAGACCTGGGAGTGATCTTGGGAGGATCTCCCCTTCAAGACCAAAACATTGTATAAATCGCATCTGTAAAAAATGACAGGATGGATAAGGGGAAACCCTTCAAAACTAGGGGGCCAAGCCCATGATGACCTTTTCAGGTCATTTTTTTTATCTAGGCAAATATTGCTCACCTAACAGCACCTTTCAAGGCATGAAATTGCCGACCTAAAAAATTACGAGAACTTTCACGGCGCGCATAAAATAAAAAAACACCTAAATTTTTTGGAGCGCTTGGGGTTTCCAAACCTTATTCCCTGGAACGCAGGGGGAGAGTACATAAATATATACACCTGGAAAACCCTAGAGGGACTAGTCCCGAATTTGCACACAAAAATCCCCCACTACGAAAGCAAAAGACTTGGCAGACGATGCACCATCCCCCCAAAAAACAGGGGTGTACAGAGTTAAGAGACCATACAAAAAGTGTCAGGGGGGTGAGACTTTCAACTGCCTCCCAGCACACAAAAGGGGGGGTTACCAACAGACCCCGGCAGTCTTCAAGCTGGCACTGGACAACACCTAAAAACAGTTCCGGATCAGCCGGGCTGTGGCTCATGTTTGGTTGCGGCAGCCCGCAGCAACAGCCTGGTTGTCAGGCTCGTCCACCAGGAGCCTGGCTCAGACCGGGGCCCGGGGGTTTGACCCCCCGGGAAATCCTCCAGGAAACCCTAACACCAGGGAAAGCTGGTAAAAATATAAAATTTGTGGGCTGTATATTACAATTAAAAACTGATTAATATAAACACATTTACATAAAAAAGGAAAATGTCTTAATATCACTCACCAATTTTACGGAGATTTAAAGTGTCAAGTAAGGACCCCCCCCCCCCCCTCTTTGCCTACATTTTTGAAAAAATTTTCTGGCCAAATTTAAAAAATAAAAGACACTTTTTAGGGTTCCCGGGGTTGTCATTCCGTCGCCTGAACTCAAAATTTTGCAGAAATGCACACCAACAATTTGCCCCCTATTTTTAGAGGTGTCAGCCCAATTTTAACCTCTAAGCAGAAAAATTCTTGACATTATTCACAACTCGTTCAATTCAACAATAAAGGCAACTTCTTCTATGCAGATGCAGCTTTCCGTTTTTCTATGACATAAATATTTTTAAATACAGAGGCCATCTATTTACATATAACTACTGATTTCTGGAAAAAATATAAGTATTTTCCACACTGCGGCCAAACGGGGGTTCGGGTTTCTAAAGACTCAAAAACTCTTTTGGGAATGGTGGGGCCTGGGACTAAGGACTGGCATCCAAGGCGACATATTACACAAGATTCATTCACCCTTTTTACACTGCCGTCCTTGTGGAATCCAGAAAGTTTCCCAAATACAATTTAAAGTATCTTGTACCTCACCATGCATTACATTTTTATGGGCATTTAGAACAATTAAATTTGTTAGATGATGAGTTTTGGGCAGTAAGATAGAATGTTTAGCAGACAGATAGCACTAACATCCCATATCATAAAAATCTTTGAAAGGGTCCTAAGAAGCAAGATCACCACCCATCTAGAAACCCATCAGTTACACAACCCAGGACAAAATGGGTTTAGAACAGGTCGCTCCTGTCTGTCTTAACTATTGGATCACTACGACAAGGTCCTAAATGCACTAGAAGACAAAAAGAATGCAGATGTAATATATACAGACTTTGCAAAAGCCTTCGACAAATGTGACCATGGCGTAATAGCGCACAAAATGCGTGCTAAAGGAATAACAGGAAAAGTCGGTCGATGGATCTATAATTTCCTCACTAACAGAACACAGAGAGTAGTAGTCAACAGAGTAAAGTCCGAGGCAGCTACGGTGAAAAGCTCTGTTCCACAAGGCACAGTACTCGCTCCCATCTTGTTCCTCATCCTCATATCTGACATAGACAAGGATGTCAGCCACAGCACCGTGTCTTCCTTTGCAGATGACACCCGAATCTGCATGACAGTGTCTTCCAGTGCAGACACTGCAAGGCTCCAGGCGGGCATCAACCAAATCTTTCAGTGGGCTGCAGAAAACAATATGAAGTTCAACGATGAGAAATTTCAATTACTCAGATATGGTAAACACGAGGAAATTAAATCTTCAGAGTACAAAACAAATTCTGGCCACAAAATAGAGCGAAACACCATCGTCAAAGACCTGGGAGCGATCATGTCGGAGGATCTCACCTTCAAGAACCATAACATTGTATCAATCGCATCTGCTAGAAAAATGACAGGATGGATAATGAGAACCTTCAAAACTAGGGATGCCAAGCCCATGATGACACTCTTCAGGTCACTTGTTCTATCTAGGCTGGAATATTGCTGTACTCTAACAGCACCTTTCAAGGCAGGTGAAATTGCTGACCTAGAAAATGTACAGAGAACCTTCACGGCACGCATAACGGAGATAAAACACCTCAATTACTGAGAGCGCTTGAGGTTCCTGAAACTGTATTCCCTGGAACGCAGGCAGGAGAGATACATGATTATATACACCTGGAAAATCCTAGAGGGACTAGTACCGAACTTGCACACAAAATCACTCACTACGAAAGCAAAAGACTTGGCAGACGATGCAACATCCCCCCAATGAAAAGCAGGGGTGTCACTAGCACGTTAAGAGACCATAAGTGTCAGGGGACCGAGACTGTTCAACTGCCTCCCAGCATACATAAGGGGGATTACCAACAGACCCCTGGCAGTCTTCAAGCTAGCACTGGACAAGCACCTAAAGTAGGTTCCAGACCAGCCGGGCTGTGGCTCGTACGTTGGTTTGCGTGCAGCCAGCAGCAACAGCCTGGTTGATCAGGCTCTGATCCACCAGGAGGCCTGGTCACAGACCGGGTCGCGGGGACGTTGACCCCCGGAACTCTCTCCAGGTAAACTCAAATTCAAATTCAAATTCAAAGTTTATTCTCTATAAGGATTACAATGCTGAGTTTACAGAATTTGGTTATTGTGTGGTTTACATGTAGTAAAATAATAATTACAGAGTGTACCACTAGAACACCTAGCATGGCTAGGCATTTCGGGCAGACTTAAATTAAATCTTAAGTTTAAAATATTACAAAATTATGAGGTAAGTTGGTATTATGGCTAAGTGACTAAATACTAGTTTGTGAGTTTAGCAATGTGAATGCTTTTGTTTTGGCACTATACATAGTTTCAGTATTGGAGTATCACCCAACTTATGACTAGTTAAGATTCATTATTTTGAGACTGAGATTGATATTTCTGTTTATGGTCTAATGGGTGAGTGAATGTAAGTGTTAACCACCAGGTGGTATTCGTGTAATTAGTTGACAGGGTGTATCAGGGAGATAAGATGTTTTCTGATGGTAGTTTTTTGAAGGTGATGAATGTGTCTGCAGCTTTAGAATTTTCAGGTAGATGTTTCCAGTTTTTTAGGGCCTTTGACATACATTGAATTTTTGTAAAGGTTTAGTCGGACACGGGGAATGTCATAGAGATGTTTGTGTCTGGTGTTGTGCCTGTGGGTTCTGTCACAACTATCAAGAAAGCGTTTTAGGTCAAGGTTAATATTGGAATTTAAGGTCCTGTAGATGTAGATTGCACAGTAGTAAGTGTGGATGTACTGAACAGGGAGTAAGTTTAGATCTATGAAGAGTGGGGGGGGGGGGTTTGCCAGGATGGGATTTAGTGATTATTCTTACTGAGGCTTTTTGTTGGGTTATTATTGGCTTTAGGTGTGTTGCTGCAGTTGAACCCCAAGCACAGGTAGCATAGGTGAGGTAGGGATATGTAAGTGAATGGTATAGTGTGAGAAGGGCAGTTTGCGGTACGTAGTATCGTATCTTGGAGAGGATCCCAACCTTTTTGGATACTTTTTTGGTTATGTGTTGGATATGGGTGCTGAAGTTCAGGTTGTTGTCGAGGTACAGACCTAGGAATTTGCCCTCATTTTGCCTGGCAATTAGAGTGTTGTCGATCTTAATGTTAATTTGAGCATCTCCTGCTCTGCTACCAAACATAATGTAGTAGGTTTTGTCAGTGTTAAGCATAAGTTTATTGGCTGTCATCCGAGTCGATATTTTGATCAGCTCCTCATTAACAATGGTGTTGAGGGTGGCAAGATTAGGGTGAGAGATGACATAAGTCGTGTCGTCAGCAAAGAGAATGGGGTTCAGGTGTTGAGATACGTTTGGAAGATCATTGATGTATATGAGAAAGAGCAGGGGGCCAAGGACACTTCCCTGAGGAACTCCAGTATCAAGTGGCTGTGTTGTTGATGCTGTGTCTTTAATGGTGACATACGATACCTATTAGTAAGGTAAGATTTGAAATATGCAAGCGCATGGCCTCTTATACCATAAGGGTCAATTTTGTGGAGTAGGATGCCATGGTCTACTGTGTCAAAACTTTTCTTAGGTCAATAAAAATTCCTAGTAGATATTCCTTATTTTCCAATGCTGTGTAAAGCAGATCTAGCATTTTTATGATTGCATCGTTAGTGTTTTTATTTTTCCTGACTCCAGATTGGCAGGGGTTGAGTATGTTTTGTGCCGTTATAAATGAATATAGTCTCCTGTGCACGAGTTTCTCAAATATTTTGGATAGCAATGGTAAGTTTGATATTGGCCTATAGTTGTTTAAATCTGTAGGGTCACCACCTTTATGTATTGGTGTAACCCGTGCCGTCTTGAGTAGTTTCGGGAAGGTGCTAGTTTCTAATGACTTGTTAAAAAGTAATGAGATAGCATGCGAGAGGACAGTACCTGGAGTTTACCTGGAGAGAGTTCCGGGGGTCAACGCCCCCGCAGCCCGGTCTGTGACCAGGCCTCCTGGTGGATCAGAGCCTGATCAACCAGGCTGTTGCTGCTGGCTGCACGCAAACCAACGTAAAAGCCACAGCCCGGCTGATCAGGAACTGACTTTAGGTGCTTGTCCAGTGCCAGCTTGAAGACTGCCAGGGGTCTGTTGGTAATTCCCCTTATGTGTGCTGGGAGGCAGTTGAACAGTCTCGGGCCCCTGACACTTATTGTATGGTCTCTTAACGTGCTAGTGACACCCCTGCTTTTCTTTGGGGGGGATGGTGCATCGTCTGCCAAGTCTTTTGCTTTCGTATGAGTGATTTTCGTGTGCAATTTCGGTACTAGTCCCTCTAGGATTTTCCAGGTGTATATAATCATGTATCTCTCCCTCCTGCGTTCCAGGGAATACAGGTTTAGGAACCTCAAGCGCTCCTAGTAATTGAGGTGTTTTATCTCCGTTATGCGCGCCGTGAAAGTTCTCTGTACATTTTCTAGGTCGGCAATTTCACCTGCCTTGAAAGGTGCTGTTAGTGTGCAGCAATATTCCAGCCTAGATAGAACAAGTGACCTGAAGAGTGTCATCATGGGCTTGGCCTCCCTAGTTTTGAAGGTTCTCATTATCCATCCTGTCATTTTTCTAGCATTTTTCTAGTTATGGTCCTTGAAGGTGAGATCCTCCGACATAATCACTCCCAGGTCTTTGACGTTGGTGTTTCGCTCTATTTTGTGGCCAGGATTTGTTTTGTACTCTGATGAAGATTTAATTTCCTCATGTTTACCATATCTGAGTAATTGAAATTTCTCATCGTTGAACTTCATATTGTTTTCTGCAGCCCACTGAAAGATTTGGTTGATGTCCGCCTGGAGCCTTGCAGTGTCTGCAATGGAAGACACTGTCATGCAGATTCGGGTGTCATCTGCAATGGAAGACACGGTGCTGTGGCTGACATCCTTGTCTATGTCGGATATGAGGATGAGGAACAAGATGGGAGCGAGTACTGTGCCTAGGGGCAAAGCACAAGGCTCCTAACTACCTAGTTCATACCTTCACTGATGAGGATGAGGAAGATGTTGAAATTAAACTTGACGATCCACAGGACCAGGCTAATTTGATGGGTGATGTATGGGAGAAAATTCTCTCCCACAATAACAGTCGTCAATTTAACAATAATCATTATCAGTTAGTAAATGAATGGAGAGATGAGAACTTGGATGATCTACAACCACTACCTTCCATCGATACTTCAACTCTTGAAGATACCCACCCGCTTACAAACCTATTACATTACTAGAGATAAGTCAGGTTATTGGAAGAATGAGAAATAGAGCCCTGCCCTCTGGAATAACAATGAAACAAATAAAGTACCTACCTAGAAATTGTAAACAGTCTTTGGTCAATATCTTTAATGCCATCTTGGCCTCAGGACATTTTCCAGTTGTTTTTAAGACTGCTAAGATGATCTTTCTTGGTAAACCCAATAAAGACATCCACCAACCTGGGAACTATAGACCTATATCTTTACTTGAAGTCACTGGAAAAGTTCTTGAAAAAGTCATTTCCAACAGATTGAACTACTATATAGAGTTTAATCACTTTTTTACTGAAAAACAATTTGGCTTTAGAACACATAGAGGTGCCCATCATGCAATAAATGTTATTTTCGATACTGTAGCAAGTCTAAAACATCAGGGCAATCTTGCCTTAATTGCCACCAGAGATGTTCATAAAGCTTTTGATAGCTTATGGCATGATGGGCCCTTTTAAAAACAAACTCATTTTACCTACCAGACCATAACTGGACTTTTCTCAGATTAATATATAATTTCTTAACTCAAAGAAAAATCATTCCCACTTTTCATGGCAGGTCGACAGAGCCTTTTATACCGACAGCTGGTGTCCCGCAAGGATCTTGTCTCAGTCCACTCCTGTTCAACATTTATGTGAATGACCTTCCTCAACCAGATTTAATGACACAATTGTGACACAAGTTTGCAGATGATGTTATTCATGTCGTCTCATCAACTCCGGGAACAGGAAAATACAAGTAGAGAGAGTCATAGAGAAAATGAATATTGAACTTCGTCGAACATCTAATTGGGAAAAGAAATGGAGAATTACAACTAATCCTGACAAGGTCCTTGTTAGCACGATAGGATGTTTTGCATCAACAATTGAAGATAAAGGAGGTATCTCCATCAGAGGTACACCTGTAGCCATTAGAAACCCTAACAAGATTTTGGGATATGAAATCGACAGGCTGCCCATTCAACATCTCATGTAACTAAAAAGATCAACATAGCCAAGCCGGTTTTTAGCGACTCTTTCGATTTTTAAACAAGCCCCTCAACATGTCAAAAAAATCTGTATAAAATGATAATAAGACCAATATTCGAATTTCCCTTGTGTCCCAATGTCACTAACAACAAAGACCAACATGCTCAGGTTACAAGGGGCCAGAATAGAGCTCTTCGCTTCATCACCGATACCAGGAGGAAGAGACAGAGTTAAAATGGCAGATTTACACATACAACAAGATATTTCTGCCGAAATGTACGCCTTGACAAACCCCAAAAAAAAAAACAACTTTATATAATGCAAGAACTATACATGCCAGATAGAGAACATCCTATACAGTGGGTTTAAAACCACGGATTATACCCATACTCCTCCTCACAGGACTCAAAGAATGACTCTCCCACAGAGGGTCCGTCGCTTTATTTCCCTAAAGATATTACCATCGACCCATGATATTGAGCAACCTCCCTGATGAAGAAGATTGGGTACCACCAGAACCCTTCTAGTATACTGAAAAAATCATCGCCCCCAATTAGGGAGACATCTTATATAACTTTCTAATGTAAAAATTATGCTATTTACTATGGCTGGACACCACCTGTAAGAAGCCATTGTCACGAACTTTATAAACTGGCCAGAAAATTATTGCCTTCCTTGTCGCATAAATATCCGTTGTGCAATCGCAAAAAAAAAAAAGCAATTGCAACCTGTATAATTACTACCAATTCAGAGTCAGTACTTAATATCTGTTATATCTATGTGACTCTGATGGGTTAGTATTATACCCCTTAAATAAATATATTATCATTTCACGCACACTTTTTAAATTACACCAAAGTGGTTGGGCCACTTACCTTTATATCCTACCTCTCACCCCCCTCCCACCCTTTTCCAATATTTCCATCCTTACCCATCCTTCTTCCTTCCCCATCTCACCAAAGCTCTGGTCTGAACAAGAACAAGAACTGTGCCTTGTGGAACAGAGCTTTTCACCGTAGCTGCCTCGGACTTTACTCTGTTGACTACTACTCTCTGTGTTCTGTTAGTGAGGAAATTATAGATCCATCGACCGACTTTTCCTGTTATTCCTTTAGCACGCATTTTGTGCGCTATTACGCCATGGTCACACTTGTCGAAGGCTTTTGCAAAGTCTGTATATATTACATCTGCATTCTTTTTGTCTTCTAGTGCATTTAGGACCTTGTCGTAGTGATCCAATAGTTGAGACAGACAGGGGCGACCTTTCTAAACCCATGTTGCCCTGGGTTGTGTAACTGATGGGTTTTCTAGATGGGTGGTGATCTTGCTTCTTAGGACCCTTTCAAAGATTTTTATGATATGGGATGTTAGTGCTATTGGGCTGTAGTTCTTTGCTGTTGCTTTTTCTGCCCCCTTTGTGGAGGGGCTATGTCTGTTGTTTTTAGTAACTGTGGGACGACCCCCGTGTCCATGCTCCCTCTCCATAGGATGGAAAAGGCTCGTTGATAGGGGCTTCTTGCAGTTCTTGATGAACACAGAGTTCCATGAGTTCCGGCCCTGGGCAAAAGTGCATGGGCATGTCATTTATCGCCTGTTTCGAAGTCATTTGGCGTCAGGATAACATCGGATAGGGTTTTGTTAAACAAATTTTGTGGCTCTCTCATAAAAAATTCATTTTGATCTTCGACTCTCAGTCTGGTTAGCGGCTTGCTAAAAACTGAGGGCATATTGGGGCTGAGTAGCTCACTCATTTCCTTGCTGTCATCTGTGTAGGACCCATCTTGTTTAAGTAGGGGCCCAATACTGGACGTTGTTCTCGATTTTGATTTGGCATAGGAGAAAAAATACTTTGGGTTTCTTTCGATTTCATTTATGGCTTTAGTTCTTCCCGCGATTCCTGACTCCTAAAGGATTCTTTTAGCTTAAGTTCGATGCTTGCTATTTCTCTGACCAGTGTCTCCCTACGCATTTCAGATATATTGACCTCTTTTAGCTGCTCTGTTATTCTTTTCCGTCGCCTGTAAAGGGAGCGCCTGTCTCTTTCTATTTTACATCTACTCCTCCTTTTTCTTAGAGGAATAAGCCTTGTGCATACATCGAGTGCCACCGAGTTAATCTGTTCTAGGCATAAGTTGGGGTCTGTGTTGCTTAGTATATCTTCCCAGCTTATATCGGTTAGGACTTGGTTTTACTTGGTCCCACTTTATGTTTTTGTTATTGAAGTTGAATTGGTGAATGCTCCCTCGTGACTAGTCTCATTATGTCGGTCTGGGGCTCCACGCATACATGTCTGAACCTCAATTATGTTGTGATCTGAGTATATTGTTTTTGATATGGTGACATTTCTTATCAGATCATCATTGTTAGTGAAGATGAGGTCTAGTGTATTCTCCAGTCTAGTAGGCTCTATTATTTGCTGGTTTAAATTGAATTTTGTGCAGAGATTTAAAAGCTCGTGTGAGTGTGAGTTTTCATCAGAGCTGCCTCCTGGTGTTATTACTGCAACAATATTATTTGCTATATTCCTCCATTTTAGGTGCCTTAAGTTGAAATCCCCCAGGAGCAAGATGTTGGGTGCAGGAGCTGGAAGATTTTCCAGACAGTGGTCAATTTTTAACAGCTGTTCCTGGAATTGCTGGGATGTTGCATCCGGAGGCTTGTAGACTACCACAATGACTAGGTTTTGGTTCTCGACCTTTACTGCTAAAACTTCCACTACATCATTTGAGGCATTAAGCAGTTCTGTGCAAACAAGTGACTCTGCAATGTACAGGCCAAAACCCCCCTTTTGCCTGTTCACTCTGTCACATCTGTATAGGTTGTAACCTGGGATCCATATTTCGTTGTCCAAGTGATCCTTTATGTGGGTCTCAGTGAAAGCCGCGAACATTGCCTTTGCCTCTGCAAGCAGTCCACAGATGAAAGGTATTTTGTTTGTTGCTGGCTTTAGACCCTGTATATTTGCAAAGAAGAATGTTATCGGACTGGTGGTATTGTTGGTACTGGGGGGGGGATTTTTTTTCCGGCATTAGTATCTGTGTCTGTTGGTTTGGAGTGGAACCTTTCACAATTTTTCTTTCCATCATCAATTTAATCTCATTTCCATAGATTTCCTCCTGTACCCTCTTTATCCAATATTCAAGAGGATGTGAAAATTTAAAAAGGAAAATTTTCACTTGTTTAGAAATTTAAACCCAAACTTAGTTACTTGATTATTTAGAAACAAGAATACCTTTTATACAATGGCAAAGGGGAGGACAAACATTGGAGCGGTGGTCACAGAAATTTTCAACAGGAGTAATCGCCTTTTGTACGGCCAATAGCTTTTTTACCAACCAGCTCGGCCCTTAAACTGAGCAGCTTTTACTTAGCAAAAAGGTAAACCCAAACAAGAAACAACTAGTTTTCTCCTCCCAGGATATTTTAAAAGTTAACATTTTCACAAACTTTTAACTCTTTTGCATCTGTTAATTTCAGTGACTGTTTTGTACGTATACCTCATTACGACCAAATTACTTGTCGCTAATATTTATCCGCAATTATTTTTTAATTAAAAACTTGACCCTACAAAAGGGTGTTAATTCAAAATGAGGCAAGGTCCTGTTTAAATTGGAGACACTTTTAGCCTTAGACAAACAAGAGAAATAACACTATTACTTTGAAGGTAAGCAACTGCTCCATATGCCGTTTTGAAGCACAAAAAAAAATGTGGATTTTCATTTTTCCTATTGGGGTTGGCCACCTGGCATGGGAACTCCGACATTGGAATTTTTTCATAATCACCAATTAATTCACCCCCCACCTGTTAATAAATTTCCCTCGGGTAAATTTTTCACCCCAAGCACTTTTAAGTTTCCATGCTTCCTGTTTTAAAAATTTTCCCTCTTTAGTAAGGGGGGTGACCAAAACCCTAGGGGGTCAAAACATTTGGAAATTTCAGTAAAAAAACTCTCTTATTTTAAATGGGCATACTTAAATTATTAGGTTTTAACATTAACAAAACTCTCTCAGTACCCAAGTTAAACCCCCAATAATTATACATTTTGGACTTCATCTCCCGGGAAATCTTTTCTTTTTTTGTCCTTTAATTTGGGCAATTCTATTTCCCTTTCCCCAGAGGGATATTTGCACTTTGCATTATTTATTTGCCTCCCATAAGTCATTAACAGTTCCCCTTCATTGACGTCACACCCAGGGAAAATTCCACATAAAATTTTTGCTATTACTTTACCAATGGAAATTTCCATACGTTTTAAGGGGTGCATTCCATCGCTTAAATAGGAATGGCTGGATGTTTGCACCAAAAAAACCCCTAAAGCGAAAGTTTTTAAGGGCTAAGGGGTCAATTCAAATTCAAAATTCAAAATTTAAATTCAAAATTTTTTCCTATAAGGAACAATGCTGAGTTTACAGAATTTGGGTTTTTTTTTTGGTTTACATGTAGTAAAAAAATAATTACAGAGTGTCCCCTAGAAACCCCCGCATGGCTAGGGATTTCGGGGAGACTTTAAAAAAATCTTAATTAAAAAAATTACAAAATTAAAGAGGTTATTGGTTTATGGGTAAATGACTAAATACTGTTTGTGAGTTTAACAATGGAATGCTTTTTTTTTGGCATTACAAATTTCAGTTTGGAGTACACAGGCCAACTTTGACTAAAAGGGGTTCTTTTTTTGGATTGAGATTAATTTCTGTTTTATTCAAATGGGTGAGTGATTTAATGTTTAAACCCCCAGTGGTATTTGGTTTAATAGTTGACAGGGTTTTCAGGGAGATAAGATGTTTCCTGATGGGAGTTTTGAAGGTGATGAAGTGTCGCAGTTTAGAATTTCAGGAGGGGGTTTCCAATTTTAGGCCTTTGACATACATTTAATTTTTGTAAGGTTTATCGGGCACGGGGAAAAGTCATAAGTGTTTGTTCTGGTGTTGTGCCTGGGGTTCTGTCCGCAACTATCAAAAAAGCGTTTTAGGGCAAGGTTTAATTTGGAATTTAAGGTCCGTAATTAGATTGCACAGTAGTAAGTGTGGATTTCGACAGGGGGTAAGTTTAGATCTTGAAGAGGGGGGGGGGGGGTGTGTTGCAAGGATGGGGTTTAGTGATTATTCTTCTGCAGCTTTTTGTTGGGTTTTTATTGGCTTTTTGGTGTGTTGCTGCATTGAACCCCAAGCCAATAGAAAAACTCCAGGGCCCTAAGAAAATGGGTACAATCCGGTCAGCCTCTTTTAAAACCCCCTCTTAGAAAGCTTTTCTTATGCAGCCGTAAAGGCATAAATTTTTCACCCCGAAATTTAAAAAATATCTCCTAATTTTTTTTTCCCCAACGCGGACCTGTCCCCTCAGTATTTAAACTAGGGACATTTTTTTTACTCGGCACTACAATTAACACAATCCTCAAAGGAGTGGTCTTAGAATCCTTCTTCACTCCGTGATGTGGCAAATAGTGACCATAAATTTTGGCTTGCTCAGGAGGTACCTCTTCTATAAATTTATTAATTAACTGCTCAGCAATTATATCATTATAGACAGTTATCAATTCTGGTGTCTTAGTCAGTTCACGGAGCTGAGTCTTTAACTGTCCATATGCCATTCTGTAATTAGTGGTCAATTCTGGATGGTTCAGTCTCCACGGAAGTCGTACCCAGCCTTGTGCAGATTCAAATTTTACATCTCTCAGGTATTGCTCCTGAGTAAAAGAATCGTCTGGACTTTCTTCATTTACATTTATTCTAATGCTGTCTAATTCCCACAATTTATGCATTGGCTCAACACCATCCTCTATGGAAGAATTATACTGGGCTACGATTTCATGAGTAAGACACACAGTTATGGTATTTGTAATTTCCTCTAGTCATGAATTATTATTACGAGGAATCCTACCATACATTACATGGCCTCCTGCAGTCTTCAAAAGGGTGATACACATTTCTTTACCATACCCTTTACAAAGGAGGCATAATAGTCACTACCTATCAAAATATTTATTGGGCCTACAGAATCACCACTTATCCCAGAAGGTGCTAAATTTACATTATGTGAGTCTTTCTGTAGCTTAACTAAGCCCTACTGTAGATATTTTCTCTGGAAGTCTATCTACAATTACTGCATTAACACGTTTTTTCTCATTGCCCAACCTGACAGTTACATAAACAGTGTCATACAATTGAGCCCTTTTATCCGAGAGAAAACCAGATAATTTTAAAGTTGTGGGATCTCCCATCTGTACTTTCATACCATCGAGACATTTACGTTTTATGAAAGTACCCTGGGATCCTTGGTCCAATAATGCATTTACATTTTTTTTATTTATGCCTTTTATCATCAATTTTTACCTGTAACAAAGGTAAGGCTACTTCAGCAAAACCATCATTATTAACATTAGCAGCAATTTTTACATTAGCCACTGTTGTGTCATGATTGTCAACATTATCATTATTATCAACATTATCATATAGAGCTTTACACCTAACTATATGGTGTCTTCCTTTGTGACATTGATAACAGAAGTTTAATTTGGCATAACAATCCTTTACATTGTGATTACCCAAACACCTGATACGTCTGTCAAGTTCATCCAATATTTCAACTTTATCATTCCATGAATTGTATGCATTGCAATTCTTAGAAAAATGAGTACCCTTGCAGAAGAGACAATCTCTCTTTACTTTGACTGGTTTCTTATTAACTGGGCTACTCTTAGGAGGGTACTTATTCTTCTTACCTTGTGGAGAATCATTATTTCTGATTCCTGCTAATTGATATGCATCTATGCAACTCTTTTTAGGTAATGAAATTTGATTATTACCATTGGGATAATTTTTCCCTTTGTGAAACTTGACAGATACCTCAGAGTTATTATGTGTTGCATCTTTAAAATGAGTTAGTTGGTTGGTCTGCAACTGAACAATTAATTCTTGTAGACCTAGTCTTATTTCCTCCAGACCAAAATAACCTTTGTGATATTTGTTCAAATTACATTCAAGTGTTTTATAGCTTAATTTATTCTGTACCATGGTACTCAATAACCAGTCTGATTCCTTCAGATTATATTTATTACTTAAAGTTTTGAGAGTGTTCTCCAGTTTAACTCTAAACTGCTGTAAACCTTTGTAAGTGTGATCTGGAGATTTTAAATTAACAATGATATTCACTAGATCCAACCTACTTTGTTCTATATTACCATAAGTGACTTTCAACAAGTCAACTGCTTCCTTGTAAGAGTCATCTACATTAGGAAAGGCTTGTATGAGTATGCGAGCATCTCCTCTTACCTGTCCTTTGAGGTAAAATAATTTAGTTACACAGGCTAGGTCACTCCTGTCATGCACAGCTGCTTTAAAAATTGACCAAAACTCCTCCTAGTTTTCTCCAGGATTAAATACAGGTAAACATAGTTCTGGGAGTTTTGGTAAAGACATATTATTTGTTGGAGCAGACTGATTAACTGCCTGGTTTACACATTTTAATTTATTCAAGGCCTGACTTCTACAAGAAAGAATCTTTTCCTCTAATTCACAATACTGATTAATCATAAGATCTACTTCAGTCTCATACCTGGAGTTTACCTGGAGAGAGTTCTGGGGGTCAACGCCCCCACGGCCCGGTCTGTGACCAGGCCTCCTGGTGGATCAGAGCCTGATCAACCAGGCTGTTGCTGCTGGTTGCACACAAACCAACGTACGAGCCACAGCCCGGCTGGTCAGGAACTGACTTTAGGTGCTTGTCAGGTGCTTGAAGACTGCCAGGGGTCTGTTGGTAATCCCCCTTATGTATGCTGGGAGGCAGTTGAACAGTCTCGGGCCCCTGACACTTATTGTATGGTCTCTTAACGTGCTAGTGACACCCCTGCTTTTCATTGGGGGGATGTTGCATTGTCTGCCAAGTCCTTTGCTTTCGTAGTGAGTGATTTTCGTGTGCAAGTTCGGTACTAGTCCCTCTAGGATTTTCCAGGTGTATATAATCATGTATCTCTCCTGCCTGCATTCCAGGGAATACAGTTTCAGGAACCTCAAGCGCTCCCAGTAATTGAGGCGTTTTATCTCTGTTATGCGCGCCGTGAAGGTTCTCTGTACATTTTCTAGGTCAACAATTTCACCTGCCTTGAAAGGTGCTGTTAGTGTGCAGCAATATTCCAGCCTAGATAGAACAAGTGACCTGAAGAGTGTCATCATGGGCTTGGCCTCCCTAGTTTTGAAGGTTCTCATAATCCATCCTGTCATTTTTCTAGCAGATGCGATTGATACAATGTTATGGTCCTTGAAGGTGAGATCCTCCGACATGATCGCTCCCAGGTCTTTGACGTTGGTGTTTCGCTCTATTTTGTGGCCAGAATTTGTTTTGTACTCTGATGAAGATTTAATTTCCTCGTGTTTACCATATCTGAGTAATTGAAATTTCTCATCATTGAACTTCATATTGTTTTCTGCAGCCCACTGAAAGATTTGGTTGATGTCTGCCTGGAGCCTTGCAGTGTCTGCAATGGAAGACACTGTCATGCAGATTCGGGTGTCATCTGCAAAGGAAGACACGGTGCTGTGGCTGACATCCTTGTCTATGTCGGATATGAGGATGAGGAACAAGATGGGAGTGAGTACTGTGCCTTGTGGAACAGAGCTTTTCACCGTAGCTGCCTCGGACTTTACTCTGTTGACGACTTCTCTCTGTGTTCTGTTAGTGAGGAAATTATAGATCCATCGACCGACTTTTCCTGTTATTCCTTTAGCACGCATATTGTGCACTATTACGCCATGGTCACATTTGTCAAAGGCTTTTGCAAAGTCTGTATATATTACATCTGCATTCTTTTTGTCTTCTAGTGCATTTAGGACCTTGTCGTAGTGATCCAATAGTTGAGACAGACAGGAGCGACCTGTTCTAAACCCATGTTGCCCTGGGTTGTGTAACTGATGGGTTTCTAGATGGGTGGTGATCTTGCTTCTTAGGACACAGTTTACTAATAAATCTCCTTCATATTTGTTGTAATATAATTTGTATGAATCATATCTATTCCCTAAAGAATCTAAATACAATTTTAAATCATCAGTGTTCACAGTTTCTTGATTCATTAATTCCAAGCACTTATTAAATGCCTTGGTTACATGAACTTTTCTAGCCTGTAGTGATGCTTTCTTTACTCTATATTCCATATGTTTGTCTTCTAAATTAATTTCCTCATTTTCAGCCATGATGTAATGTATTAAATTCAACTTTATTAATAACACTGATTACAACTTACAACACTGATACAACTTACCTTTGAATAAATCCTAGCTACTTGAGCTTAGCCATTACATGTAAGAAAATAATATAAACTTCAAATGTACCTTAATACAACAAACCTTTAGCCAGACTTGGCTTATCAAAATTAATATTATACAAATTAATAAATCCTTGCCAGAATTTGGCATAGCAAAATTAATATTATAAACATTAATATATCAATTACACATACACTGATATAAATATTGGCCAGAATTGTCTTATCAAATTAATATAATACAAATTAATATAAACTTAGCCAGACTTGACTTATCAAAATTAATATCGCAATAATTATAATCCACTACATATTAAGTAAATTTGTGAACTTAACATCCATCTCCATCTGTTATTTCACATATAATTATTAAGTAATTAACTAATTGATGACTTCACTAATTACCTCCGGTTCGAGAAGGACCAACGGGCAAATTAAATGTGGAAAATTGCATTCACTTGGATGTATCATTATTTACATAACAGTAAATGAACAAAGATAATTATTATTTATCAGTTAGACAAGTAGGAATTTGGGACACCTAGGTCGCAAAAAATGTCCCCCTTCCATACCTACCACTGTCATATCCACAAGTTGCTCTGGACCTATTAATTACAAATGAAAAATACATCACCAGGAATGCTGGTAAATATATAAATTTGTGGACTGTATATTAAATTAAAAAATGATTATATATAAACATATATACATAACAGAAGGAGAATATCTTAAAATCATATCACTCACCAATTTGACTGGAGATTAATGTGTCATGTACAGGACCTTCCCATCCCCCCCTTTTGCCTACATTTATGAAAAATTTACTGGCCAGAATTTAAACAAATTAGACAGCTTATCTGAGGTTCCCGGAGTTGTCCTGTCCTGTCGCCTGATACTCAAATTATGTAGGAATGCACATCCAATAATTTCACCTCCTATTTGAGAGGTGTCAGCCCAATTTTAACCTCTAGAGCACGAAAAATTCTTCCCATTATTCACAATGTCTGTTCAATTCAAACAATAATGGCGACTGTCTTCTACGCAGACGCAGGCTTTCCGTTTTCTATGACATAAATATTATTAAATACAGTATGGCCATCCATTTACATATAACCACTGTATTTCTGGAAAATATATACAGTATTTTCCACCGAGTCCTTGGTTCACCCAAAGGTGTAGGGAGGCAAAAACTAGGTGTACTAGAGAATGGAAAAGATACAGAAGACAGAGAACTCAGGAAAATAAAGAGATTAGTAGAAGAGCCAGAAATAAATATGCACAGATAAGAAGGGAGGCTCAGCGACAATATGAAAATGACATAGCATCGAAAGTCAAGTCTGACCCGAAGCTGTTGTATAGCCACATCAGGAGAAAAACAGTCAAGGACCAGGTAATCAGACTGAGGAAGGGTGATGGGGAGTTCACAAGAAACGACCGAGAGGTATGTGAAGAGCCAACCGAGATTTAAAAAAAGTATTTACGGAAACCAGTAGGACTCAAGGAAACAAAGGGGGGGGTTAACCAACAATGCTGGATGAGGAACCCAAACCCCAAGGAGGTGAAGAAGTGCTAGTGAACGACACCTAAAAGGCAGGGGACCAGACAACACTCTCCAGGGCCTTAGAGAGCGAGCAGAGATGCTGTTGCCCCTTAACAAAAATTTAAAAAAACCCATTGAAACTGGGCAACCCCCAAAGTAGGAAGAGGGCAAATGGCCCCAAAATTTTTAAAAAGGGGACGGGGACCGGGCCCACAAAAATACGACCTGTATCAAAAAAGTGAATAGATCAAGGCAGGGGAAAGATCATAAGGAGGAGAGTGGGGAGCACCTGGAAAGAAACAAGTGTTAATTGACAACCACCGGTTTCAGGGAAGGAAAATCCTGGTCACAAACCTACTGAGTTTTATGACAAGGTGGCAGAGTAAGAAAAGAGAGAGAGGGGTGGATGATATATTTTTGGACTGCAAAAAGGCCTTCGACACAGTTCCTCACAAGAAGTTACTGCAAAAGCAGAGGATCAGGCACACTAACAGGAAAGGCACGGCAATGGAAAGAAAACCTGCGGGAGGCCAACGAGTCAGGTACCGTGAGGTGTCAGAGGGGGGCGCCTGTGACAGCGGGGTTCCCAGGGTTCAGCCCCTTGGACCTGTTGCTGTTTTTGGGAAAAAACGAAAAAAACAGAATGGATAGCTCAAAAAGTGTCCTTTTTGCGATGATGCGACGTTAATGGAAAAATAAAAATCAGATGAGGATCAGGGAGGACTACAAAGGACCTGGACAGGTAAAAGCCTGGCCAGCAACGGCTCCTTGAAATTTAAACCCGCCCAAAAGCAAAGTTTAAGATTGGGGGGAAGGGAAAGAAGACCCAGACACAATAGAGTTTAGATGGCCAAAAACTGCAAAACCCACCAAGGAAAAAAATCTGGTGGTGGTATAACACCCAGCATATCCGACCCCTCAATCAGATAATTGCAGCATAGGGGGGCTTGGGAAACCCACGGAAGCGTTCCCATATCAGTAAGGATTTGTTCAAGTTTGTATACCATTTACTCAGGCCCATACTGAGTATGCAGCACCAGTTTGGAATCCCCACCAGTCAAGCAGTCAAGAAAATTTGAGAAAGTGCAAAAGGGTTTGCAACAAGACTATCCAGAGTACGGGGTTTTTTTCCCCAAAAAAAAGGTTGAGGGAATTTTAGGCCTGACGCCCCGGGGGACAGGGGGTCAGGGGGGGGACATGATAACGACATATAAAAATACTGCACGGGAAAAACAAGGGGCAAAGACGGATTTCCAGAGAAGGACACAGACAAAGAGGCACAATTTGGGAAATGAAGACTCGATGAATCAAAGGGTGTTAGGAAGTATTTTTTCATAAGAGAAGTCAGGCCGTGGGAAAAGTCTAAAAATGAGTAGTGGAGGCGGGAAACCAAAAAGTTTTAAGGGGAGGTAGATAGAGCCCGGGGCAGGGAGGAGAGGACCCAGTAGCAATCAGCGAAGAGGCGGGGCCAGGAGCTGTGAATCGACCCCTGCAACCACAAATAGGTGAGTACAAATAGGTGAGTACACACACACACACACACACACACACACACAACACACAGCGCACACACACACACACACACACACACACACACACACACAACACACACACACACACACACACAAGAGGGTGTTCCTAGACAGAGACAGAACACAAGCAGAACGACAGCAGCTGAGGGAGAGGACAAAAAAGCGATAGGAGCTAGGAAAGGAGACAAGGATGGAACCAGCAGAGGTCAGTCAGAGCAGAATAGAATAGCAAGGGCAAGCACACACACAACTATTCTCAGAACCCCACAACCTATCACACCATCCCAACACACACTACAATCCATACCCACAGCCTCCACCCAACACCGAGCTATAGAATCCCACAGTATGCTACCAGGTCTCCCACCCTCTCAGGCCCCCCAAACCACAGTGTTGGAAAGGAAACTGAAGGTATGGTACACAAACGCTGATGGAATAACAAATAAGTGGGAGGAGTGGCACGAAAGAGTCAAAGAGGCATCACTGGACATCATAGCTCTCACAGAAACCAAGCTTACAGGTATGATAACAGATGCCATCTTTCCAACGGGATACCAAATCCTGAGGAAAGACAGAGGGAAAAGGGGGGTGGAGGAGTGGCATTGCTGATCAAATATCGCTGGAATTTTGATGAGCTGGAGAGAGGAGACAGCAGAGAAGAAAGTGATTACATAGCAGTGATGTATAACACACCACAGAACAGCAGGAGGCCAAGGCAAGAGTATGATGAGAGCAATAGAGCAATGGTTGACACTGGCTGCAGTGGCCAGAAGAGCTCATGCATACAGGGCAAAGCTCCTGATCATGGGTGACTTTAACCACAAGGAGATCGATTGGGAGAACTTGGACCTGCATGGGGGCCAAGATACATGGAGGGCTAAGATGTTGGAGGTGGTACTGGAAAACTTCATGTACCAACACGTAAGGGACACTACAAGAGAGAGAGGAAAGGATGAACCAGCAAGGCTGGACTTAGTATTCACCTTGAGTAGTGCAGATATCGAGGACATCACATATGAAAGACCCCTTGGGGCCAGCGACCATGTGGTTTTAAGCTTCGAATACACAGTAGAGTTACAAGTGGAGGGAGAAGCAGGAAGGCCAGGACGAATGAAGCCTAACTACAAGAAAGGGGACTACACAGGAATGAGGAACTTCCTGAACGGGGTTCAGTGGCACAGAGAACTGGCAGGGAAGCCAGTTAATGAGATGATGGAATATGTAGCAACAAAATGCAAGGAGGCTGAGGAGAGGTTTGTACCCAAGGGTAACAGGAATAATGAAAAAGCTAGGATGAGCCCATGGTTCACCCAAAGGTGCAGGGAGGCAAAAACCAAGTGTGCTAGGGAATGGAAAAAATATAGAAGGCAAAGGACCCAGGAGAATAAGGAGAGCAGTCGTAGAGCCAGAAACGAATATGCACAGATAAGAAGGGAGGCCCAAAGACAATATGAAAATGACATAGCAGCGAAAGCCAAATCTGACCCGAAACTGTTATACAGCCACATTAGGAGGAAAACAACAGTCAAGGACCAGGTAATCAGGCTAAGGAAGGAAGGAGGAGAGACAACAAGAAATGACCATGAAGTATGTGAGGAACTCAACAAGAGATTCAAAGAAGTGTTCACAGAGGAGACAGAAGGGGCTTCAGAAAGCCGGAGAGGTAGGGCACACCACCATGTGCTGGACACAGTGCACACAACCGAGGAAGAAGTGAAGAGGCTTCTGAGTGAGCTAGATACCTCAAAGGCAATGGGGCCAGATAACATCTCCCCATGGGTATTGAGAGAGGGAGCAGAGGCACAATGTGAACCCCTAACAACAATATTCAATACATCTATCGAAACAGGGAGATTGCCTGAGGCATGGAAGACAGCAAATGTAGTCCCAATCTTTAAAAAAGGAGACACATATGAAGCACTAAACTACAGACCAGTGTCACTGACATGTATAGTATGCAAAATCATGGAGAAGATTATCAGGAGAAGAGTGGTGGAACATCTAGAAAGGAATGATCTCATCAACAGCAGCGAACATGATTTCAGGGACGGGAAATCCTGTGTCACAAACCTACTGGAGTTCTATGACATGGTGAGAGCAGTAAGACAAGAGAGAGAGGGGTGGGTGGATTGCATATTCTTGGACTGCAAGAAGGCGTTTGACACAGTTCCACACAAGAGATTGGTGCAAAAACTGGAGGACCAAGCAGGGATAACAGGGAAGGCACTACAATCGATCAGGGAATACTTGTCAGGAAGACAGCAGCGAGTCATGGTACGTGGCGAGGTGTCAGAGTGGGTACCTGTGACCAGCGGGGTCCCACAGGGGTCAGTCCTAGGACCAGTGCTGTTTCTGGTATTTGTGAACGACATGATGGAAGGAATAGACTCCGAAGTGTCCCTGTTTGCAGATGACGTGAAGTTGATGAGAAGAATTCACTCGATCGAAGACCAGGCAGAACTACAAAGGGATCTGGACAGGCTGCAGACCTGGTCCAGCAATTGGCTCCTGGAGTTCAATCCCACCAAATGCAAAGTCATGAAGATTGGGGAAGTGCAAAGAAGACCGCAGACGGAGTACAGTCTAGGGGGCCAGAGACTACAAACCTTACTCAAGGAAAAAGATCTTGGGGTGAGTATAACACCAGGCACATCTGAAGCGCACATCAACCAAATAACTGCTGCAGCATATGGGCGCCTAGCAAACCTCAGAACAGCATTGCGACATCTTAATAAGGAATCGTTCAGGACCCTGTACACCGTGTACGTTAGGCCCATATTGGAGTATGCGGCAGCAATTTGGAAACCACACCTAGCCAAGCACGTAAATAAACTAGAGAAAGTGAAAAGGTTTGCAACAAGACTAGTCCCAGAGCTAAGAGGTATGTCCTACGAGGAGGGGTTAAGGGAAATCAACCTGACGACACTGGAGGACAGCAGAGATAGGTGGGACATGATAACGACATACAATATACTGAGAGGAATTGACAAGGTGGACAAAGATAGGATGTTCCAGAGATTGGACACAGCAACAAGGGGACACAGTTGGAAGTTGAAGACACAGATGAATCACAGGGATGTTAGGAAGCATTTCTTCAGCCACAGAGTAGTCAGTAAGTAGAATAGTTTGGGAAGCGATGTAGTGGAGGTAGGATCCATACATAGCTTTAAGCAGAGGTATGATAAAGCTCATGGTTCAGGGAGAGTGACCTAGTAGCGATCAGTGAAGAGGCGGGGCCAGGAGCTCGGACTCGACCCCCGCAACCTCAACTAGGTGAGTACACACACACACACAGAAACCAAGCTTACAGGTATGATAACAGATGCCATCTTTCCAACGGGATACCAAATCCTGAGGTAAAAAAGAGGGACCAGGGGGGTGGAGGAGTGGCACTGCTGATCAAAAACCGATGGAATTTTGATGGGCTGGAGAGAGGAGACAGCAGAGAAGCAAGCGATTACATAGCAGGAACGCTTCACTCTGGAGGTCCCAAAGTGGTAATTGCAGTGATGTATAACCCACCACAGAACAGCAGAAGGCCAAGGCAAGAGTATGATGAGAGCAATAGAGCGATGGTTGACACACTGGCTGCAGTGGCCTGAAGAGTTCATGCATGCAGGGCAAAGCTTCTGATCATGGGTGACTTTAACTACAAGGAAATCGATTGGGAGAACTTGGAGCCACATGGGGGCCAAGATACATGGAGGGCTAAGATGATGGAGGTGGTACTGGAAAACTTCATGTACCAACACTTAAGGGAGACTACAAGAGAGAGAGGAGAGGATGAACCAGCAAGACTGGTCCTGGTATTCACATTGAGTAGTGCAGATACTGAGGACATCTCATATACAAGACCCCTTGGGGCCAGCGATCATGTGGTTTTAAGCTTCGAATACACAGTAGAGCTACAAGTGGAGGGGAAAGCAGGAAGGCCAGGGTGAATGAAGCCAAACTACAAGAAAGGGGACTACACGGGAATGAGGAACTTCCTGAACGGGGTTCAGTGGGACAGAGAACTGGCAGAGAAACCAGTTAATGAGATGATGGAATATGTAACAACCACGTGCAAGGAGGCTGAGGAGAGGTTTGTACCCAAGGAGGAGCTCATGGTTCACCCATAGGTGCAGGGAGACAAAAAACCAAGTGTGCTAGGGAATGGAAGAAATATAGAAGGCAAAGGACCCAGGAGAATAAGGAGAGCAGTCGTAGAGCCAGAAATGAATAAGCACAGATAAGAATTGAGGCTCAACGACAATATGAAAACGACATAGCAGCGAAAGCCAAATCTGACCCGAAGCTGTTATACAGCCACATCAGAAGGAAAACAACAGTCAAGGACCTGTTAATCAGGCTAAGGAAGGAAGGAGGAGAGACAACAAAAAATGACCATGAAGTATGTGAGGAACTCAACAAGAGATTCAAAGAAGTGTTCACAGAGGAGACAGAAGGGGCTCCAGAAAGACGGAGAGGTGGGGTACACCACCAAGTGCTGGACACAGTACACACAACCGAGGAAGAAGTGAAGAGGCTTCTGAGTGAGCTAGATACCTCAAAGGCAATGGGGCCAGATAACATCTCTCCATGGGTCCTGAGAGAGGGAGCAGAGGCGCTATATGTACCTCTAATAACAGTATTCAATACATCTATCGAAACTGGGAGATTGCCTGAGGCATGGAAGACAGCAAATGTAGTCCCAATCTTTAAAAAAGGAGACGGACATGAAGCACTAAACTACAGACCAGTGTCACTGACATGTATAGTATGCAAAAGTCATGGAGAAGATTATCAGGAGAAGAGTGGTGGAACACCTAGAAAGGAATGATCTCATCAACAGCAGCCAACATGGTTTCAGGGACGGGAAATCCTGTGTCACAAACCTACTGGAGTTCTATGACATGGTGACAGCAGTAAGACAAGAGAGAGAGAGGGGTGGGTGGATTGCATTTTCTTGGACTGCAAGAAGGCGTTTTACACAGTTCCACGCAAGAGATTAGTGCAAAAACTGGAGGACGAAACAGGGATAACAGGGAAGGCACTACAATGGATCAGGGAATACTTGTCAGGAAGAAAGCAGCGAGTCATGGTACGTGGCGAGGTGTCAGAGTAGACACCTGTGACCAGCGGGGTCCCACAGGGGTCAGTCCTAGGACCAGTGCTGTTTCTGGTATTTGTGAACGACATGATGGAAGGAATAGACTCCGAAGTGTCCCTGTTTGCAGATGACGTGAAGTTGATGAGAAGAATTCACTCGATCGAAGACCAGGCAGAACTGCAAAGGGATCTGGACAGGCTGCAGACCTGGTCCAGCAATTGGCTCCTGGAGTTTCAACCCCACCAAGTGCAAAGTCATGAAGATTGGGGAAGGGTAAAGAAGACTGCAGACGGAATACAGTCTAGGGAGCCAGAGACTACAAACCTTACTCAAGGAAAAAGATCTTGGGGTGAGTATAACACCAGGCACATCTCCTGAAGCGCACATTAACAAAATAACTACTGCAGCATATGGGCGCCTAGCAAACCTCAGAACAGCATTCCGACATCTTAATAAGGAATCGTTCAGGACCCTGTACACCGTGTGCGTTAGGCCCATATTGGAGTATGCGGAACCAGTTTGGAACCCACACCTATCCAAGCACGTAAAGAAACTAGAGAAAGTGCAAAGTTTTGCAACAAGACTAGTCCCATAGCTAAGAGGTATGTCCTACGAGGAGAAGTTAAGGGAAATCAACCTGGAATATTGCTGCACTCTAACAGCACCTTTCAAGGCAGGTGAAATTGCCGACCTAGAAAATGTACAGAGAACTTTCACGGCGCGCATAACGGAGATAAAACACCTCAATTACTGGGAGCGCTTGAGGTTTCTAAACCTGTATTCCCTGGAACGCAGGAGGGAGAGATACATGATTATATACACCTGGAAAATCCTAGAGGGACTAGTACCGAACTTGCACACGAAAATCACTCACTACGAAAGCAAAAGACTTGGCAGACGATGCACCATCCCCCCAATGAAAAGCAGGGGTGTCACTAGCACGTTAAGAGACCATACAATAAGTGTCAGGGGCCCGAGACTGTTCAACTGCCTCCCAGCATACATAAGGGGGATTACCAACAGACCCCTGGCAGTCTTCAAGCTGGCACTGGACAAGCTCCTAAAGTCAGTTCCTGATCAGCCGGGCTGTGGCTCGTACGTTGGTTTGCGTGCAGCCAGCAGCAACAGCCTGGTTGATCAGGCGCTGATCCACCAGGAGGCCTGGTCACAGACCGGGCCGCGGGGGCGTTGACCCCCGAAACTCTCTCCAGGTAAACTCCAGGTAAACATGATAACGACATACAAAATACTGAGAGGAATTGACAAGGTGGACAAAGACAGGATGTTCCAGAGATGGGACACAGCAACAAGGGGACACAGTTGAAAGTTGAAGACACAGATGAATCACAGGGATGTTAGGAAGTATTTCTTCAGCCTCAGAGTAGTCAGGAAGTGGAATAGTTTGGGAAGCGATGTAGTGGAGGTGGGATCCATACATAGCTTTAAGCAGAGGTACGATAAAGCTCATGGTTCAGGGAGAGTGACCTAGTAGCGACCAGTGAAGAGGCGGGGCCAGGAGCTTGGACTCGACCCCTGCAACCTCAACTAGGTGAGTACAACTAGGTGAGTACACACACACACACACACACACACACACACACACACACACGTGGTAATGCTTTATTTACAGGGAGCAAAGTCAGGGTATTTCTCCAGAATGATCTGTAATATGACACTGTGGATAAAATACTATGCCATTTCTTGAGCATTTCTGAGTGAGTTGTCTCTAAATTCATTAATTTTATCGCAATCCTGTACATAATGACGAAAGGTGTGACAATAGTTTATCTGGCAAAGTTTACATTTCGTTTGGTCTACATCTGGTGGTGGTGATTTAACCTGCCAAAGATACTTGTAACCCAGCCGGAGCCGGGCGGTAGTGACATCCAAGAGTCTGCTTATTTTGTTGGATGCACCATAGACATGTGGCTCCTCCTGCATGATGGAATGATGATAGATGGACTGACTTGTGTCAATCTCCCTGAGTCTTAAGTCAATAAAATTCAGTTGCAGTTCTTTTCGTATTATTGTTCTCAAACTACTACCTGACAAGCCAAGATTGTAATCTACTCCCTCTCTGAAAGCATACGGCTTAGCCAATTTATCAGTTCTATCATGCATCCGAAGACCAATGTGAGATGGAATCCACAGTATGTGCACTCTGACTCTACTGTCCACAATCTTGCCATACCTGTGTCTGACTTCTGGCACGAGCATGCCACAATTTATGCTTAATGATACATGGATGCATTTCAGTGCAAGGAGTATGGCAAACAGTTCTATCTGAAGGGTAGAGGCCCAGTTATTGATGCGTGCTCCAACTTCTTTAAGAGAGCCATCACTCTGTATGACATCAGCACTACCAGCTGCACCAGTGGATTGGTGAACAGAACCATCAACGTAAATAATTTGTGTGACCAAGTTATCAATACAGCTTAAGGCATCATGTCTGGCTTCAAGGCGAAGTTTTGGTTGTGATTTAAGAAGTAGTTTGGGGGGAAATGGAGGAATGGTAGTTTGGAACAGGGTAATATCCCATGGAGCGGAGAAGTGCCGCTGTTGCCTTACTTGACATAGATCTGATTCATGCGGAGGTCGGTTCCAGTTTTTTCGATCCATCTGGAGGGGTGCTCACCAGTGCTGAGGAAAGTTTGGAGGGCTTCTGTGCAGGGGTTTGAATGGGCTTGCCTGAGCATATTAACCCCAATTAGGATATTTCTTTCAGTAACACGATCTCTGATGCTTGGAATATCAAGTTCTTTTTGCCTATTTAAAATTTTGGCAGTACGAGGGCATCCTAAAATGATCCCCATTGCTTCGTTCTGCAGTTTTCCCAGCCCTCCAAGCTTCCAGTCAGACACAAGAGCAAGTAGTGGCGGAGTATAATCAACCAATGATCTAATATAAGCAAGATACATCATTTTCACAATTTTAACATTAGCACCATACCTGGGGTGAAACCCTGCCACAACTCTAAGTGCTCTTAGTCTTTCTTTGTATTGGCGACAAAGTCTTGTTACAACAGGTCCAAGTAGTGGAACCTCAAAGCCTAGATACCTGTATCTGCTTACATATTCTAGAAGAGACCCATCATGCAATTGGATCTGACGAACTGTGCCTCTCTGTCGAGGAGGACGCCTATTGAGTATCTTTGTTTTATCAGTAGAGATTATCAACCCAAGGTCCTGACACGAGGCATGTACATGATTAAGAATGTTTTGGGTGTTGGAGAATCCGGTGGTGTGAATCATTATATCATCAGCAAAACTAATCATATAATGATGGGGCTGGCTAGGCATAGCATTAGGTAACGCATTAATTAGAATATTGAATAGTGTCGGACTGAGCTCACCTCCCTGTGGGGTTCCTAATTCAAAGTCTTTAGTTACACTTTTATGTCCCTGGAACAACACAGACGACTTTCTGTTGGACAGGTAGCCTTTAATCCAGCGGAGAAGCCATCCTCCAACATCCATTCTGGCAAGTTCACTAATGATTACATGTCGGTTGGCTACATCAAAAGCGGATTTAAGGTCAAGAAACGTAGTGTATGAGCTGTCAGTGTGCAGGGTGAGAAAGGTGGCTATGCAATGATGCACGCTCCTTCCATGCATGAAACCATGCAACCGGGGAGACAAAAATTGTTTAATTCTGTACAAGCAGCTAGTAAGAGATATTCTGTACAAGCAGCTAGTAAGAGATATTCTGTACAAGCAGCTAGTAAGAGATATTGGGCGAAATGCATTTTGTTGATTGGGCTTAGGAATTGGAATGATGAGGCTGTTGGTCCAAGATTGAGGGAGCTCCCCAGTTACATAGCTCATGTTATATAATTCAAGTAATGGATTACCTGGTACTCGACACAGCAATCTGAGTATGTTGTAATACCATCCTCACCAGGCGACGTGGAGTTGCCCTTAGTTAGTGCTGCATCAAGTTCATAATTAGTGGAAGGAATGTTGCAGTCATCTTCCTTGCTGAGCATAAAGCAAACAAGTCTCTCCCTTACACCATATTTGTCATTTAATTTTGCCTGTGTGGTACTGGGAAACCAAACCATACCCCGGTCGGGATTGAACCCGCGGTCAGAGAGTCTCAAAACTCCAGCCCGTCGCGTTAGCCATTAGACCAGCTAGCCACAATAAGATTCATCCAACTAGGTATATTTCTACACCATAGGAAAGTTAGCACAGGCACCACTGTGACCACAAATGCAAGTTTTTACAGACGAATCTCCAGCTAGCGTGGCCGTGACGAACTCTAGCTCAAGTCCCTTCACTGCCGTCAACATGACTCACGAAATCGTAATGACACGATTGAAAACAAACCATACCCCGGCCGGGATTGAACCTGTAAAAACTTGCATTTGTGGTCACAGAGGTGCCTGTGCTAACCTTCCTATGGTGTAGAAATATACCTAGTTGGACGAATCTTATTGTGGCTAGCTGGTCTAGTGGCTAACGCGACGGGCTGGAGTTTTGAGACTCTCTGACCGCGGGTTCAATCCCGGCCGGGGTATGGTTTGTTTGCAATCGTGTCATTACGATTTCGTGAGTCATGGTACTGGGAAGATTGACATAGCTAGATGTAGCAGCCCAAGCACTGACTAACTCATTCGCCCTATGTAAGGGGTGAGGGTGCGCGATCTTCCCAGTTCTGTTACCCTTAATTCTATTTATGTCCCTCCATGCCCGGCTAAGTGGGGTGTGAGCATTAAGACAGTTGACAAATTTTTCCCAGTCTGTTTGCCACAGCTGTCATACGCTCTCTGGCAGCAACAGCTGTATAGCCCTTGTGGCTTAGGGCTTCTTTTTGATTATAATCTGGCAGCAACAAGGGCAGTTTGAAAAAACCTCAGCATTCCAGGGGTACGATGTTTTTTATAGGCTAGGCCTAGTCTGTGAGCAGTGCGTTTCAGTGTTCGAAGTTTAGGATTATTGTAATAAGTATGTTTTTTATAGGAGGTATGATTATTATGGAAGTTTGTTGGGTTTAGAGTACCAAGAAGTTTCAGAGGCGGCTCTAAGTAGTTCTGAATACTGCTCACAAAGTCATTGTTAAAGGTCTTAACAGAGGAACACTCATAAGAATTATACCAGTCGGTCACATGTGCAACAAAGTCATCATGCTGATCAGGGGGGACATTAAAATGTTTCTGTTTGAATATCCCACCAGGAAAAATAGTATTACCAATATCTAGTGAGGTTAACCTTGGGAAATGATCTGATGATGTATCTGTTACAATGGAAGACTCGCAGCTGGCAAAAGTAATGTTGAAGCCCAGACACCAAGGACACCTCCATAGATATGTGTGGGTTCAAGGTCACCTACAATTTGCACATTATCATGACTGTTTAAGAGTGACAACAGTTGATTACCATTACGATTACCAAACTGTGAGTTTCCAATGCTTTTGTGTCTCGCATTATAATCGCCAATAATAAGAGTAGGTTCAGAATGAGCACAAGTTGGGAGCTCCAAGTAATTAAACTTATCAGCAGGAGCATACAAGTTAAATATGTTGAGAGCAGAGTTCCCTATATAAATCCTAACACCTTGATACTGTAGCCCCTCTGTTTTCTTATGTGCAAGAAGTTGATGGGGAAGTGAATTTTTAATATATAGAACACAAGAGTTAGTAGATTTGAGGTTATATGCAACAAATGATGGCAGTTTAGGGGGTTGGGATTTTTCAGGGACTCTGCACTCTTGTAGACACACAATATCAATGGGTTCAGTGGTTACTTTATGATGAAGGTCAGGAAGTCTTTTTTCTAAGTAAGTGGAGCAGGACGGCTATATATAGGCAGGAAGAGGTGGTGGTGGTAGTAGTAGTAGTAGTAGTAGTAGTACAAGAATGGTATATAATACCGGCAAGATGAAATTAAGACACATGCGCAACACCCGGGCATCCCTATCGTAGACGTTTCGCCATCCAGCCAGCCACTGAATGGCGAAACGTCCACAACAAAGACAACCAGACGCCGCACATGTGTCTTAATTTCATCAGTAGTTGTAGTAGTAGTAGAAGAGGTAGTAGTAGTGGTGGTGGTAGAAGTGGGAAATAAGGAGGACGAGCCAGTCAAATACAAAGGAAGGGGAGCACTGCAAGAGAGCTAGGTGCCCACTGAGGGAGAGCAAGCGCACAGAGGTGCGTGAAAGGGGAAGTGGTGAAATAAATGAAGAAGGAACAGAAACACGAGACAGAAGAGAGAAAGACAACCCAGAGGAGAAAAGGAAAGAGGAAAGGGGAAGAGGGAGAAGAAGAAAAAGAAAAAGAAAAAGAAAAAATGAGGAGTCAGGTCAAGTCACGGGTGTTCTGAAGTTTGGAGCATTTTACAATGTAGTGGGAGAGGAAGGCATCCACAGAGACGAAGCCAGGGCTAAGATTCATACAAGGAAAGTTGTGTATTAGAGAGGATTCAACTAGACGGCGACTGTTCGAGTTGGAAGTAGGGAAGACAGTTTTAGCAGAAGACCAGTCAATAGGATGGCTATGATCTCTGACGTGACAGAAAAGAGCATTGTTAGAGTCGGCAAGCCTAACACTATTTTTGTGCTCCCTAAGTCTGTCAGAAAGAGATCGACCAGTTTCTCCGAAGTATTGAAGAGGACAGGAGGAGAAAGAAATAGAGTAGACACCAGGAACATCTGTAGAGGGAGGAGAGGTATGAACGAGATTAGTGCGAAGAGTGTTAGTCTGGCGGAAGGTAAGCTTGATGTCTAAGGGACGGAGAGAATTGTTGAGATTAGAAAGACCGGAAATGTAGGGAAGGCAGAGGATAGAAGAGTTCCCAGGAGTAGAGAGTTTGGGAGAGAAGAAATTGGGTTTAGCACGTGAGAGGGCAGAGTCTATGAAATGGGAAGGGTAGCCAAGACGGGAAAACGAATTATGAAGAGTGGAAATTTCTGCTGGAAGGAACTGAGGATCACAGATGCGGAGGGCAAGGAGAAAGAGGGAGATAAGAACACTTTTCTTGACAGGGGAGGCATGATAGGAAAAGTAGTGAATGTACATGCTTCTCTCTTTTATGTGCGGGTTATTTGTGTAAATTTTCACCCTGTGGACAAACAAATCAGCACAAACTTACTATGTTTATAGATGAATCTCTGGCATGTCACAGTTAAAAAGCCGTCTCCAAAAGAGTTACCAGGTACTGCAATGCTCTTTAAATTGTTCTTAACCACTCTTGTTTTGTTCCAACTATGCAGCATTCCTCCCAGAAACACTCAGTGCATAGAAGAATAACAGGTACATCTTCCTCAGTTAGAGATATAACACATTTTGTACAAGTGGCACAGTCTGATTCATCTGGCAGGCCTCAGGTCTGGATCACCAACTCACGCAGGATGGGAGATTTATTTATTTATTTATTTAGTAATTTTAGCATACATACAGAGGTACAAAAAAATACAGGTAAGAGCAGCATGCCAAAGCCACTTATATGCATAGCATTACGGGCTGGCTTAAAATTAACTTAAGATTAACTAAGCAATGATGAAATCAGTGATAAAACATTATTGTAAACAGATAACTATAAAGCATAAATGAGTATTACAAAGACAGGTCATATGGTTGCATGCATTGCTGTACATTCAGTCGAATGGAGTATTCTGTTAGGTAGTGTATTTAAAAAAATAACAAAGTTAGATTGAGTCCTAGGTTTAACATTTGTGTGATATAATTGTGAGTAACATATAGGATATACAATTTATAAGGTTCAGTTATTCAGTATTTATTTGGTTTTGAGTGAGTAAGTGATCTTTGAAAAGAGACTTGAATTTATAAACAGGTAGTGTTTCTTTTATATTTACAGGTAATGAATTCCAGATTTTAGGGCCTTTTATGTGCATTGAGTTTTTGCATAGCGTGAGATGGACACGAGGAACATCAAAGAGTGATCTGTGCCTTGTGTTATGGTCATGTGTTCTGTTGAGGTTGGCAAGGAGATGTTTGAGGGGAGGGTTAATATCAGAGTTAAGTGTTCTATGTATGTAATAGGTGCAGTAATAAGTATGGATGTTTTGTATGGTGAGTAGGTTGAGTGTTTTGAATATTGGTGGAGTGTGCTGCCTGTAGTGAGAATTTGTTATCATTCTAACTGCATCCTTTTGTTGGGTAATTAGTGGTCTGAGATGGTTAATTGTGTTTGAGCCCCATGCACAAATTCCATAGGTGAGATAGGGGTAAATAAGAGAGTGATAAAGGGCCAGGAGGGCTGACTGTGGAACATAGTACCGTATCTTCGATAGTATGCTACAGTCTTGGAAATTTTCTTAGAAATTTGTTGTATATGTGTATGAAATTTGAGTCTATTATCAAGGTGGATTCCTAAGAATTTTCCCTTTGTTAGCTTTGTGATAGGTGATCCATTTATCATTATGTTAAGAGGGACTCTGTAGCTCTGTTCCCAAACTGAATGAAGTAGGTTTTGTCAATGTTAGTGTAAGTTTGTTAGTCCTCATCCAGGTAGATATTTTCTGTAATTCGGTGTTTACAGTATTGCTAGCGTGACTGGGTTTCGGGTGAGAGAAAGACGTATGTAGTGTCATCTGCAAAAAGTGTGGGTTTAAGTAATTGCGAAGCATTTGGTAGGTCATTTATGTATAGGAGAAAGAGAAGAGGGCCAAGGACACTTCCCTGTGGGACACCAACTGTAGTAGGTTGAGCGGAAGAGCTTGCCCCATTTGCGTACACATATTGGTTTCTGTTGCTGAGGTATGACTTGAGGTAGTTGAGGGAGTGCCCTCTAATACCATAGTGTGACAATTTTACGTGGAGCAAGTCATGGTCAACTGTATCAAAAGCTTTACGTAAGTCAATGAAGATCCCCAGTGGGATTTCCTTTTTCTCTATTGCAGTGTATATATGTTCTAACATGTGTATAATAGCATCATTAGTATTTTTATTAGGCCTGAATCCAAATTCGCAGAGGTTGAGAATGTTTTGGGAGATGAGGTAGGAGTAGATTCGTTTATGAATTAATTTTTCGAAGATTTTTGAGAGAGGGTGTAAATTGGATATTGGCCTATAGTTATTCAACTCTGGTCTCCTCCTTTATGGATCGGGGTGACCCTTGCTATTTTGAGAGCTGTAGGGAAGGTGGAGGATTCAATGGATTTGTTAAAGAGTGTTGCAATGATTGGTGATAGTACTTGTGACACTTTTTTGTATATAAAGGGTGGTAAGGTATTTAAATCTCCTGCCTTGTTTTATAGTGCGTTGATAATAAGGGAGACTTCGTATGGGTTAGTCGGAGCTAGGAACAGTGTGTTCGGGTAGTTGCCAGTGAGGTAGTCATTTGGTGGGGTATCTGAGCTTGGGATTTTATTGGCAAGGTTTTGTCCTATAGTGGAGAAGAAATCATTGAGTCTGTTTGCTGTTTCTGTACTGTTTTTCATATCGGTGTTTTGTATTTATGGATTTGAGAATGCTGGGTGTTAGCCAGGGACTGTTCAGTCTCTTAGCTGTCATCTGTTTAGTGTTTTTAGGGCAGTGCTTGTTATAGAGGTATTGGGTCTTTTTTAGAAAATTATTAAAACATTCGTCAATATCTGTATAGATTTCTAGCTCAGTGTGCCAGTCAATGTTTGTTACTGCTGTTGTGAAGTTATTAATGGCTGTCTCATTGTGAAGTCTGAAGGTGACTTTAGTAGTGTATTGGGGTATTTTACCAAGAGTTGTTATGAGGAAAGTAGGGTAGTGGTCTGTGGTATTATCTGTAATTATGCCTGATTTTAAAGGGGATATGGTGTTGGTCCAGATGTGGTCAAGTAGGGAAACACTAGTCTCCGTAACTCTTGTAGGTTTTGTTACTGTTGGTAGCAACATGCAGTTACTCATTGTGTTTTTTGAATTCAGTAACGTGTGGGTCCTGGTCTTGCAGGAGATTTATATTGAAGTCACCTGAGAGTAGTAAGTGATCTTTGTTCATGCGTGCATCAGTTATCATACTTCCTAGGTTTTGACTAAATTGGCTAATGTTTGATTGTGGAAAACTCTGTAGATGTTTATCACTGTGAGAGGTTTTTGTAGGTATTTGGATTTGAATTTAGCTATTATATATTCCCCAAGTTCATCCCTTGTGCAAGTATAAGTGATACATTCTAGTTGGTCTGAGTAGTATATAGCTGTGCCACCCCCTTGTTGGTCTGGCCTACAGTTGTGTATGGCTGTGTAACCAGGAATGACATAGGGACATCTGTAGTATCAGGCTTTAGCCAGGTTTCAGTTAGTGTAATGATGGACATATTGGCATGCAAGGAATTTAGTAATGCTAGGAGATCATCGTAATGCTTGCTTAAAGATCTGATATTGTAGTTAAAGATAGTTATGTTGTTGTTGGCTCTGAGAAGTGCCTTTGATTGTTCTGCTGTGTAGTAATTACAGTAACTGTTTGAATCATTTAAGTCATTAAATAAGAGGTTGGTATCAGGATCAATGCTTGTAATCATAAGATTTGTAGTGAATCTATAGTTAGAATTAAGTAAAAAAATAAAGTAAATATTCTAAAGCTAAAAAAAAAATAGCACCTGAATTATTTAACAAATGTAAAAATAATGAGCTAAGGTAGTTTTTTAAAGCTAAAATAAAGGAGACAATATAAAAGGGACTAAAATAATTTGTGGTGAACAAATAAAGTGATGATCAAATAATGGAGCTTGGGAATATGATAGTAGGTAGTACTTTAAAGGTAATTCTTTAAAGTTAGAATTATAATATAAAATTATAATATAAAAGGGACTAATATAAGTTGTGGTGAACAATAAAGTGGTAATCAAATAATTGCACTAAGGTCTAATATAATGACTTTTGTGGAGTCTATGTTTTGAGCTAGAATGAGCTATAGTACAACTAGGTTTAATCTAATAATATAACAATACAAATTAAAAATAGCACCAGTCTCTCACTAGTAATTGCAATGTGGTCTAATATAATGAATTTGGTATTGACTATAGTACAACTGAGTTTAGTCTAATAATATAAAAAAGGCACAAGACTCTCAATTGTAATTGCACTAAGGTGTTATATAAGTTGTTTACAAGAATTAGAGTATAACTAGATTTAAATTGACATGATAAAATATACAAGTTAAGGTAGCAAAAGAATAAAAAAAGTAGAAAAAAAAAATATATGAGGTAGTTGGTACTAGTTAGCAAAAGATAGTTAAGGGCCTTGAACAATAATATAATTGAAATATACACTAATTGCACACACAATATAGTCACTAAGATATGAAAACAATCTTAGAGTAGGAATTATAATATAAACTTATAATATAAAAATACAAATTGAAATGGTACTTGCAATTGCACTAGAGTCTGGTATAGGTTGTTGACAAGATCAGGAGTATAACTAGATTTAGGCAGAGGCGACTAGCTGTGCGGAACTCAGATATTCGAGTACCAGCGGAGCAGCAAAATACGCCTCTACATTGCACGTTGATAGAGGCGAACGGCTGAGTATAAATGCAAGGAAGAGGGGTAGCTGATGAGGGGCAGCAGAGGCATCAAACGGAACTCTATTTCCAGTGTTACACTAAGTATATCACGAGTCACAACTCACACAGAAGAGTTCTCACAACACTGCAGCTGCAATCCAACAGTATAAGTTTCTATGAGGCCCACAGGAGAAACATTCGTAAGAAGGGTGAGGAAGAAACCGTGGAGTGCTGGCAGGAGGACTGGCACGGGCACTCAAGCTCTTATGTGGACTGGTAAAATCTGCCTCTAGACCTTAAGTAAATAGAGGCGAATGGCTGTGTTCCAAATCGAGGAAGGAGGGGAGGGGATAGGAGAGGGGAGAGGAGTAGTGAAGGTAGGCCGTTTAGAGCCACTTCAAACTAACACTCGTGTTTCACTAGGTACATCACTAGTCACAGCTCACACATAAGAGTTTCAGTTATCGCCTGTTCGAAGTCATTTGGCGTCAGGATGACGTCAGATAGGCTTGTGTTTATCAAATTCTGTGGCTCTCTCATAAAAAAATAATTTAGATCTTCGACTCTCAGTCTGGTTAGCGGCTTGCTAAAAACTGAGTCATATTAGGACTTGAGTAGCTCACTCATTTCCTTGCTGTCATCTGTGTAGGACCCATCTATAGTTATTCTTGGATTATCCTGGGTAACTATCCTTCCGGGGTTAAAAGTCCTAACAGAAATCAAATCAATTCTATGCCTTGGGTATCTGTAGGTATGGAATATCTGGAAAAACAGGTGGGACGTGTAATTTTGACCATCCTCAAAAAATGCCGCGCCCGCATGACCAAAGGAGAATGCAACTCTTCTTTTAAACTATTTCACCCTGAAATGTATTACTCTCTAGTCCATGGAAAACAATGCTTCAACACATACTGTCAGGCACACCATCTACAGGGGACAAGAAGATACAGATCACTCAGACCATCGGAAACAAACAAGGGTAGCTACAACCACTCCAGAGACAGAAGGTTTTTAGTGCTAGGGAAAAAAAAAAGTTGGCAAGAAATGACAGAAATATTACACCAACTCGGATCACTACTGGAGTGGAGGCACAGTCAGTGGCCTCCACTTTGCAAATATACAGGGTCCAAAGCCATCAACAAACAATAAAATACCTTTCATCAGTAGACTCCTCACAGAGTCAAATGCAGTTTGCGGCACACTTTGACAATGAAACATGGATCCCAGGTTATAAATTATTCACATGTAACAGAATAAACAGGCAACAAGAGGTTTTTGACCAGTATGTCACAGAGTCGCTCATTTGCTTGGAATCACTAAACACCTGAAAGTAGCTGAAGTTTTGCCAATAAAGATTGAAAACCAAAACATTGTCATTGTGGTTGCATACAAGCCTCCTGATGAAACTTCCAGGAACAGCTTTTAAAAATTGACCACTAGAAAAATCTCCCAACTCTTGTCCCAAACATCCTGCTGCTGGGGATTTCAACTTAAGACACTTAAAATGGAGGAATGTATCAAACAATGTTTAAGCAGAAATCACCCCAGGAGGCAGCTCAGATGAAAATTCACACACGCATGAGCTATTAAACCTCTGCAACAAATTTACCTTAAGTCAGCAAATAGTGGAGCCAACAAGACTGGAAAATACATTTGATATCTTCACTAATAATGATGATCTGATACGAAATGCAACAGTATCAAAGACGATATACTCAGATCATAACATAATAGAAGTAGACATGTATGTCATGTACGCGCAGGGTTCCTGATCAGCATAATATGATCGGTTATGAGGGTGTCTTCACCAAATTCAATTTCAAAAACAAAAGCATACAGTGGGATCGCATCAACCATGTCCAAACTGAAACAAGCTGGAAAGAATCTTTGCCTAGAAAGAATTAACTCTGCGACACTTTAGGTATGCTTAAGGCATATTCCTTTAAGAAGAAAGAACATGTAAACTAGAAGGAGAGAGAGACATTCCCTATACAAGCGAAGGTGAAGAATCACAGAGCTGCTAAAAGGGGCCAGTATATCCGAAGTACGAAAGGAGGTACTGGTCAGATAAATAACAAACGTCGTCCTTAAGCTTAAGGAATCACGCAGGAGACAAGAAACACAGGAAGAACTTAAAGCCATAAATGAAATTGAAAGAAACCCAAAACATCTAGTATTTGACCCCTGCTTAGACTAGATGAGACTTACAAGATGATGGAGGGCATAATAAAGCTATTAAACTGACTAACTGTGCAGATTTTATAATAATAATAATAATAATAATGTCTTTATTTACTACAAGTACATGTACAAGGTGTACAGTTCTAGCTGACATCAGTGACATACTACTATACAGAGAGTTACTTGTTATGCTGAGCATTTCGGGCAAATTAGGTCACTTTTATCCCAGGATGCGACCCACACCAGTCGACTAACACCCAGGTACCCATTTTACTGATGGGGAACATAGACAAGCGGTGTAAAGAAAGACGCCCAATGTTTCTACCCTCGCTAGGAATCGAACCCAGACATCTCGCCGTGTGCAGCGAGAGCTTTAGCCACCAGGCCACGGGGCAAATGGCAGTTTGCTAAGAAATGTTTCAACCGTCGACCAGCAAGAGTTAAAATTATTTTTTTTACTTTAATTTATTCTGAGAAATTCTGCTACCATTATTCTACTTCCCTCACGCACTTAATCATTAATTTATCACAAATATTTACAAATGCTTAACAGGGATCCAAAATTAGATAGGTTAATACAGAGGAAAATTCTTATTAAAATGTGTAATGTACTTAATACTGCAGTGTATGTGGAGTATTAATACTTATAAATACTTATAATTATCTTTATATGTGAATCATGAATTCAAGACTGTCACAGTATTAAGTATATAAGAGGATGATGGGTACGTGAATGATGACAGGAATAAGATTAGTTAGACATGTACACACAAACAGCTTCAAGGTTCCAGATATTATATTAAAACAATTAGCTGCCATAACCAAAAAGAAATAGCCACATAGTCTAATGAATTAAAGTGTGCAACATCATGGGCGGAACAACTTACAAATAACCTACACTTAGTTGTGAAGTGCGTGTTATTTGTGAATTATAATGCAATAACAATGGGGACTGATGCCAAGTAATTACTCTGTGGTTACGGGAGACAACAGTGTGTTCTGCGCTGCAGACAACGTCTGGAAGACTTAAATCTTCCTACTGTAGTAATTACTGGAGATTGATCTTACTGGAGTGTCTCAAGCTCTTAAAGACTCTTGGAAGTTGATCTGATAAGAGTGTCTCACTCTTGAAGACTCCTGTGGTCCTGATCTTACGAGAGAGTCCCACTCTGGAAGACTCCTGAGAGCTTGATCTTACGAGAGTGTCTCACTCTGGAAGATTCCTGGGATCCTATCTTACGAGAGTGTCTCACTCTGGAAGACTCCTGAGAGCTTGATCTTACGAGAGTGTCTCACTCTGAAAGACTCCTGAGAGTTTGATCTTACGAGAGTGTCTCACTCTGGAAGACTCCTGAGAGCTTGATCTTACGAGAGTGTCTCACTCTGGAAGATTCCTGGGATCCTATCTTACGAGAGTGTCTCACTCTGGAAGACTCCTGAGAGTTTGATCTTACGAGAGTCTCACTCTGGAAGACTCCTGAGAGCTTGATCTTACGAGAGTGTCTCACTCTGGAAGACTCCTGAGAGCTTGATCTTACGAGAGTGATTCGCTCTGGAAGATTCCTGGGATCCTATCTTACAAGAGTGTCTCACTCTGGAAGACTCCTGAGAGCTTGATCTTACGAGAGTGTCTCACTCTGGAAGACTCCTGCGGTCCTGATCTTACGAGAGAGTCCCACTCTGGAAGACTCCTGAGAGCTTGATCTTACGAGAGTGTCTCACTCTGGAAGACTCCTGAGACTTTGATCTTACGAGAGTGTCTCACTCTGGAAGACTCCTGAGAGCTTGATCTTACGAGAGTGTCTCACTCTGGAAGACTCCTGAGAGCTTGATCTTACGAGAGTGATTCGCTCTGGAAGATTCCTGGGATCCTATCTTACGAGAGTGTCCCCACTCTGGAAGACTCCTGAGAGTTTGATCTTACGAGTGTCTCACTCTGGAAGGCTCCTGAGAGCTTGATCTTACGAGAGTGTCTCACTCTAGAAGGCTCCCGAGAGCTTGAAACTTACGAGAGAGTCCTCACTCTGGAAGGCTCCTGAGAGCTTGATCTTACGAAAGAGTCTCACTCTGGAAGGCTCCTGAGAGCTTGATCTTACGAGAGTGTCTCACTCTGGAAGATTCCTGGGATCCTATCTTACGAGAGTGTCTCACTCTGGAAGGCTCCTGAGAGCTTGATCTTACGAGAGTGTCCCCACTCTGGAAGGCTCCTGAGAGCTTGATCTTACGAGAGTGTCTCACTCTGGAAAACTCCTGAGAGCTTGATCTTACGAGAGAGTCCCCACTCTGGAAGACTCCTGAGAGCTTGATCTTACGAGAGTGTCTCACTCTGGAAGACTCCTGAGAGCTTGATCTTACGAGAGAGTCTCACTCTGGAAGACTCCTGAGAGTTTGATCTTACGAGAGAGTCTCACTCTGGAAGACTCCTGAGAGTTTGATCTTACGAGAGAGTCTCACTCTGGAAGGCTCCTGAGAGCTTGATCTTACGAAAGAGTCTCACTCTGGAAGGCTCCTGAGAGCTTGATCATACGAGAGAGTCTCACTCTGGAAGGCTCCTGAGAGCTTGATCTTACGAGAGTGTCTCACTCTGGAAGGCTCCTGAGAGCTTAATCTTACGAGAGAGTCTCACTCTGGAAGGCTCCTGAGAGCTTGATCTTACGAGAGTGTCTCACTCTGGAAGACTCCTGAGAGCTTGATCTTACGAGATAGTCTCACTCTGGAAGACTCCTGAGAGTTTGATCTTAAGAGAGAGTCTCACTCTGGAAGATTCCTGAGAGCTTGATCTTACGAGAGAGTCTCACTCTGGAAGACTCCTGAGAGCTTGATCTTACGAGAGTGTCTCACTCTGAAAGACTCCTGAGAGTTTGATCTTACGAGAGAGTCTCACTCTGGAAGACTCCTGAGGGCTTGATCTTACGAGAGTGTCTCACTCTGGAAGACTCCTGAGAGCTTGATCTTACGAGAGTGTCTCACTCTGGAAGACTCCTGAGAGTTTGATCTTACGAGAGTGTCTCATTCTGGAAGACTCCTGAGAGTTTGATCATACGAGAGTGTCTCACTCTGGAAGACTCCTGAGAGTTTGATCTTACGAGAGAGTCTCACTCTGGAAGACTCCTGAGAACTTGATCTTACGAGAGTGTCTCACTCTGGAAGACTCCTGAGAGCTTGATCTTACGAGAGAGTCTCACTCTGGAGGACTCCTGAGAGCTTGATCTTACGAGAGTGTCTCACTCTGGAAGACTCCTGAGAGTTTGATCTTACGAGAGCGTCTCACTCTGGAAGACTCCTGAGAGCTTGATCTTACGAGAGTGTCTCACTCTGGAAGACTCCTGAGAGCTTGATCTTACGAGAGAGTCTCACTCTGGAGGACTCCTGAGAGCTTGATCTTACGAGAGTGTCTCACTCTGGAAGACTCCTGAGAGTTTGATCTAACGAGAGATTCTCACTCTGGAAGACTCCTGAGAGCTTGATCTTACGAGAGTGTCTCACTCTGGAAGACTCCTGATAGTTTGATCTTACGAGAGAGTCTCACTCTGGAAGACTCCTGAGAGTTTGATCTTACGAGAGTTTCTCACTCTGGAAGACTCCTGAGAGTTTGATCTTACGAGAGTGTCTCGCTCTGGAAGACTCCTGAGAGTTTGATCTTACGAGAGTGTCTCACTCTGGAAGACTCCTGAGAGTTTGATCTTACGAGAGTGTCTCACTCTGGAAGACTCCTGAGAGCTTGATCTTACGAGAGTGTCTCACTCTGGAAGACTCCTGCGGTCCTGATCTTACGAGAGAGTCCCACTCTGGAAGACTCCTGAGAGCTTGATCTTACGAGAGTGTCTCACTCTGGAAGACTCCTGAGACTTTGATCTTACGAGAGTGTCTCACTCTGGAAGACTCCTGAGAGCTTGATCTTACGAGAGTGTCTCACTCTGGAAGACTCCTGAGAGCTTGATCTTACGAGAGTGATTCGCTCTGGAAGATTCCTGGGATCCTATCTTACGAGAGTGTCTCACTCTGGAAGACTCCTGAGAGTTTGATCTTACGAGTGTCTCACTCTGGAAGGCTCCTGAGAGCTTGATCTTACGAGAGTGTCTCACTCTAGAAGGCTCCTGAGAGCTTGATCTTACGAGAGAGTCTCACTCTGGAAGGCTCCTGAGAGCTTGAACTTACGAAAGAGTCTCACTCTGGAAGGCTCCTGAGAGCTTGATCTTACGAGAGTGTCTCACTCTGGAAGATTCCTGGGATCCTATCTTACGAGAGTGTCTCACTCTGGAAGGCTCCTGAGAGCTTGATCTTACGAGAGTGTCTCACTCTGGAAGGCTCCTGAGAGCTTGATCTTACGAGAGTGTCTCACTCTGGAAAACTCCTGAGAGCTTGATCTTACGAGAGAGTCTCACTCTGGAAGACTCCTGAGAGCTTGATCTTACGAGAGTGTCTCACTCTGGAAGACTCCTGAGAGCTTGATCTTACGAGAGAGTCTCACTCTGGAAGACTCCTGAGAGTTTGATCTTACGAGAGAGTCTCACTCTGGAAGACTCCTGAGAGTTTGATCTTACGAGAGAGTCTCACTCTGGAAGGCTCCTGAGAGCTTGATCTTACGAAAGAGTCTCACTCTGGAAGGCTCCTGAGAGCTTGATCATACGAGAGAGTCTCACTCTGGAAGGCTCCTGAGAACTTGATCTTACGAGAGTGTCTCACTCTGGAAGACTCCTGAGAGCTTGATCTTACGAGAGAGTCTCACCCCTGGAGGGGCTCCTGAGAGCTTGATCTTACGAGAGTGTCTCACTCTGGAAGACTCCTGAGAGTTTGATCTTACGAGAGCGTCTCACTCTGGAAGACTCCTGAGAGCTTGATCTTACGAGAGTGTCTCACTCTGGAAGACTCCTGAGAGCTTGATCTTACGAGAGAGTCTCACTCTGGAGGACTCCTGAGAGCTTGATCTTACGAGAGTGTCTCACTCTGGAAGACTCCTGAGAGTTTGATCTAACGAGAGATTCTCACTCTGGAAGACTCCTGAGAGCTTGATCTTACGAGAGTGTCTCACTCTGGAAGACTCCTGATAGTTTGATCTTACGAGAGAGTCTCACTCTGGAAGACTCCTGAGAGTTTGATCTTACGAGAGTTTCTCACTCTGGAAGACTCCTGAGAGTTTGATCTTACGAGAGTGTCTCGCTCTGGAAGACTCCTGAGAGTTTGATCTTACGAGAGTGTCTCACTCTGGAAGACTCCTGAGAGTTTGATTTTTACGAGAGTGTCTCACTCTGGAAGACTCCTGAGAGCTTGATCTTACGAGAGTGTCTCACTCTGGAAGACTCCTGCGGTCCTGATCTTACGAGAGAGTCCCACTCTGGAAGACTCCTGAGAGCTTGATCTTACGAGAGTGTCTCACTCTGGAAGACTCCTGAGACTTTGATCTTACGAGAGTGTCTCACTCTGGAAGACTCCTGAGAGCTTGATCTTACGAAGTGTCTCACTCTGAAGACTCCTGAGAGCTTGATCTTACGAGAGTGATTCGCTCTGGAAGATTCCTGGGATCCTATCTTACGAGAGTGTCTCACTCTGGAAGACTCCTGAGAGTTTTGAAACTTACGAGTGTCTCACTCTGGAAGGCTCCTGAGAGCTTGATCTTTCGAGAGTGTCTCACTCTAAGGCTCCTGAGAGCTTGATCTTACGAGAGAGTCTCACTCTGGAAGGCTCCTGAGAGCTTGAACTTACGAAAGAGTCTCACTCTGGAAGGCTCCTGAGAGCTTGATCTTACGAGAGTGTCTCACTCTGGAAGATTCCTGGGATCCTATCTTACGAGAGTGTCCTCACTCTGGAAGGCTCCTGAGAGCTTGATCTTACGAGAGTGTCTCACTCTGGAAGGCTCCTGAGAGCTTGATCTTACGAGAGTGTCTCACTCTGGAAAACTCCTGAGAGCTTGATCTTACGAGAGAGTCTCACTCTGGAAGACTCCTGAGAGCTTGATCTTACGAGAGTGTCTCACTCTGGAAGACTCCTGAGAGCTTGATCTTACGAGAGAGTCTCACTCTGGAAGACTCCTGAGAGTTTGATCTTACGAGAGAGTCTCACTCTGGAAGACTCCTGAGAGTTTGATCTTACGAGAGAGTCTCACTCTGGAAGGCTCCTGAGAGCTTGATCTTACGAAAGGTCTCACTCTGGAAGGCTCCTGAGAGCTTGATCATACGAGAGAGTCTCACTCTGGAAGGCTCCTGAGAGCTTGATCTTACGAGAGTGTCTCACTCTGGAAGGCTCCTGAGAGCTTAATCTTACGAGAGAGTCTCACTCTGGAAGGCTCCTGAGAGCTTGATCTTACGAGAGTGTCTCACTCTGGAAGACTCCTGAGAGCTTGATCTTACGAGATAGTCTCACTCTGGAAGACTCCTGAGAGTTTGATCTTAAGAGAGAGTCTCACTCTGGAAGATTCCTGAGAGCTTGATCTTACGAGAGAGTCTCACTCTGGAAGACTCCTGAGAGCTTGATCTTACGAGAGTGTCTCACTCTGAAAGACTCCTGAGAGTTTGATCTTACGAGAGAGTCTCACTCTGGAAGACTCCTGAGGGCTTGATCTTACGAGAGTGTCTCACTCTGGAAGACTCCTGAGAGCTTGATCTTACGAGAGTGTC
>NC_069399.1:85772512-85927512 GCF_026875155.1 Cherax quadricarinatus | reverse complement strand
GTAGTGTAAATAGTAATAGTTTAGTAGTATAGTAGTAATAGTAGTAGTAGTATGTATAGATTATATTATTAATTTAGTAGTTTGTAGTAATAGTAATGTAGTAGTAATAGTATTAGTTTATATTTGTAGTAGTAGTAGTAGTAATATAGTAGTTAGTGTATTGTATAGTATTTGTAGTAGTATTTAGTAGTAATGTAGTAGTATTAGTAGTAGTAGTAGTAGTAATAGTAGTAGTAGTAATAGTATTAGTAGTAGTAGTAGCAGTAGTAGTAGTAGTAGTAGTAGTAGTAGTTGTTGTTGTTGTTGTAGTAGTAGTAGTAGTAGTAGTAGTAGTATTGTCGTTGTTATTATTAGTAGTAGTAGTAGTAATAGTAGTATTGTTCTTAATATTTTTTATTAACACATCGGCAGTTTCCCACCAAGGCAGGGTGACCCTAAAAAGAAAAAACTCTTTCATTATCATTCACTTCATCGCTGTCTTGCCAGAGACATGCCTACACTGCAGTGCAGGCACTGTACTTTCCATCTCTAGGACTCAAGTCTAGCTAACCAGTTTCCTCAAATCCCTTCACAAATGTTACATTGCTCACACTCCAACAGCACGTCAAGTCATAAAAGCCATTCATCTCCACTCGCTTCCATCTAACACGTTCACTCACGCTTGCTAGAAGCCCAGGCTCCTTGTACACAAAACCTCCTTTTCCTCCTCCCTCCAACCTTTCCTAGGACGACCCCTACCCCGACTTCCTTCCACTATAGATTTATACACCCTTCAAGTAATTCTATTTTTGTTCCATCTTCTCTAAATGTCCAAACCGCCTCAACAACCCTTCCTCTGCCCTCTGGATTATACTTTTAGAAACCCCGCATCTCTTTCTAATCTCCAAGCTACGGATTCCCTGCTTTATATTCATACCGCACATTGCCTTCAGACACAACCTTACACTGCCTCCTGCCTTTTGGTTGCAACATTCAACACTCATCCTTCTCACATATATAAGAGTGTTTGTATTACTATACTCTCATTCATTCCTCTCTTTGCTTCCATGGATAAAGTTCTTTGTCTCCACAGATTCCTCAGTGCACCACTCACCTTCTGTCCCCTTATCATTCCTATGATTTGCCACATCTTTCACAGACCCTGCTGCTGACAAGTTCACTCCCAAATATATGAATACATTCACTTCCTCCATATTCCCTCCCTTCAATCTGATATCCAGTCCTTCATTGCCTAATTTTTTATCCTCACCACCATGCTTTTTCCTATTTTCACTTTTAATTTCCTTCTTCTACATACCCTTCCAAACTCGTTCACCAACTTCTGCAACTTCTCTTCAAAATCTCCCAAAAGCACAGTGTCATCAGCAAAATATAGTTGTCACAACTCCCACTTTGTGTTAGATTCTTAATCTCTTAATTCCACACCTCTTGCCATCACCCGAGCATTCACTTCTCTTACAACCTCATCTATAAATATACTGAACAACCATGGTGACATCACACATCCCTGTCTAAGGCCTACTTATACTGGAAAATACTCTCCTCTCCTACCAGAGCCTCACTATCCTTGTAAAAACTTTTAAGTGCTTTCAGTAAACCACACTGCCCCGCCCGTGCTATGGTTTGTTTGAGATCATGTCATTACGATTTCGTAAGTCACGCTTTCAGTAACCTACCACCTATTCCATACATTTACAACATCTGCCACATTGCTCTCCTATCCACCCTATCACATGCCTTTTTCAAATTCACCAAAACCTCTTTACCCTTATCTAAATACTGTTCACCTATATGCTTTACTGTAAACACTTGGTCTACACACGCCCTACCCTTCCTAAAGCCTCCTTGTTCATCTGCGATCATGCTTTTCCGTCTTATTCTTAATTTTTTTTTCAATAATAACTCTACCCTACATATTACCAGGTATACTCAACAGGCTTATTTCCCTATAATTTTTACACTCTCTTTTCTCTTCTTTGCCTTTATACAAAGGAACTATGCACACTCTCTGCCAGTCTCTAGGTACCTTACCTTCTTCCTTACATTTATTAAGTAAAAGCAAAAACCATTCCAAAACTATATCCCCTTGTACTTTTAACATTTCTGTCTTTATCCCATCAATCCCAGCTACTTTACCCCCTTTCATTCTACCCACTGCCTCATTATTTCCCCCACACTCACAACTGGCTCTACCTCACTCCTACAAGATCTTATCCCTCCCTGTCCAATGCACGAAATCACAGCTTCCCTGTCTTCATCAACATTTAACAGTTCCTCAAAATATTTCCTCCATCTTTCCGATGGAGGAAATATTTTTAACTGTCAAGTCCATTCGTTCTCTAGGCTTTCCTAATTTATTAATCTCACTCCAAAACTATTTCTTATTCTCAGTAAAATTTGTTGATAACGTTATTATTTTCCTCAATTTTAACTGGATAAAATTTTGATGATGTCATCTTCCTGCCCCATCAATGTCTTCAATATTTATCTCATTCTAAATTTGTTTCCTCGTCGTTTCCAATCTAATTCTAAGGGACAATCACTGTATATATTAATTCTATTATAATATTGAATTTGCATTGAAATTTTACCCATATACCAGGCGTATAAAAGGAGGGGAGGTTTCGGGGGTCAACGCTCCCTCGGCTCGGTCCGCGACCAGGCCTCGTGGTGGATCAGGGCCTGATCAACCAGGCTGTTACTGCTGGCCGCACGTAAACTGACATACGAACCACAACCCGGCTGGTCAGGTACTGATTTTAGGTGCCTGTCCAGTGCCTTCTTGAAGACAGCCAGGGGTCTATTGGTAACCCCTTTTATGTTGCTGGGAGACAGTTGAACAGTCTTGGGCCTTTGACATTTGCTGTGTTGTCTCTTAGCATACTTGGGGCACCCCTGCTTTTCATTGGAAGGGATATGTTGCATCTCCTGTCGAGGCTTTTGCTTTTGTAGGGATTTTCGTGTGCAGATTTGGGATTAGTCCCTCTAGTGTATATTTTCATGTATCTTTCTCGCCTGCATTCCAAGGAGTACAAATCTTGGGACTTCAACCGTTCCCGGTAATTTAGGTGCTTTATCGTACTTATGTGAAGGACCTGGGAGTGGTAATGTCTGAGGATCTCACCCTCAAAGATCACACCAGTGCCACTATCACATCTGCGAGGAAAATGATAGGGTGGATAATGAGAACATTTGAAACAAGAGATGTCAAGGCAGTGATGATCCTTTTTAAATCACTTGTTCTCTCTAGGCTGGAATACTGCTGTACATTAACATCTCCATTCAAAGCAGGTGCAATGGCAGTTCTAGAGAATGTACAGAGAACCTTTACTGCACGTATAAGTTCCGTCAAACACCTTAACTACTGGGAACGCCTGGAAGCACTTGACTTGTACTCACTGGAGCCCAGGCGAGAGAAAGATACATCATAATCTACACCTGAAAAATTCTAGAGGGACTAGTCCTTAATCTGCACACAGAAATCACTCCCTACGAAAGCAACCGACTTGATAGGCGATGCACCATGCCCCTAATGAAAAGTAGGGGCGCCATTAGTACAATAAGAGAAAACACAGTAAGTGTCCGGGGCCCAAGACTGTTCAACAGCCTCCCATCAGCCATAAGAGGAATTACCAATAGACCCCTAGCTGCCTTCAAGAGAGAGCTGGACAGATACCTAATGTCAGTGCCGGACCAGCCGAGATGTGGTTCGTACGTTGGACTACGTGCGGTCAGCAGTAACAGCATGGTTGATCATGCCCTGATCCACCAGGAGACCTGGTCATGGACTGAGCCGCAAGGGTGTTGATCCCCGGAATACTCTCCAGGTAGACTCCAGGTAGGATACGTGCCGTGAAAGTTCTCTGTATATATTCTCAAAGTCTGCAATTTCGCCTTCCTTGAAAGGGACCGTTAGTACACAGCAATATTCCAGCCTAGCAGATGTGACAGATACATTGTTGTGATCTTTGAAAGTGAGATTCTCTGACATTATCACTCCCAGGTCCTTCACATTAGTTTTTTGCTCTATTGTGTATTTGGAATTTATTTTATAGTCCGATAGTTTTAATTTCCTCATAATAAGCCTGGGGCTCAGTTCTTACTTATACTAGTTGAGGCTTTCATCTGGGCTCAGATTTAATCTTACAGGTTTATTTACTGTTCTTTATTGTCTTGATTAAAACATTACTACTAAACTAATACGAATGTTTATGCAACTGAATGCACATATTATGTAGCTTTTTTTCTAAAATTCCTGGTGCTTACTTTCTGCTCTGTTTTCTGATGTTTTCTCAGCCTGATTTTCGTTTAGCTTTCTCTCTCCTCCTTTTCCACCTGTCTTCTGTTATCTTGCTCATTTATGACCCGATAATGGTCCAGGGTAGACCCAAACATCATCTAAGGTTTCTTCTCCTAAGTGTAGGTTAGTTGTGAAGTGTTCCAGTCACAGTATTTATTCTTAGGGAAGGTGAGGGATACAGGCACTCGAGTTATATGTATTCTAAAGAGACGAAAGTATATGTACAGGTGGTGGAGAGATGTAACTCTCAAGATACATACACTTACAGTTTACTTTAATCCCAATACACCTATATTAGGGATTAGTGTTCTTGATTGGTGGTGAACAGGTGACATGTGTCGATCTGTTTATAATCTAATTGCCCAGCCAACTATGGACGAGAGAAGATCCCAACCTGAATACTGTGACAGAAAAACACAATAAGTGATTGCTCTTCACAAATTATTGACAGAATTGACCTTACATTGGTACTATCACCGGCAAGGTCAAGAAATCCAGGCACCTTACAGTCCACAATGGTAAGTACTTCGTAGATGAAAGAAAGAGGTATGAGAATATATAAACAGTGTCTGCATCAGCAGCACGGACTGGCATGGTAGTGAGTGCTTCCAACCCGCTCTCTTCCATAACAGTGGTACATTCAGGCTCTCATCCTGACATTTCCATTCTGACAAGTGATATTTATATCACTCGTTGAAACTAACTTGTTTTTTTACGTAGATTATTATATTTAGAATGTCATAGGTTCATAACAAGAGGGGGAGGAATGGAAGGAAAGGGAGGAATTAGGGTGGTATGAAATAATGGAAAAAGGTTGTAGGTAAATAGTAGATAGGGGGAGGGAATAAGATTGAATGTCCTAGTCCACTCTTGGTTGGAAGCAGAGTAACTTTATCCCGTCAATAATTCAGAGAGGAGTTTATACCGTTGTTTACTAAGTCATTACATCAGTTTTCTGAAAAACCGGGGAGATGAGTTATTTTTTGAGGTGTTCTCTCAGACAGATCCTTGTAAAGTTCCTGTCTGTTCATTTTCATAGATGTCTGGATCGGCATCGTAGGTGATGGGGAGGGGAAATCCTTACTCTTATTCTGATGAGGAGTAATAGGTTACCGGTTGCTTCTTCAGGTCTTAGTTTCTGTTGAATCAAGGGGTGGGTAAGTTCTTCGATAAGAAGAGCCACATATAAAACTTTACATAAATTTTTTAATGTTCAAGAGCCACAGAAAATATTATTTTAAAATTGTATTTAACTTTAACTAGAATCAATCTTAATTTATTAATCAGAAAAGTACTTAGCTACACCGCATTGCTCTAGTTATGATGATGCAGAGTTCAGTTAGTAAGTTTATTCAGGTATACACAAATATAGTTACATAGATTATCATATATAGCAGCATATGTGTACAGAACCTGGGATAACATCAAAAACTCACACAAAGTGACTTATTTAAATTGGAGTCTTTCTTCCCATCTTCCGTACTTGTTTAAAACATGTTTTGTTTATGTTCAATGAGTTTAAACAGCAGTCTGGACACATAACACATATGGATGTTTGATAAGATAATGTGAATTATCTACATCTATATATATATATATATATATATATATATATATATATATATATATATATATATATATATATATATATATATATATATATATATATATACATATATATTTTTATTTTTTTATTTTTATTATCACACCGGCCGATTCCCACCAAGGCAGGGTGGCCCGAAAAAGAAAAACTTTCACCATCATTCACTCCATCACTGTCTTGCCAGAAGGGTGCTTTACACTACAGTTTTTAAACTGCAACATTAACACCCCTCCTTCAGAGTGCAGGCACTGTACTTCCCATCTCCAGGACTCAAGTCCGGCCTGCCGGTTTCCCTGAATCCCTTCATAAATGTTACTTTGCTCACACTCTAACAGCACGTCAAGTATTAAAAACCATTTGTCTCCATTCACTCCTATCAAACACGCTCACGCATGCCTGCTGGAAGTCCAAGCCCCTCGCACACAAAACCTCCTTTACCCCCTCCCTCCAACCCTTCCTAGGCCGACCCCTACCCCGCCTTCCTTCCACTACAGACTGATACACTCTTGAAGTCATTCTGTTTTGCTCCATTCTCTCTACATGTCCGAACCACCTCAACAACCCTTCCTCAGCCCTCTGTATATATATTATATATATATATATATATATATATATATACAGAGAAGGGGAGTTAGTAGATGGGGAGATGGAGGTTTTGGGTAGATGGCGAGAATATTTTGAGGAACTTTTAAATGTCGACGAAGAAAGGGAGGCTGTGATTTTATGCACTGGCCAGGGAGGTATATCATCTTTTAGGAGTGAAGAAGAACAGGATGTGAGTGTGGGGGAGGTACGTGAGGCATTACGTAGAATGAAAGGGGGTAAAGCAGCTGGAACTGACGGGATCATGACAGAATTGTTAAAAGCAGGGGGGGATATAGTGTTGGAGTGTTTGGTATTTTTGTTTAATAAATGTATGAAAGAGGGGAAGGTACCTATGGATTGGCGGAGAGCATGTATAGTCCCTTTATATAAAGGGAAGGGGACAAAAGAGATTGTAAAAATTATAGAGGAATAAGTTTACTGAGTATACCAGGAAAAGTGTATGGTAGGGTTATAATTGAAAGAATTAGAGGTAAGACAGAATGTAGAATTGCGGATGAGCAATGAGGTTTTAGAGTGGGTAGGGAATGTGTAGATCAAGTGTTTACATTGAAGCATATATGTGAACAGTATTTAGATAAAGGTAGGGAAGTTTTTATTGCATTTATGAATTTAGAAAAGGCATATGATAGAGTGGACAAGCGAGCAATGTGGCAGATGTTGCAAGTGTATGATATAGGTAATAAGTTACTAAATGATGTAAAGAGTTTTTATTAGGATAGTGAGGCTCAGGTTAGGGTGTGTAGAAGAGAGGGAGACTACTTCCCGGTAAAAGTAGGTCTTAGACAGGGATGTGTAATGTTACCATGGTTGTTTAATATATTTATAGATGGGGTTGTAAAAGAAGTAAATGCTAGGGTGTTCGGGAGAGGGATGGGATTAAATTATGGGGAATTAAATACAAAATGGGAAGTGGCACAGTTACTTTTTGCTGATGATACTGTGCTTATGGGAGATTCTAAAGAAAAATTGCAAAGGTCAGTGGGCGAATTTGGGAATGTGTGTAAAGGTAGAAAGTTGAAAGTGAACATAGAAAAGAGTAAGGTGATGAGGGTATCAAAATTGGATATCAAATTGGGGAGGAGGAGTATGGAAGAAGTGAATGTTTTCAGATATTTGGGAGTTGACGTGTCAGCGGATGGATTTATGAAGGATGAGGTTAATCATAGAATTGATGAAGGAAAAAAGGTGAGTGGTGCATTGAGGTATATGTGGAGGCAAAAAATGTTATCTATGGAAGCAAAGAAGGGAATGTATGAAAATATAGTAGTACCAACACTCTTATATGGGTGTGAAGCTTGGGTTGTAAATGCTGCAGCAAGGAGGAGGTTGGAGGCAGTGGAGATGTCCTGTCTAAGAGCAATGTGTGGTGTAAATATTATGCAGAATAATCGGAGTGTGGAAATTAGGAGAAGGTGTGGAGTTAATAAAAGTATTAGCCAGAGGGCTGAAGAGGGTTTGTTGAGGTGGTTTGGTCATTTAGAGAGAATGGATCAAAGTAGAATGACATGGAGAGCGTATAAATCTGTAGGGGAAGGAAGGCGGGGTAGGGATCGTCCTCGAAAAGGTTGGAGGGAGGAGGTAAAGGAGGTGTTGTGGGCGAGGGGTTTGGACTTCCAGCAAGCGTGCGTGAGCGTGTTAGATAGGAGTGAATGGAGACAAATGGTATTTGGGACCTAACTATCTGTTGGGGTGTGAGCACGGTAATATTTAGTGAAGGGATTCAGGGAAACCGGTTATTTTATATAACCGGACTTGAGTCCTGGAAATGAGAAGTACAATGCCTGCACTTTAAAGGAGGGGTTTGAGATATTGGCAGTTTGGAGAGATATATTGTGTATTTTTATACGTATATACTTCTAAACTATTGCATTCTGGGCACCTTTGCAAAAGCAGTGATTATGTGTGAGTGAGGTGAAAGTGTTGAATGATGATGAAAGTATTTTCTTTTTGGGTATTTTCTTTCTCTTTGGGTCACCCTGCCTCGGTGGGAGACGGCCGACTTGTTGAAAAAAAAATATATGTATACATACATATATATATATATATATATATATATATATATATATATATATATATATATATATATATATATATATATATATATATTATATATATATATATATATATATATATATTTTTATATATATGTATATATATATGTATATTGGTATATACAATACTAATCCTATTATAGATTATTAATATAAAATTTTAGGAAAATGGCAATTAAACCCAATACTCTCTCGGGAGCCACACAGAGTAACTTCGGGAGCCACACAGAGTAACTTCAGGAGCCACACAGAGTAACTTCGGGAGCCACACAGAGTAACTTCGGGAGACGCACAAAGTAACTTCGGGAGCCACAATGAGCAGCTTCGGGAGCCACAAAGAGTAACTTCGGGAGCCACGCAGAATAACTTCGGGAGCCACATAGAGTAGCTTCGGGAGTCACATAGAGTAGCTTCTGGGGCCACACAGAGTAGCTTCGGGAGCCACAAAGAGTAACTTCGGGAGCCACGCAGAATAACTTCGGGAGCCACATAGAGTAGCTTCGGGAGTCACATAGAGTAGCTTCTGGGGCCACACAGAGTAGCTTCGGGAGCCACACAGAGTAACTTCGGGAGCCGCAAAGAGTAACTTCGGGAGCCCCACAGAGTAACTTCGGGAGTCAGATAGAATAGCTTCGTGAGCCACACAGAGTAGCTTCTGGATCCACGCAGAGTAGCTTCGGGAGCCACACAGAGTAACTTCGGGAGCCGCACAGAGTAACTTCGGGAGCCACATAGAGTAGCTTCGGAAGCCACACAGAGTGACTTCGGGAGCCACACAGAGTAATTTCGGGAGCCACATAGAGTAACTTCGGAAGCCACACAGAGTAACTTCGAGAGCCACATAGAGCAGCTTCAGGAGCCAAACAGAGTAACTTCGGGAGCTGCACAGAGTAACTTCGGGAGCCACACAGAGTAGCTACGGGAGTCACACACAGTAGCTTCGGGAACCACACACAGTAGCTTCGGGAGCCACACAGAGTAGCTTCGGGAGCCACACAGAGTAACTTCGGGTGCCACACAGAGTAGCTTCGGGAGTCACATAGAGTAGGTTTGGGAGCCACACAGAGTAGCTTCGGGAGCCACACAGAGTAACTTCAAGAGCCGCACAGAGTAACTTCGGGAGCCACACACAGTAACTTCGGAAGCCACATAGAGTAGCTTCGTGAGCCACACAGAGTAACTTCAGGAGCCTCGCAGAGTAACTTCAAGAGCCGCACAGAGTAACTTCGGGAGCCACACAGAGTAACTTCGGGAGCCACATAGAGTAGCTTCGGGAGCAACACAGAGTAACTTCGGGAGCCACATAGAGTAACTTCGGTAGCCACACAGGGTAACTTCGGGAGCCACATAGAGCAGCTTCGGGAGCCAAACAGAGTAACTTCGGGAGCTGCACAGAGTAGCTTCGGGAGCCACACAGAGTAACTTCGGGAGCCACATAGAGTAGCTTCGAGAGTCACACAGAGTAGCTTCGGGAGCCACACAGAGTAGCTTCTGGATCCACACAGAGTAGCTTCGGGAGCCACACAGAGTAACTTCGGGAGCCACAGAGAGTAACTTCGGGAGCCACACAGAGTAACTTCGGGAACCAAACAGAGTAACTTCGGGAGCCACATAGAGTAACTTCGGTAGCCACACAGAGTAACTTCGGGAGCTGCACAGAGTAACGTCGGGAGCCAAACAGAGTAGCTATGGGAGACACACACAGTAGCTTCGGGAGCCACACACAGTAGCTTCGGGAGCCACACAGAGTAGCTTCGGGAGCCACACAGAGTAATTTCGGGAGCCACACAGAGTAGCTTCGGGAGTCACACAGAGTAGCCTCGGGAGCCACACAGAGTAACTTCGGGAGCCGCACAGAGTAACTTCGGGAGCCACACAGAGTAACTTTGGGAGCCAGATAGAGTAACTTCGGGAGCCACACAGGGCAACTTCGGGAGCCGAACAGAGTAACTTCGGGAGCCACACAGAGTATCTTCGGGAGCCACATAGAGTAACTTCGGGAGCCACACAGAGTAGCTTCGTGAGCCACACAGAATAGCTTCGGGAGCCACACAGAGTAACTTCGGGAGCTGTACAGAGTAGCTTCGGAAGGCACACAGAGTAACTTCGGGAGCCACACAGAGTAACTTCGGGAAGCCACATAGAGTAGGTTTGGGATCCACACAGAGTAGCTTCTGGATCCACACAGAGTAGCTTCGGGAGCCACACAGAGTAACTTCGGGAGCCGCACAGAGTAACTTCGGGAGCCACATAGAGTAGCTTCGGGAGCCACACAGAGTAACTTCGAGAGCCACACAGAGTAACTTCGGGAGCCACATAGAGTAACTTCGGTAGCCACACAGAGTAACTTCGGGAGCCACATAGAGCAGCTTCGTGATCCAAACAGAGTAACTTCGGGAGCTGCAGAGAGTAGCTTCGGGAGCCACACAGAGTAGCTACGGGAGTCACACACAGTAGCTTCGGGAGCCACACAGAGTAGCTTCGGGAGCCACACAGAGTAGCTTCGGGAGCCACACAGAGTAACTTCGGGAACCAAACAGAGTAACTTCGGGAGCCACATAGAGTAACTTCCGTAGCCACACAGAGTAACTTCGGGAGCTGTACAGAGTAACTTCGGGAGCCAAACAGAGTAGCTATGGGAGTCACCCACAGTAGCTTCGGGAGCCACACAGAGTAGCTTCGGGAGCCACACAGAGTAACTTCGGGAGCCACACAGAGTAGTTTCGGAAGTCACACAGAGTAGCCTCGGGAGCCACACAGAGTAACTTCGGGAGCCACACAGAGTAACTTTAGGAGCCACACAGAGTAACTTCGGGAGCCACACAGAGTAGCTTCGGGAGCCGCACAGAGTAACTTCGGGAGCCACACAGAGTAGCTTCGGGAGCCACACAGAGTAGCTTCGGGAGCCACACAGAGTAACTTCGGGAGCCACAAGCAGTAGCTTCGGGAGCCGCATAGAGTAGGTTCGGGTTCCACACACAGTAACTTCGGGAACCGCACAGAGTGGCTTCTGGAGTCACACAGAGTAGCTTCGGTAGTCACACATAGTAGCTTCGGGAGTCACACAGAGTAGCTTCGGGAGCCACAAGCAGTAGCTTCGGGAGCCACACAGAGTAGCTTTGGGAGTCACACACAGTAGCTTCGGGAGCCACACATAGTAGCTTCTGGAGTCACACACAGTACCTTCGGGAGCCACACAGAGTAGGTTCGGGAGCCACACACACAGAGCTTCGGGAGCCATACAGAGTAGCTTCGGGAGCTGCACAGAGTAACTTCGGGAGCCAAACAGAGTAGCTATGGGAGACACCCACAGTAGCTTCGGGAGCCACACAGAGTAGCTTCGGGAGCCACACAGAGTAACTTCGGGAGCCACACAGAGTAGTTTCGGAAGTCACACAGAGTAGCCTCGGGAGCCACACAGAGTAACTTCGGGAGCCGCACAGAGTAACTTTAGGAGCCACACAGAGTAACTTCGGGAGCCACACAGAGTAGCTTCGGGAGCCGCACAGAGTAACTTCGGGAGCCACACAGAGTAGCTTCGGGAGCCACACAGAGTAGCTTCGGGAGCCACACAGAGTAACTTCGGGAGCCACAAGCAGTAGCTTCGGGAGCCGCATAGAGTAGGTTCGGGTTCCACACACAGTAACTTCGGGAACCGCACAGAGTGGCTTCTGGAGTCACACAGAGTAGCTTCGGTAGTCACACATAGTAGCTTCGGGAGTCACACAGAGTAGCTTCGGGAGCCACAAGCAGTAGCTTCGGGAGCCACACAGAGTAGCTTTGGGAGTCACACACAGTAGCTTCGGGAGCCACACATAGTAGCTTCTGGAGTCACACACAGTACCTTCGGGAGCCACACAGAGTAGGTTCGGGAGCCACACACACAGAGCTTCGGGAGCCATACAGAGTAGCTTCGGGAGCTGCACAGAGTAACTTCGGGAGCCAAACAGAGTAGCTATGGGAGACACCCACAGTAGCTTCGGGAGCCACACAGAGTAGCTTCGGGAGCCACACAGAGTAACTTCGGGAGCCACACAGAGTAGTTTCGGAAGTCACACAGAGTAACTTTAGGAGCCACACAGAGTAACTTCGGGAGCCACACAGAGTAACTTCGGGAGCCGCACAGAGTAACTTCGGGAGCCACACAGAGTAACTTCGGGAGCCGCACAGAGTAACTTCGGGAGCCACACAGTGTAGCTTCGGGAGCCACACAGAGTAGCTTCGGGAGCCACACAGAGTAACTTCGGGAGCCACACAGAGTAACTTCGGGAGCCACACAGAGTAACTTCAAGAGCCGCACAGAGTAACTTCGGGAGCCGCAAAGAGTAACTTCGGGAGCCCCACAGAGTAACTTCGGGAGCCAGATAGAATAGCTTCGTGAGCCACACAGAGTAGCTTCTGGATCCACGCAGAGTAGCTTCGGGAGCCACACAGAGTAACTTCGGGAGCCGCACAGAGTAACTTCGGGAGCCACATAGAGTAGCTTCGGAAGCCACACAGAGTGACTTCGGGAGCCACACAGAGTAATTTCGGGAGCCACATAGAGTAACTTCGGAAGCCACACAGAGTAACTTCGAGAGCCACATAGAGCAGCTTCAGGAGCCAAACAGAGTAACTTCGGGAGCTGCACAGAGTAACTTCGGGAGCCACACAGAGTAGCTACGGGAGTCACACACAGTAGCTTCGGGAACCACACACAGTAGCTTCGGGAGCCACACAGAGTAGCTTCGGGAGCCACACAGAGTAACTTCGGGTGCCACACAGAGTAGCTTCGGGAGTCACATAGAGTAGGTTTGGGAGCCACACAGAGTAGCTTCGGGAGCCACACAGAGTAACTTCAAGAGCCGCACAGAGTAACTTCGGGAGCCACACACAGTAACTTCGGAAGCCACATAGAGTAGCTTCGTGAGCCACACAGAGTAACTTCAGGAGCCTCGCAGAGTAACTTCAAGAGCCGCACAGAGTAACTTCGGGAGCCACACAGAGTAACTTCGGGAGCCACATAGAGTAGCTTCGGGAGCAACACAGAGTAACTTCGGGAGCCACATAGAGTAACTTCGGTAGCCACACAGGGTAACTTCGGGAGCCACATAGAGCAGCTTCGGGAGCCAAACAGAGTAACTTCGGGAGCTGCACAGAGTAGCTTCGGGAGCCACACAGAGTAACTTCGGGAGCCACATAGAGTAGCTTCGAGAGTCACACAGAGTAGCTTCGGGAGCCACACAGAGTAGCTTCTGGATCCACACAGAGTAGCTTCGGGAGCCACACAGAGTAACTTCGGGAGCCACAGAGAGTAACTTCGGGAGCCACACAGAGTAACTTCGGGAACCAAACAGAGTAACTTCGGGAGCCACATAGAGTAACTTCGGTAGCCACACAGAGTAACTTCGGGAGCTGCACAGAGTAACGTCGGGAGCCAAACAGAGTAGCTATGGGAGACACACACAGTAGCTTCGGGAGCCACACACAGTAGCTTCGGGAGCCACACAGAGTAGCTTCGGGAGCCACACAGAGTAATTTCGGGAGCCACACAGAGTAGCTTCGGGAGTCACACAGAGTAGCCTCGGGAGCCACACAGAGTAACTTCGGGAGCCGCACAGAGTAACTTCGGGAGCCACACAGAGTAACTTTGGGAGCCAGATAGAGTAACTTCGGGAGCCACACAGGGCAACTTCGGGAGCCGCACAGAGTAACTTCGGGAGCCACACAGAGTATCTTCGGGAGCCACATAGAGTAACTTCGGGAGCCACACAGAGTAGCTTCGTGAGCCACACAGAATAGCTTCGGGAGCCACACAGAGTAACTTCGGGAGCTGTACAGAGTAGCTTCGGAAGGCACACAGAGTAACTTCGGGAGCCACACAGAGTAACTTCGGGAGCCACATAGAGTAGGTTTGGGATCCACACAGAGTAGCTTCTGGATCCACACAGAGTAGCTTCGGGAGCCACACAGAGTAACTTCGGGAGCCGCACAGAGTAACTTCGGGAGCCACATAGAGTAGCTTCGGGAGCCACACAGAGTAACTTCGAGAGCCACACAGAGTAACTTCGGGAGCCACATAGAGTAACTTCGGTAGCCACACAGAGTAACTTCGGGAGCCACATAGAGCAGCTTCGTGATCCAAACAGAGTAACTTCGGGAGCTGCAGAGAGTAGCTTCGGGAGCCACACAGAGTAGCTACGGGAGTCACACACAGTAGCTTCGGGAGCCACACAGAGTAGCTTCGGGAGCCACACAGAGTAGCTTCGGGAGCCACACAGAGTAACTTCGGGAACCAAACAGAGTAACTTCGGGAGCCACATAGAGTAACTTCCGTAGCCACACAGAGTAACTTCGGGAGCTGCACAGAGTAACTTCGGGAGCCAAACAGAGTAGCTATGGGAGTCACCCACAGTAGCTTCGGGAGCCACACAGAGTAGCTTCGGGAGCCACACAGAGTAACTTCGGGAGCCACACAGAGTAGTTTCGGAAGTCACACAGAGTAGCCTCGGGAGCCACACAGAGTAACTTCGGGAGCCGCACAGAGTAACTTCGGGAGCCACACAGAGTAACTTTAGGAGCCACACAGAGTAACTTCGGGAGCCACAAAGAGTAGCTTCGGGAGCCGCACAGAGTAACTTCGGGAGCCACACAGAGTAGCTTCGGGAGCCACACAGAGTAGCTTCGGGAGCCACACAGAGTAACTTCGGGAGCCACAAGCAGTAGCTTCGGGAGCCGCATAGAGTAGGTTCGGGTTCCACACACAGTAACTTCGGGAACCGCACAGAGTGGCTTCTGGAGTCACACAGAGTAGCTTCGGTAGTCACACATAGTAGCTTCGGGAGTCACACAGAGTAGCTTCGGGAGCCACAAGCAGTAGCTTCGGGAGCCACACAGAGTAGCTTTGGGAGTCACACACAGTAGCTTCGGGAGCCACACATAGTAGCTTCTGGAGTCACACACAGTACCTTCGGGAGCCACACAGAGTAGGTTCGGGAGCCACACACACAGAGCTTCGGGAGCCATACAGAGTAGCTTCGGGAGCTGCACAGAGTAACTTCGGGAGCCAAACAGAGTAGCTATGGGAGACACCCACAGTAGCTTCGGGAGCCACACAGAGTAGCTTCGGGAGCCACACAGAGTAACTTCGGGAGCCACACAGAGTAGTTTCGGAAGTCACACAGAGTAGCCTCGGGAGCCACACAGAGTAACTTCGGGAGCCGCACAGAGTAACTTCGGGAGCCACACAGAGTAACTTTAGGAGCCACACAGAGTAACTTCGGGAGCCACACAGAGTAACTTCGGGAGCCGCACAGAGTAACTTCGGGAGCCACACAGAGTAACTTCGGGAGCCGCACAGAGTAACTTCGGGAGCCACACAGAGTAGCTTCGGGAGCCACACAGAGTAGCTTCGGGAGCCACACAGAGTAACTTCGGGAGCCGCATAGAGTAGGTTCGGGTTCCACACACAGTAACTTTGGGAACCGCACAGAGTGGCTTCTGGAGTCACACAGAGTAGCTTCGGTAGTCACACATAGTAGCTTCGGGAGTCACACAAAGTAGCTTCGGGAGCCACAAGCAGTAGCTTCTGGAGTCACACACAGTACCTTCGGGAGCCACACAGAGTAGGTTCGGGAGCCAAACACACAGAGCTTCGGGAGCCATACAGAGTAGCTTCGGGAGCTGCACAGAGTAACTTCGGGAGCCAAACAGAGTAGCTATGGGAGTCACACACAGTAGCTTCGGGAGCCACACAGAGTAGCTTCGGGAGCCACACAGAGTAACTTCGGGAGCCACACAGAGTAGTTTCGGAAGTCACACAGAGTAGCCTCGGGAGCCACACAGAGTAACTTCGGGAGCCGCACAGAGTAACTTCGGGAGCCACACAGAGTAACTTTAGGAGCCACACAGAGTAACTTCGGGAGCCACACAGAGTAACTTCGGGAGCCGCACAGAGTAACTTCGGGAGCCACACAGAGTAACTTCGGGAGCCACACAGAGTAACTTCGGGAGCCGCACAGAGTAACTTCGGGAGCTACACAGAGTAACTTCGGGAGCCACAGAGTAACTTCGGGAGCCGCACAGAGTAACTTCGGGAGCCACACAGAGTAACTTTAGGAGCCACACAGAGTAACTTCGGGAGCCACACAGTAACTTCGGGAGCCGCACAGAGTAACTTCGGGAGCCACACAGAGTAACTTCGGGAGCCGCACAGAGTAACTTCGGGAGCCACACAGAGTAACTTCGGGAGCCACACAGAGTAACTTCGGGAGCCGCACAGAGTAACTTCGGGAGCCACACAGAGTAACTTTAGGAGCCACACAGAGTAACTTCGGGAGCCACACAGAGTAACTTCGGGAGCCACACAGAGTAACTTTAGGAGCCACACAGAGTAACTTCGGGAGCCACACAGAGTAACTTCGGGAGCCACACAGAGTAACTTCGGGAACCAAACAGAGTAACTTCGGGAGCCACATAGAGTAACTTCGGTAGCCACACAGAGTAACTTTAGGAGCCACACAGAGTAACTTCGGGAACCAAACAGAGTAACTTCGGGAGCCACATAGAGTAACTTCGGGAGCCACACAGAGTAACTTTAGGAGCCACACAGAGTAACTTCGGGAGCCACACAGAGTAACTTCGGGAGCTGCACAGAGTAACTTCGGGAGCCAAACAGAGTAGCTATGGGAGTCACACACAGTAGCTTCGGGAGCCACACAGAGTAGCTTCGGGAGCCACACAGAGTAACTTCGGGAGCCACACAGAGTAGTTTCGGAAGTCACACAGAGTAGCCTCGGGAGCCACACAGAGTAACTTCGGGAGCCGCACAGAGTAACTTCGGGAGCCACACAGAGTAACTTTAGGAGCCACACAGAGTAACTTCGGGAGCCACACAGAGTAACTTCGGGAGCCGCACAGAGTAACTTCGGGAGCCACACAGAGTAACTTCGGGAGCCGCACAGAGTAACTTCGGGAGCCACACAGAGTAGCTTCGGGAGCCACACAGAGTAGCTTCGGGAGCCACACAGAGTAACTTCGGGAGCCGCATAGAGTAGGTTCGGGTTCCACACACAGTAACTTCGGGAACCGCACAGAGTGGCTTCTGGAGACACACAGAATAGCTTCGGTAGTCACACATAGTAGCTTCGGGAGTCACACAGTAGCTTCGGGAGCCACAAGCAGTAGCTTCGGGAGCCACACAGAGTAGCTTTGGGAGTCACACACAGTAGCTTCGGGAGCCACACATAGTAGCTTCTTGAGTCACACACAGTACCTTCGGGAGCCACACAGAGTAGGTTCGGGAGCCACACACACAGAGCTTCGGGAGCCATACAGAGTAGCTTCTGGAGCCACACACAGTAGCTTCGGGAGCCACACACAGAGCTTCGGGAGCCACACAGAGTAGCTTCTGGAGCCACACACAGTAGCTTCGGGAGCCACACAGAGTAGCTTCGGGAGCCACACAGAGTAGCTTCTGGAGCCACACACAGTAACTTCGGGAGCCACACACAGAGCTTTGGGAGCCACACACAGAGCTTCGGGAGCCACACAGAGTAGCTTCTGGAGCAACACACAGTAGCTTCGGGAGCCACACAGAGTAGCTTCGGGAGCCACACAGAGTAGGTTCGTGAGCTGCATGCTGCTCGCAAGCCGCAGTTTGCCCAACGTTGAGGTCCGCAGAAGTCGCAATGAACAAACACTGAGTCAATCCTAGTGGTAAGAGATAAATTTAGTAGGGCATGACTTGTGTCAAAGTGTATGGAGGTGGGATTTGTGATATCAGTAGTGAAACACAGAGAGCAGAAAGACACTGTACATAACAGTATTCAGTGATGGCACAGTGAAACACAGAGAGCAGAGAGACACTGTACATAACAGTATTCAGTGATGACACAGGTATTATACACTTTGAAGTGATGCATCAAGAAATCGTAATAACATGACTGTAAACAAATCACAGAACGGGAGGGATTTGAACCCATGGCAGGTGAGTTTTAGGACTCCCTTGCTATATAGGTTCAAGCCCCCCCTCCCCACACACACACCTGTATCGTGATTTGAAGTGATACAATTGTTGTTGGATTCAGGATGGCAGTCTGGAAAATGGTGAAGTCTTCTGGAGTTTCCACTGGTGATGTGTCCTCTGGAAATTTAATTTCTTCCAGGATATTCAGGCAGAATATTTTATGAAAGTTAAGACACATGTGCAACATCTGGATATCTTTATTGTAGACGTTTCGCCATCCAGTGGCTTTATCAATACAGATTCTAGGACATAATAGGAAGACAGTAGAACTATATACAAAAGATGAGGTAATCAGTCCCTCGGCCTTGGAGTTAGTGTTCACAGCATCGTGGTGGAGGAGAATCTGGAGCAAAGGCAAGAAGACTGGCGGTTATATAGGCGTCAGTGGATCAGGACGTGCAGCAGACGAGGGCAGTCACTGGTAAGCGGGATTCCCAGTGACTGCCCTCGTCTGCTGCCCGTCCCTATCCACTGACGCCTATATAACCGCCAGTCTTCTTGCCTTTGCTCCAGATTCTCCTCCACCACGATGCTGTGAACACTAACTCCAAGGCCGAGGGACTGATTACCTCATCTTTTGTATATAGTTCTACTGTCTTCCTATTATGTCCTAGAATCTGTATTGATAAAGCCACTGGATGGCGAAACGTCTACAATAAAGATATTCAGATGTTGCACATGTGTCTTAACTTTCATATTGTCGGTATTTTATACCTTTCTTGCACAGAATATTTTAGTCGACTACTAAGGTTTTCCGAGGAAGTTAGTCTAGCTTCCATGTCACTAAAAACAATAAGCTAATCTCTATGAAACTCAACATTAACTCTTCTCTTCCATGGGTTGTGATAGAAAGTAATATTTTAACGATTTATATACAAAACTTGAAGGTTTCTTAATTTTCAGAATTTTTTTGTGAGACGAAAGATAAAAATTGATTTCACCTAAACAGTAAAAGAGAATTGAGTACAAAAATAGTATAGTTGTAGAATTTTTTACATAATTTCCTAAATGTAGAATATATAAATGAATAATATAATAATTATGTAATAAATATGATGCTGATTTGACTCTTTCGAGAAATTTCGAGTGAGGGGGAGTGTAGAACAGCTGTTGAGTGACGCCGGGGAGGAGATGCCATATTAAATTTAATGTGTGATCGGGCATTCTTGGACACCAAATTGGGGTGTTTCAGCCTGAATTTGTAATAGGAACCTGTGTTAATGTCCCCTGTTGAAAAATTGAGACAGGAAATTTGCAGGCCCTCAAGAATTGTATGTGAATGGCAGAACATCACTCACAGGGAGGTGCACCATTAGTCCTTGCATTTAGATCACTAGCTGGCCAGTGAAGGGTCTAGGTGTTAGGCAGGTGTTGTGGTGTAATCCATCTACAGTAATTAAATGTTAAGTGTTAATACTAATTATATTTTGTGTAGCCAACAAGCCTAATTCTATACAGTACACAACTTTAATTACCAGAGTAGCTGGTTTTAATATAATAATTATTAATTTAATGTCAGGTCTAGTTTTTTGTGAGAGTGGTGAATAAGTGGGTATCGAGGGAGTTACGGTTGAGTGACCTACTGTGACTAAGTCCCACTTACCTCAAGTAATACCCTGTAAGTCTCCTGCAGGTGATTTGGTCACATAATAATAATAATAATTTTCACAATAGCGTTGACTTAAGGTGGAAGGAAGTTTCATTTAAATTTTCTTTCTTTGTAGTTAAAAAGTGATTTCGGAAACAACAATAATTACCATATAATATATTACATAGACCTTTACAAATGAAATTATTTCAGAATGAGATAGTTACTGTTAATTGTGAAAAGTCGTAGTATTAAAAAAATGAAAAGATTGAACATTGAAGCCAAAAATGAATTGATCAGACAAAAAAATCAAACAAAATTTGAGACTAATTACGTATCCCATTAAGAAATGGCAAGAATTTTTATACTTACGTTTTCGTTTATAGCATGAGAAGACTTAATTTTTTTATTAGTTTTCTCAAAATTAGACTGAAAGTTATAGTCCAAACATTGTATGATGCAATACTGAGAGGATTTTTTATTTTTTTTTGCATCCAAAATCTGCAACATCGTATTCAAAACATTTAACATTCAGAAGTCATCTGTTATAAAGTAAAACTAACGTTAAAAGATTTGTAAAAAAAAATTCATTTTAATTATTAGATAATTTGTTGAAAAAGACGCATGTGAAACATCTGAGTATCTTATTTGAGAGACGTTTCGCACACCAGGGCTTTCAAACTGGTTAATCTAAATTCACTAACTTATAAAGTCCTCTCTCCCTTGTGAGAGAAACGTTGTTCAATAAGTTGCCACCCAGGTGTTGTCCAGGTGTTGTCCAGGTGTTGTCCAGGTGTTGTCCAGGTGTTGTCCAGGTGTTGCCCAGGTGTTGTCCAAGTGTTGTCCAGGTGTTGTCCAGGTGTTGTCCAGGTGTTGTCCAGGTGTTGTCCAGGTGTGTTCCAGGTGTTGCCCAGGTGTTGTCCAAGTGTTGTCCAGGTGTTGTCCAGGTGTTGTTCAGGTGTTGTCCAGGTGTTGTCCAGGTGTTGTCCAGGTGTTGTCCAGGTGTTGTCCAAGTGTTGTCCAGGTGTTGTCCAGGTGTTGTCCAGGTGTTGTCCAGGTGTTGTCCAGGTGTTGTCCAGGTGTTGTCCAGGTGTTGTCCAGGTGTTGTCCAGGTGTTGTCCAGGTGTTGTCCAGGTGTTGTCCAGGTGTTGCCCAGGTGTTGTCCAAGTGTTGTCCAGGTGTTGTCCAGGTGTTGTCCAGGTGTTGTCCAGGTGTTGTCCAGGTGTTGTCCAGGTGTTGCCCAGTGTTGTCCAAGTGTTGTCCAGGTGTTGTCCAGGTGTTGTCCAGGTGTTGTCCAGGTGTTGTCCAGGTGTTGTCCAGGTGTTGCCCAGGTGTTGTCCAAGTGTTGTCCAGGTGTTGTCCAGGTGTTGTCCAGGTGTTGTCCAGGTGTTGTCCAGGTGTTGTCCAGGTGTTGCCCAGGTGTTGTCCAAGTGTTGTCCAGGTGTTGTCCAGGTGTTGTCCAGGTGTTGTCCAGGTGTTGTCCAGGTGTTGTCCAGGTGTTGTCCAGGTGTTGCCCAGGTGTTGTCCAAGTGTTGTCCAGGTGTTGTCCAGGTGTTGTCCAGGTGGTGTCCAGGTGTTGTCCAGGTGTTGTCCAGGTGTTGTCCAGGTGTTGTCCAGGTGGTGTCCAGGTGTTGTCCAGGTGTTGTCCAGGTGTTGTCCAGGTGTTGTCCAGGTGTTGTCCAGGTGTTGTCCAGGTGTTGCCTAGGTGTTGTCCAGGTGTTGTCCAGGTGTTGTCCAGGTGTTGCCTAGGTGTTGTCCAGGTGTAGTCCAGGTGTTGCCCAGGTGTTGCCCAGGTGTTGCCTAGGTGTTGTCTAGGTGTTGTCTAGGTGTTGCCCAGGTGTTGCCCAGGTGTTGCCCAGGTGTTGTCCAGGTGTTGTCTAGGTGTTGCCAAGGTGTTGCCCAGGTGTTGCCTAGGTGTTGCCCAGGTGTTGCCCAGGTGTTGCCCAGGTGTCGCCCAGGCGTTGCCCAGGTGTTGTCCAGGTGTTGTCTAGGTGTTGCCAAGGTGTTGCCCAGGTGTTGCCTAGGTGTTGCCCAGGTGTTGCCCAGGTGTTGTCCAGGTGTTGCCCAGGTGTTGCCTAGGTGTTGTCTAGGTGTTGTCCAGGTGTTGTCCAGGTGTTGTCCAGGTGTTGCCCAGGTGTTGCCCAGGTGTTGCCTAGGTGTTGTCTAGGTGTTGTCTAGGTGTTGCCCAGGTGTTGTCCAGGTGTTGCCCAGGTGTTGCCCAGGTGTTGTCTAGGTGTTGACCAGGTGTTGTCCAGGTGTTGTCCAAGTGTTGCCCAGGTGTTGCCTAGGTGTTGTCCAGGTGTTGCTCAGGTGTTGCCCAGGTGTTGTCCAGGTGTTGTCCAGGTGTAGTCCAGGTGTTGTCCAGGTGTTGCCCAGGTGTTGCATACGTGTTGTCCAGGTGTTGCCTAGGTGTTGTCCAGGTGTTGCCTAGGTGTTGTCCAGGTATTGCCTAGGTGTTGTCCAGGTGTTGTCCAGGTGTTGCTTAGGTGTTGCCCAGGAGTTGTCCAGGTGTTGTACAGGTGTTGCCCAGGTGTTGCCTAGGTGTTATCTAGGTGTTGTCTAGGTGTTGCCAAGGTGTTGCCCAGGTGTTGCCTAGGTGTTGCCCAGGTGTTGCCCAGGTGTTGTCCAGGTGTTGCCCAGGTGTTTCCTAGGTGTTGTCTAGGTGTTGTCCAGGTGTTGTCCAGGTGTTGTGTTGTCCAGGTGTTGCCCAGGTGTTGCCTAGGTGTTGCTCAGGTGTTGCCTAGGTGTTGTCCAGGTGTTGCCCAGGTGTTGCCTAGGTGTTGCCAAGGTGTTGCCCAGGTGTTGCCCAGGTGTTGCCCAGGCGTTGCCCAGGTGTTGTCCAGGTGTTGTCTAGGTGTTGCCAAGGTGTTGCCCAGGTGTTGCCTAGGTGTTGCCCAGGTGTTGCCCAGGTGTTGTCCAGGTGTTGCCCAGGTGTTTCCTAGGTGTTGTCTAGGTGTTGTCCAGGTGTTGTCCAGGTGTTGTCCAGGTGTTGCCCAGGTGTTGCCCAGGTGTTGCCTAGGTGTTGTCTAGGTGTTGTCTAGGTGTTGCCCAGGTGTTGTCCAGGTGTTGCCCAGGTGTTGCCCAGGTGTTGTCTAGGTGTTGACCAGGTGTTGTCCAGGTGTTGTCCAAGTGTTGCCCAGGTGTTGCCTAGGTGTTGTCCAGGTGTTGCTCAGGTGTTGCCCAGGTGTTGTCCAGGTGTTGTCCAGGTGTAGTCCAGGTGTTGTCCAGGTGTTGCCCAGGTGTTGCATACGTGTTGTCCAGGTGTTGCCTAGGTGTTGTCCAGGTGTTGCCTAGGTGTTGTCCAGGTGTTGCCTAGGTGTTGTCCAGGTGTTGTCCAGGTGTTGCCCAGGTGTTGCCCAAGTGTTGCCTAGGTGTTGCCCAGGTATTGTCCAGGTGTTGTCCAGGTGTTGCCCAGGTGTAGCCTAGGTATTGACCAGGTGTTGTCCAGGTGTTGTCTAGGTGTTGCTTAGGTGTTGCCCAGGAGTTGTCCAGGTGTTGCCCAGGTGTAGCCTAGGTATTGACCAGGTGTTGTCCAGGTGTTGCCCAGGTGTTGCTTAGGTGTTGCCCAGAAGTTGTCCAGGTGTTGTACAGGTGTTGCCCAGGTGTTGCCTAGGTGTTATCTAGGTGTTGTCCAGGTGTTGTCCAGGTGTTGCCCAGGTGTTGCCTAGATGTTCTCTAGGTGTTGTCCAGGTGTTGTGTTGTCCAGGTGTTGCCCAGGTGTTGCCTAGGTGTTGTCCAGGTGTTGTCCAGGTGTTGTCCAGGTGTTGTCCAGGTGTTGTCCAGGTGTTGCCCATGTGTTGCCCAGGTGTTGTCTAGGTGTTGTCCAGGTGTTGTCCAGGTGTTGCCCAGGTGATGCCTAGGTGTTGCTCAGGTGTTGAATAGGTGTTGTCCAGGTGTTGTGTTGTCCAGGTGTTGCCCAGGTGTTGCCTAGGTGTTGCTCAGGTGTTGCCTAGGTGTTGTCCAGGTGTTGCCCAGGTGTTGCCTAGGTGTTGCCAAGGTGTTGGCTAGGTGTTGTCCAGGCGTTGTCCAGGTGTTGCCCAGGTGGTGCCCAGGTGTTGCATCAGGTGTTGCCCAGGTGTTGTCCAGGTGTTGCCCAGGTGTTGCCCAGGTGTTGCCCAGGTGTTGCCCAGGTGTTGCCCAGGTGTTGCCCAGGTGTTGCCCTGGTGTTGTCCAGATGTTGCCCAGGTGTTGCCTAGGTGTTGTTCAGGTGTTGCCTAGGTGTTGTACAGGTATTGCCCAGGTGTTGTAAAGGTGTTGTCCACGTGTTGCCCAAACGTTGCTTAGGGGTTTTCCAGGTGTTGTCCAGGTGTTGCCTAGGTGTTGTCCAGGTGTTGCCCAGGTGTTGCCTAGGTGTTGTCCAGGTGTTGTCCAGGTGTTGTCCAGGTGTTGCCTAGGTGTTGTCCAGGTGTTGTCCAGGTGTTGTCCAGGTGTTGTCCAGGTGTTGTCCAGGTGTTGCCTAGGTGTTGCCCAGGTATTGCCTAGGTGTTGTCCAGGTGTTGTCCAGGTGTTGCCTAGGTGTTGTCCAGGAGTTGTCCAGGTGTTGTCCAGGTGTTGTCCAGGTGTTGTCCAGGTGTTGCCTAGGTGTTGCCCAGGTGTTGTCCAGGTGTTGTCCAGGTGTTGTCCAGGTGTTGTCCAGGTGTTGTCCAGATGTTGCCTAGGTGTTGTCCAGGAGTTGTCCAGGTGTTGCCCAGGTGTTGTCCAGGTGTTGCCCAGGTGTTGCCCAGGTGTTGCCTAGGTGTTGCCTAGGTGTTGTCCAGGTGTTGTCCAGGTGTTGTCCAGGTGTTGTCCAGGTGTTGCCCAGGTGTTGCCCAGGTGTTGCCTAGGTGTTGCCTAGGTGTTGCCCAGGTGTTGTCCATGTGTTGCCCAGGTGTTGCCCAGGTGTTGTCCAGGTGTTGTCCAGGTGTTGTCCAGGTGTTGTCCAGATGTTGCCTAGGTGTTGTCCAGGAGTTGTCCAGGTGTTGTCCAGGTGTTGTCCAGGTGTTGCCCAGGTGTTGCCCAGGTGTTGCCTAGGTGTTGCCTAGGTGTTGTCCAGGTGTTGTCCAGATGTTGCCCAGGTGTTGCCCAGGTGTTGTCCAGGTGTTGCCTAGGTGTTGTCCAGGTGTTGCCCAGGTGTTGTCCAGATGTTGCCTAGGTGTTGTCCAGGTGTTGTCCAGATGTTGCCTAGGTGTTGTCCAGGTGTTGTCCAGGTGTTGTCCAGGTGTTGTCCAGGTGTTGCCTAGGTGTTGCCTAGGTGTTGTCCAGGTGTTGTCCAGGTGTTGCCCAGGTGTTGCCCAGGTGTTGTCCAGGTGTTGTCCAGGTGTTGTCCAGGTGTTGCCCAGGTGTTGCCTAGGTGTTGTCCAGGTGTTGTCCAGGTGTTGCCCAGGTGTTGCCCAGGTGTTTTCCAGGTGTTGCCTAGGTGTTGTCCAGGTGTTGTCCAGATGTTGCCTAGGTGTTGTCCAGGATTTGTCCAAGTGTTGTCCAGGTGTTGTCCAGGTGTTGCCCAGGTGTTGCCCAGGTGTTGCCTAGGTGTTGCCTAGGTGTTATCCAGGTGTTGCCCAGGTGTTGCCCAGGTGTTGTCCAGGTGTTGCCTAGGTGTTGTCCAGGTGTTGTCAAGGTGTTGTCAAGGTGTTGTCCAGGTGTTGTCCAGGCGTTGCCTAGGTGTTGTCCGGGTGTTGCCTAGGTGTTGTCCAGGTGTTGCTTAGGTGTTGTCCAGGTGTTGTCCAGGTGTTGTCCAGCTGTTGCCTAGGTGTTGCCTAGGTGTTGTCCATGTGTTGCCAGGTGTTGTCCAGGTGTTGTCCAGGTGTTGTCTAGGTGTTGCCCAGGTGTTGACCAGATGTTGTCCAGGTGTTGCCCAGGTGTTGTACAGGTGTTGTCCAGATGTTGCCCAGGTGTTGCCTAGGTGTTGCCTAGGTGTTGTCCATGTGTTGCCAGGTGTTGTCCAGGTGTTGTCCAGGTGTTGTCCAGGTGTTGCGCAGGTGTTGTCCAGGTGTTGCCCAGGTGTTGCCTAGGTGTTGCCTTGGTGTTGTCCAGGTGTTGTCCAAGTGTTGTCCAGGTGTTGTCCAGGTGTTGTCCAGGTGTTGTCCAGGTGTTGCCTAGGTGTTGTCCAGGTGTTGTCCAAGTGTTGTCCAGGTGTTGCCCAGGTGTTGCCTAGGTGTTGGCTAGGGGTTGTCCAGGTGTTGTCCAGGTGTTGCCCAGGTGTTGTCCAGGTGTTGCCCAGGTGTTGTCCAGGTGTTGTCCAGGTGTTGTCCAGATGTTGACCAGGTGTTGTCAAGGTGTTGTCCAGGTGTTGTCCAGGTGTTGTCCAGGTGTTGCCCAGATGTTGCCTAGGTGTTGTCTAGGTGTTGTCCAGGTGTTGTCCAGGTATTTTCCAGGTGTTGTCCAGTGTTGCCTAGGTGTTGTCTAGGTGTTGTCTAGGTGTTGTCCAGGTGTTGCCCAGGTGTTGTCCAGGTGTTGTCCAGGTGTTGTCCAGGTGTTGTCTAGGTGTTGTCCAGGTGTTGCCCAGGTGTTGTCCAGGTGTTGTCCAGGTGTTGTCCAGATGTTGACCAGGTGTTGTCAAGGTGTTGTCCAGGTGTTGTCCAGGTGTTGTCCAGGTGTTGCCCAGATGTTGCCTAGGTGTTGTCTAGGTGTTGTCCAGGTGTTGTCCAGGTATTTTCCAGGTGTTGTCCAGGTGTTGCCTAGGTGTCTAGGTGTTGTCTAGGTGTTGTCCAGGTGTTGCCCAGGTGTTGTCCAGGTGTTGTCCAGGTGTTGTCCAGGTGTTGTCTAGGTGTTGTCCAGGTGTTGTCTAGGTGTTGTCCAGGTATTGCCCAGGTGTTGCCTAGGTATTGCCCAGGTGTTGCCCAGGTGTTGTCCAGGTGTTGTCCAGGTGTTTTCCAGGTGTTGTCCAGGTGTTGTCCAGGTGTTGTCCAGGTGTTGCCCAGGTGTTGCCCAGGTGTTGTCCAGGTGTTGTCTAGGTGTTGTCCAGGTGTTTTCCAGGTGTTGTCTAGGTGTTGTCCAGGTGTTGTCCAGGTGTTGTCCAGGTGTTGTCCAGGTGTTGCCCAGGTGTTGCCCAGGTGTTGTCCAGGTGTTGTCTAGGTGTTGTTCAGGTGTTGTCCAGGTGTTGTCTAGGTGTTGTCCAGGTGTTGTCTAGGTGTTGTCCAGGTGTTGTCTAGGTGTTGTCCAGTGTGTGCCCAGGTGTTGCCTAGGTATTGTCCAGGTGTTGTCCAGGTGTTGTCCAGGTGTTGTCCAGGTGTTGTCCAGGTGTTGTCCAGGTGTTGCCCATGTGTTGCCCAGGTGTTGTCCAGGTGTTTCCTAGGTGTTGCCCAGGTGTTGCCAGGTGTTGTGCAGGTGTTGTCCAGGTGTTGTCCAGGTGTTGCGCAGGTGTTGTCCAGGTGTTGTCCAGGTGTTGCCAGGTGTTGTGCAGGTGTTGTCCAGGTGTTGTCCAGGTGTTGTCCAGGTGTTGCGCAGGTGTTGTCCAGGTGTTGCCCAGGTGTTGTCCAGGTGTTGCCCAGGTGTTGTCCAGGTGTTGTCCAGGTGTTGTCCAGATGTTGACCAGGTGTTGACTAGGTGTTGCCTAGGTGTTGTCCAGGTTTTGTCCAGGTGTTGCCTAGGTATTGTCCAGGTGTTGTCCAGGTGTTTTCCAGGTGTTGCCTAGGTGTTGCCTAGGTGTTGTGCAGGTGTTGTCCAGGTGTTGCCTAGGTGTTGTCCAGGTGTTGCCCAGGTGTTGTCCAGGTGTTGTCCAGGTGTTGCCCAGGTGTTGCCTAGGTGTTGCCTAGGTGTTGCCTAGGTGTTGCCTAGGTGTTGCCTAGGTGTTGCCTAGGTGTTGCCTAGGTGTTGCCTAGGTGTTGCCTAGGTGTTGCCTAGGTGTTGCCTAGGTAAGCTATACATCCAGTATTAAAACACACGGTTCAGAGGCAGTTACATCCTACATTAAAACACACGGTTCAGAGGCAGTTATATCCTACATTAAAACACACGGGTTTTTAGAGGAGTTACATCTACATTAAAACACACGGTTCAGAGGCAGTTATATCCTACATTAAAACACACGGTTCAGAGGCAGTTATATCCTACATTAAAACACACGGTTCAGAGGCAGTTACATCCTACATTAAAACACACGGTTCTGAGGCAGTTACATCCTACATTAAAACACGCATTTTAAGATATTTTTCAGATATCAAAACTGCAAGCAAAATCTATTCATTAAAGATAATCAGACATATTATAAAAGCACCTTTAAATAGTTGGCCGATTTTTTGTCTTCCTCCAAAGTTTTCGAATAACGTGAGAATGCCTCATTCATCCAGCTCCAAATTTTCAATGCTATCGTTCTATTACTTGCGAATAGTTAATACTGCTATTGGCATGTGCTGGTTCTCTTTCTTCTATTTTATATAGATCATTCCTGGATTTGATTTCCAAGTAATTAATTGAGAAAGCCTTTTCTGATTGGATTAAAACTTTCAATACATGTTTTTTATTCATCGACTTGTAAGTATTATGTACCTTTGATCTAAGGATAGTTGTCTGACACAACACCATGGAATCTTGGTACAAGGAATTCGAGATTCAATAACTCTATTGCTAAATCCCTGGTTCGCTTTATGGCCATAATCTACTGCCACTAGTGGATACTGCCCACCTGTGACCACCTCTGCTACTGTTGCGTCACTCTACCTCCACTACAAAATTGTCCACGAGCTTCCTTCTAGGAAACTCAATGTCTCTGTAACTCTATTGAGAAATCTTTGACCTACGTTAAGGGCCTGACCTACTTCTACTACGTCTACCACTGCTGTATTGCTATACCTCTTCCACAAGCTCCACTATTGGAGGTTCAATTCAATTCAATTCAATTCAAAGTTTATTCTCTATAAGGATTACAATGCTGAGTTTACAGAAATTTGGTTATTGTTTGGTTTACATGTAGTAAAATTGTGATTACAGAGTGTACCACTAGAACGCTTAGCATGGCTAGGCATTTCGGGCATACTTAGTTTTATTCTTAATTGTAAAATATTACAAATTATAAGGTAAGTTGGTATTATGGCTAAGTGACTAAATACTAGTTTGTGAGTTTAGCAATGTGAATGCTTTTGTTTTGGCACAGTACATAGTTTCAGTATTGGAGTATCACAGGATTCATTATTTTAAGACTGAGATTAATATTTCCGTTTATGGTCAAATGAGTGAGTGAGTGTAAGTGTGAACCACCAGGTGGTATTCGTGTAGTTAGTTGACGGGGTGTATCAGGGAGATAAGATGTTTTCTAATGGTAGTTTTGAAGGTGATGAATGTGTCTGCAGTTCTAGAGTTCTCAGGTAGGGTATTCCAGATTTTAGGGCCTTTGACATACATTGAATTTTTGTAAAGGTTTAGTCGGACACGGGGAATGTCGTAGAGATGTTTGTGTCTGGTGTTATGCCTGTGGGTTCTGTCACAACTATCAAGAAAGCGTTTTAGGTCAAGGTTGATATTAGAGTTTAAGGCCCTGTAGATATAGATTGCACAGTAGTAAGTGTGGATGTACTGAACTGGGAGCAAGTTTAGATCTATGAAGAGTGGGGGGGGTGTTGTCAGGGATGGGATTTAGTGATTATTCTTACTGCAGCTTTTTGTTGGTTATTATTGGCTTTAGGTGTGTTGCTGCAGTTGATCCCCAAGCACAAATAGCATAGGTGAGGTATGGATAAATAAGTGAGTGGTATAGTGTGAGAAGGGCATTTTGCGGCACGTAGTATCGTATCTTGGAGAGGATCCCAACCGTTTTGGATACTTTTTTGGCTATATGCTGGATATGGGTGCTGAAATTCAGGTTGTTGTCAAGGTATAAGCCTAGGAATTTTCCCCCATTATTTCTGGTAATTAGAGTGTTGTCAATCTTAATGTTAATTTGTGCATCTCCTGCTCTGCTACCAAACATAATATAGTAGGTTTTTGTCAGTGTTAAGCGTAAGTTTATTGGCTGTCATCCAAGTCGATATTTTAATCAGCTCCTCATTCACAATGGTGTTGAGGGTGGCAAGATTAGGGTGAGAGATGACATAAGTCGTTTTCATCAGCAAAGAGAATGGGTTTCAGGTGTTGGGATACGTTTGGAAGGTCATTGATGTATATGAGGAAGAGCAGGGGACCAAGGACACTTCCCTGCGGAACTCCAGTATCAAGTGGCCGTGTTGCTGATGCTGTGTCTTTAATGGTGACGTACTGATACCTATTAGTAATGTAAGATTTGAAATAAGCAAGTGCATGGCCTCTTATACCGTAGTGATCAAGTTTGTGGAGTAGGATGTCGTGGTCTACTGTGTCAAAAGCTTTTCTTAGGTCAATAAAAATTCCTAGTGGATATTCCTTATTTTCCAATGCTGTGTAAAGCAGATCTAGCATTTTTATGATTGCATCATTAGTGCTTTTATTTTTCTAAATCCAAACTGGCAGGGGTTGAGTATGTTTTGAGCCGTTATAAATGAATACAGTCTCCTGTGCACGAGTTTCTCAAAGATTTTGGATAGCAATGGTAAGTTAGATATTGGCCTATAGTTGTTTAAGTCTGTAGATCACCACCTTTATGTATTGGTGTAACCCTTGCCATCTTGAGTAGTTTCGGGAAGGTGCTAGTCTCTATTGACTTGTTAAAAAGTAATGAAATAGCATGCGAAAGGACATGGGCCGCTCGCTTGTACAGTAATGGTGGGACATGAGACAGATTCCCCGAGTTATTTTTAAGTGACTTTATGATCTCAATGACTTCCGTGGGCTCAGTTGGTGCAAGATAGAAGGAATTAGGGAAATTTCCATCTAGGTAGTCCCCGGCATGGGCATTGGTATGTGGGATTTTACTGGCGAGATTAGATCCTATGTTTGAGAAGAAGTCGTTTATCTTGTTTGTCTCTCATAAAGCCTCTAGCAGGCGAAACGCCTTTTAATAAAGATATGTAGTTATTGCACATGCTTATTTACATCACAAATCATTGTCTTTTTGTATAAACTTTCACACTTTAATATTGTACTTGCTCAGTTATAGATAAAACGGTCGATTCTTTGCCCCTGGTCCCGCCTCTCGACTACTCGTGAACGGTCACACAGTATTCATGGCCTCAGGGGAACTATCAAACCTGCTCCTATTACCTGCTTTGTACCTAGGCACAACACTGTGTTTGCACCGTTATTGTAGCCTCATAACTGTTGCTCTTATAAAGCCTGAATACAAGATTCTGCCGCCGAAGTTGCTAGTTAAGTATCCGCGAAGGACGACTTTTAAGAGGTTGCTTAAATTTTTTTTGTTTTGTTTTGTTTTGTCTTTTTCTTACTTGTTTTCATTTTTCTTCCTCAAACTTTTCGATTTTATTTCGCTCATAACTCGAAAATGCCTCCTCTAATTAGCCACAAATTTTCAATATTTGTGTATAGTAATAGGACATGATTCATGGCACAGATAACTTCCACAGTCCTCGGTGACGGAGCTTCAAAAAAGGCGCCTCCTAATTTGGCGAGAGTAAAGAGTGAAAGTCAAGTATGTAGGAACAGATCTCAGTCTTTTGTGTACAATAGTGTGAAATTTCTGTTAAATCATATTCAGTAATTTTCATTTTACTTTTCTGAACAGCTTCTTAGGGATCTTTAAATTTAAATTACATGCAGACAAATTTGTTGCTGCAGTAAAATAGTAAAAAGAACTTGGAATCGTTGGAATCCATAGCTAGAGAATGACCTATCTGATCGACTTAATTATTTTTTAACTTCTGGTGTGGGTTCCTTAACACAGGTGTCACACTGCTGTTGTGTGCCATAAGTTCCAACTTGCCAGTTTTATTGAATTGTGATGCTAATTTTTGCCCAGTAACTAAAGGATGTTTCTTCTAATTGATTTTAAAAAATTATTGACGATGATAATGTCAGAGAATCTCACTTTCAAAGACCAAAACAATGTATCTACCACATCTGCTAGGAAAATGATAGGATGGATAATGAGAACCTTCAAAACTGGAGATGCCAAGCCCATGATAATTCTCTTCAAATCGCTTATTCTCTCTACTGTTGTACACTGAGGCAACTCATTCAGAATGTTCAAGATATGTCTAAGTATTTTATCCACAGTGGTATATTACAGACCATTCTGGAAAAATACTCTGACTTTGCTCCCTGTAAATAAAGCATTACCACATGTGTGCGTGTGTGTGTGTGTGTGTGTGTGTACTCACCTATAAGTACTCACCTATATGTGATTGCAGGGGTCGATTCATAGCTCCTGGCCCCGCCTCTTCACTGGTCGATACTAATTCACTCTCTCCCTGCTCCATGATATTTGTCATACCTCTTCTTAAAGCTATTTATGGAACTTGCTTCCACTACTTCACTCTCCAGATTATTCCAGTTCCTGACAACTCTAAGACTAAAGAAATACTTCCTAACATCCCTATGACTCATCTGGGTTTTCAGTTTCCAATTGTGTCCCCTTGTTTCTGTATCCCATCTCTGAAACATTCGATCCTTGTCCACCTTGTCAATGCCTCTTAGTATTTTATACGTTGTTATCATGTCCCCTCTATCCCTTCTATCCTCTAGTGTCATCAGGTTGAGTTCCCTTAACCTCTCCTCATAAGACATACCCCTCAGTTCCGGGACTAATCGTGTTGCAAATTTTTGCACTTTCTCCAATTTCGTGACGTGTTTGACTAAGTGAGGGTTCCATACTGGCGCTGCATATTCCAGTATAGGCCTTACGTACACTGTGTACAATGTCGTGAATGACTCCTTACTCAGATGTCTAAACGCCAATCTCAGGTTTGCCAATCTCCCATATGCTACAACAGTTATTTGGTTGATGTGTGCCTCAGAGGACATGTTCGTTATAATGCTTACCCCAAGATCCTTTTCTTTAACTGACGTTTGCAGCTGTTGGTTTCCTAACCTGTACTCCGTCTGCGGTCTTCTGTGTCCTTCCCCAATCTTCATGACCTTACACTTACTGGGGTTAAACTCCAGGAGCCATTTGTCAGACCATACTTGTAGTTTGTCCAGATCCTCTTGTAATCTTAACTGATCCTCGCCCACTTGTATTCTCCTCATCAGTTTCACATCATCAGCGAACAGTGACACTTCTGAATCTATTCCTTCCACCATGTCATTCACGTATACAAGAAACAGCACCGGGCCTAGGACTGAACCTTGTGGAACCCCACTCGACACATTCGCCCACTCCGACACTTCATCACGTACCAACACTCGTTGTTTCCTTCCTGTCAGGTATTCCTTGACCCATTGCAGTACTTTCCCCGTTATTCCTGCCTGCTCCTCTAATTTTTGCACCAGTCTCTTGTGTGGTACTGTGTCAAAAGCCTTCTTGCAATCTAAAAAGATGCAATCTACCCATCCCTCTCTCTCATGTCTTACTTCTGTTACCTTATCGTAGAACTCAAGAAAATTTGTGACAAAGGATTTCCCATCTCTGAAGTCGTGCTGAATGTTATGTATGAGCCCAATCTTTTCAGTGTGTTCCACTACTTTTCTCCTGATAATCTTTTCCATGACTTTACATACTATACAAGTCAGTGACACTGGTCTGTAGTTTAATGCTGCCTGTCTGTCCCCTTTCTTAAAAATTGGAACTACATGTGCTGTCTTCCACGCCTCAGGCAACTTCCCAGTTTCGATAGATTTACTGAAGATTGCTGCTAGCGGCACACACAGTTCCTCTGCTCCCTCTCTCAGTATCCATGGAGATATGTTATCTGGGCCCACCGCCTTTGAGGTATCGAGTTCGTCTAACAGTTTCTTCACTTCTACCTTGGTTATGTCTACTGTGTCCAGCGCCTGCTGGTGCACCCTACCTCCACAGTTTGCTGGAAGCATTCCTGACTCTATTGTGAATACTTCTCTAAATCTTTTGTTTAGTTCATCACATACTTCTTGGTCACTCTTCGTGAGCTCCCCTCCTTCTTTCCTCAGCCTGATTACCTGGTCCTTGACTGTTGTTTTTCTCCTAATGTGACTGTATAACAACTTTGGTTCAGATTTGGCTTTTGATGTTGTGTCGTTCTCGTATTGTCTCTGGGCCTCTCTCCTTATCCTTGCATATTCGTTTCTGGTTCTTCTGCTCAGCTCCTTGTTTTCTTGAGTCCTTTGCCTTCTATACCTTTTCAATGCTCAAGCACGCTTTGGCTTTGGCCTCTTTACACCTCCAATTAAACCATGGGCTCACTCTGGTCTTACCATTTTTTCTGTTGCCCTTTGGTATGAACCTTTCTTCTGCCTCCCTGCACTTACTATTTCCATCATTTCATTTACTGTCTTTTCATCTAGTTCTCTTTCCCACTGCACTTCATGCACGAAACTTCTCATTTCTATGTATTCCCCTTTTTTGAAGTTTGGTTTCTCTCTTTGCTCTCGTGCTGCTGCATTCTCCACTGTTAACTCGACAAGATATTCAAAACTCAGGACATCATGATCACTAGCGCCAAGGGGTCTTTCGTGGGTGATATCCCTTATGTCTGAACTATTCAAGGTGAATATGAGATCCAGCCTTGTTGTAACATCCTCTCCTCTCTCTCTGGTTGTATCCCTAACATGTTGATGCACAAAGTTCTCCAATACAGTCTCCAACATCTTAGCCCTCCATGTTTCTGGTCCCCCATGTGGCTCTAGGTTTTCCCAGTCAATCTCTTTATGATTGAAATCCCCCATGATAAGCAATTTTGTCCTACCCATATGAGCCCTCCTGGCCACTTCAGCTAGTGTATCCACCATTGCCCTATTGCGCACATCATACTCTTCTCTTGTTCTCCTGCTGTTAAGTGGTGGATTATACATCACTGCTATCATCACCTTTGGACCACCAGTCTGAAGTGTTCCTACAATGAAGTCGTCTGTTTCCCTTATTTCCATTCCTTCCATCTCCTCAAAACTCCACTGGTTTTTTATGAGCAATGCTACTCCTCCCCCTCCTCTGTTCTCTCTGTCTTTCCTCATAATCTGATATCCAGGTGGAAAAATTGCATCTGTTATCACCCTGTAAGTTTTGTCTCTGTTAGTGCTATGATATCAGGTGATGCATCAATGATGCGTTCTTGCCACTCTTCACTGTTATTTGTTATTCCATCTGCATTGGTGTACCATACCTTTAGCTTCCTTTCCATTACTGTATTTTGGGAGAAGGAAGAGGAAGGTGCAGGCTGGGAGGGTGGGAGGCAAGGCACAATGTTATGGGAGGCTGCTGTTATTGTGGAATTAGTGCTTAGGGGGATGGTGGCTATAAAGTGAGGTTCGTTTCTGTACTGTGTTTGGTTGATATGTGGTGACAGGGGTTGAGAGGTTTCTGCAAGCATTTGTGTTTGATGTTCCCCCAAAGTCTGAGTTTTCCTGTCTGTCGTTGCCTGTTCTATCTATCTTTCCTTCCACTGGTTCTGTCTTGCTCTCACTTTCAGTTGTTCCCTTTCCTTTCGTGTTCTGTCTCGATTGAGGAACACTTTTTGATAATCTGGAGAGTCCTTTAACAGTGGTTTCTGTTGTAGTATCCTGTTCCTTACCACATCTGTCTTGAATGTTAATCTGATTGGTCGATTTTTTTCCCTCGAATACCCCCCAAGTCTGTGAAAATTTTCTACCTGAGACATGTCCCTCTCTCCTGTTATTGCAATGATGTTCTTAATCTCTGTTTTCTCCCAATGTTTTCTTTCATCATAGGTCTGCCCTTCAGCCTCCTGAAGCCCATGAATAATTATTGACCTCTCCCTCTCCTCTTCCCATTTCTTTTCTCTCTGTATCTCTGGATCTGATTTAAGCATCTCCTTTGCTGTTTCCCTAATCATCTCCCAGACACCATGATGGCCTGAAATTACTGCTGCAAAAGACTGCTTAGATCCATCTCCTCCTTCAGTCCCCTCGCTGTCTGCTGATATTCCCATTTCAGTCATCTTGCTCCTTTCGGACCTCATCTTTAGATCCTTCTTCAGCACATCCATTTCTTCCTCCAATCTCTGTATCTTTGCCTCAGCTACTACAGCTCGTGATTCCCACTTCTTGCTCTCTGCAGATATTTTCTCTAACATGTTATTGCAAATCTCGTTTAACCTTTTCTCCAATTGTTGTTCCATTTTGTTCTTGAGCCATTCTACCCATTCTTCCTTTTCCGACCAGCCATCATCGGTTCCCTTGCCTTTACGTCCTCCCTTTTGAGAGCTCATTTTTTTTTATCCTGTTGGGATGTTCTAGCTGCTTCAGCTTATAGTAAAAAATGTGTGTGTGGTGGGAGATTTATGAGCTAATGTGTTAGGTAGGTTAGGTTTGTACTCACCTAATTGTACTCACCTAATTGTGGTTGCAGGGGTCGAGACTCAGCTCCTGGCCCCGCCTCTTCACTGATTGCTACTGGATCCTCTCTCTCTCTGCTTCCTGAGCTTTGTCATACCTCTTCTTAAAACTATGTATGGTTCCTGCCTCCACTACTTCACTTGCTAGGCTATTCCACTTGCTGACAACTCTATGACTGAAGAAATACGTCCTAACGTCCCTGTGACTCGTCTGAGTCTTCAGCTTCCAGTTGTGACCCCTTGTCCCTGTGTCCCCTCTCTGGAACATCCTATCTCTGTCCACCTTGTCTATTCCCGCAGTATACTTGTATGTCGTTATCATGTCTCCCCTGACCTTTGTGTGTGTGTGTATGTGTGTGTGTGTGTGTGTGTGTGTGTGTGTGTGTGTGTGTGTGTGTGTGTTGTGTGTGTGTATGTGTATGCATGTGTATGTGTATGTGTGTGTATGTATATGTGTATATGTGTATGTGTGTATGTGTGTGCATGTGTGTACTCAGTGGTGACATGTACTTAGCTCTGTGAAGACCTGTTTGTGTACTCTTGAGTGGTGACCTGTACTTTGAGTGCTGACCTATACTTAACTCTGTGAAGAAGTGTCTTGTTTGCTCCCGTGGACTGAACCAAGATGCCCTCCATCGAGCAACTTTACCAGCAACTTAAGGAAGAATTGAGGGCAGCGAAGATGGAGATACGGCGATTGACCGAGGAAAACAAGAGGATTCGTAGTAGTCCTCCTGTTTCGAGTCCTCAGGTCAAGAAGGGATCGTGGTCAGTGGCTGGACAGCAGGGGAAGGCGAAGTTGACGATCAAGAAGACGAATGGAAAGCCAGAAACGATGAAGAAGAAAGAGACTGCTGTGGAAACTCCCGTGGAAACCTCCAACGCATTCTCGGTGCTACCCGACGAATGTGAGTCTACTACTGGGATCGTCACGACGAACGACAACAAGGAAGGTAAGAATATTGTTGTTGTTGGGGATAGCCAGGTTAGATACATGGATAGGGCATTCTGCTTGAAGGACAGGGAGTAGGAGACAAAGGGTATGCTTTCCTGGGGCTGGGATGGAGGACATTGTTAGCCGGTTTGACAACATCATGAACGGTAATGGGATCAATCCTATTATTTGCCTCAGTGCTGGAGGCAATGATGTAGGCAAGCGTAGAAGTGAGGATTTAGTTAGAAAGTTCAGGACAGCTATGACATGATTAGGAAGAAGGGGGGGCGCCCTGTTATATGTGGCATTTTGCCAAGAAGGGGGTTTTGGGAAATAAATGGTTGTCCAGGAAATTTGGTTTTAAATTTGGGTTGGCTGGTTTTAAATCTGAAGGAAATGCAGTCCCATCATTGAAACTGGGACAACTTCAAAGGCCAAAATGAAAAGTATGCCGGGGGAGGGGGTTTCATTATCCGGGGCGGGGTGGGGGGTTTTCTTGTTTAATCAGTTGGGGGGGTTTGTTAGGATTTTTAAAACAAGGTTTAATTTAAAGGGAGGGGTTTAGAAATGTTTAATAATGAGTATGGATATATTGATTATGCTTTTGATATTAAGAATTTTAAAATAGTAACTGTCTTGGGGAAAACTCGGGGAAATGAAAAATTTTTCAAAATTGTGAAAAAACAAAGTTAAATAGGAAAAATGTGCAGAAAAAAAAAAAACATATAAATGGTATTTTTTTGCAAACAGTCGAATTGCAAGAAATAAAAAATTAAGGGGAACAACTTTTGGGTACATGTGTGGGAACTTTGATATCTTTGGGCATTAACTAAAAACGTGGGATTTAAAGAGTGGGGGATATGATGTTTTGGGGGTTTTAAAAATTCGGGGAAATTAAGTTGTTTCCAATGTGGTTTAGATGTAAGGGGAAAAGGGGGGGGGGAGTTGAAAATTGAAATTTTTCGGGGAAAATTTTAAATTGGGTTGCAAAAAAACAGGTAAAAAATAGATGGGCAGAAACCAAGTCTTTTTGGGGTAGAGTTCGTGGGGGTCAATAAAAAACTAATTCGGGTGAAAATTTTCCCGACCTCCAGGTTTGGGATCACGATGGGGGAAAGGACTTCTTTGGGACAAATTTTAGGGCTTCGGACACAGTAACGTAGTCTAGTGGGGGGGACTTTAACTTTAGCCAAAAGGGATGGAATTCTTTGACGGGTAATCAGGCCCCGTGATTTCATGGAAATTTTCAGGACTGTTTTCTAAAACGGGAGTGTAACTGAACCAACCGGGGTAAAAAATTTGCTGGGACCAGTCTTGTAAAATTTAAGGAAACACTCGGGAAAAATTTGGAAAACCTGAAGACTTGGCACAAGTGATCACAAATCCTTTCCCCTTTTAAGCTTTAAAATTGGGGAATGAAAAGAAAATGAAAAACGAAAAAAATCCCCGATTTTCGTTCTGCCGATTATCTTAAACTTGGGGAAATTTCTGTTTAATCTTGATTGGGGTTATTAGCTAATGATTTTTTTGGGACGAAAAATATATTTAAAGAATATGAAGGGATTTTTGTTTTTTTGATTGTTTTTTTTAAAAAATTACATGCCCGGTAAACATTCCCCAGAGAGAAATTAGGTCTAATAAAAAAGTCCCAAAGGGTTTAACAGGGGGGCAAAAGCATCTATTAGGGGGGGAAAAAAGGGGAAATTTTAAAAGGGGAAATCGAAGAGGGGGGTTTAACCTTACTGCCCCAATATTTTTAAAGCTTAAAAGAAAGAAAAAAAAGGCAAATTAAAAAGGGCCCAAAAGGGTGACTATAAAAATTGGGAGTTGCAAATGAATCAAAGACTAACCCAAAAAAGGGGTTCTTTAAAAGTGTATGGGACAAAGGTGAAAGGAAAAAGTAGGCCCTTTCTAAAAAATTTTGGGAAAAGGGACAGCTGACGGAAAGAACGGAAAAATGTTTTTCCTTTTTTTAATGACTATTTTTTGCCCATTTTTTAAAAGGGAAGGGTGTAAATAAATTTCCATTAAAAAAACAATTATTTAGTTCCTGATAAATTTTTTTTAAATTTATATTACGGGTTCACGGGGGAAATGGTTTTTAAAAACAGATAGACAAACTGAAAAAAAATTAAGCCCCCGGGACCCGTTGATTTTTGTTTTCAAGGGTACTTAAGGAATGCAAGATGGAGTTTAAAGTCACCCAAATTAACGGTGTATTCAATGGTCCATCCTTACCGTGTTGTTCCAGAGATTTTGGAAAAGATGGCTAATGGGGTTTTCCTATATTCAAATCGGGGGATTTTCCACCCTTCAAATTACCTCCAAAAAAGCCTGAAACTTTAGGGGGCAAGTTTTTAGAATAATTTATAGCTAAACTTTATCAAAAAGTCCCCGGAAGAGCAAAACTTGATAAATGAATTCAGCATGGATTCACGAAGAGGTCGTTCCTGCCTGACAAACTTACTGATTCTTCAATAGAAAATTTTAGGGGAGTTGACAGTGATAAGGGAAAATTTTATATTGTTTTTTGGATTTTAAATAAAAACCTTCGCAAAGTAACCCCCCACAAGGAATCTAAAAAAAGTGGCAGGGTCAAAGGTATAGGAGGGAAAATTTCTAGCATGGATTGAGGCATGGGTTACCAATAGAAAGCAGAGGGGTTTTCCATTAATGGAGGGGGAAATTGAATTGGGGGTTGTCACCAAATGGCCCTTTCCCCCAAAGGGCATTTTTTGGGCCCCCCTTTTTTTTATAATTTACATTAAAGCCTTGATGAAGGGAAATTTCTTGTTACATGAGTAAGTTTGCTGATGAAAAAAGATAGGCCGTATAATTCACTTGAAGGGGGATTATCAAAAAACCCAGGACGATTTGGGAAAAAATTAATGTCTTGGTCTGAGAAATGGGGATTTAATTTAATGTAGATAAGGTAAGGTACTTGCCCCCTTTGGGAAAGGGAAAAAAACCTTTGAAGCCCATAAATTTTGGTGAAATAGAGCTTGGTCCTACAAAGTTTAAAAAGGGCTTGGGATCATGGGAAGCAAAAAACTAAAGCCAAGACGCAGGCCCTTTGTGTTGCCAAAAAGGCCAACCGATTACTTGGGTTTATCTAAGAAGGGATAAGTTTAAAAGAAGTTTCCAAAAATTATTTTTTCAGCTCTAACATCACTAGTTGGGCCCCCTTTAGATTGCCCGCTCAGTTTTTTGGGCCCCTTACTACAGGATGGACATTGGACCCATTAAAAGAAACCCCTACAGAGAAGAAAGACTAAAAAGATTTATGTGTAAGGAACCTCCCCTAAAAAAAGGGAAAAACTTAAAAAGCCTTAAAAACTGCACTCTCTGGAGAGGCGTAGAAAGAGGGGAGAAAATCATTAAGGGGTATAAGTGGATGAGGGCATTTAAAAAAAGGGAGAAAATTAATAAAATACCCGAGGGTTTTCGAAAAACCCGGTTTTAAAAACCAGGAAAAATGGATTTAAGTTGGATAAAAATTTTGAATTTTGAAAGGACATAGGTAAGTACGGGGTTTTTAACAGGGGGTTTTTGGATGCGGGGGAACAGGGCTTCCCAAGGGGGGGATAGAGGTTGGGCCTTGGGTTAACTTTTAGGGAAGGGGAATGAAAATTTTAAAAGATGGGAGGGGGTGGGTTTGATTGGGGTCAAAGGGGGGGGAGTTAAATTTTTTGAGTAGCTTTAGGGGATTCGTTTTGAAAAAGGACCTGCCTGTATGGGCCAGTGGGCCTTCCCGCAGTGTTCCTACGTTCTTATGTTTTTTGTTTTATTACTCACCTATTGAGGTTTTCAGGGGTCGAGTCCAAGTCCTGGCCCCGGGCCCCTTTTACTGGGCGCTCAGGTATTCTCCCCGAAAACCCTGAGCTTTATCTTACCTCTGCTTAAAAATATGTATGAATTTCCCGCCTCCACTACAAACGCTTTCCTAAACTATTCCACTTTCCCCCCCATCTGTGGAGAAGAAATACTTCCTAACTCCCGGGGATTTTATTGTGTCTTTGCTTCCCAAATGTGTTCCCCCTTTGCTGTGTCCAGTCCTGGAACATTCCCGTCTTTTTTCCACCTTGTCAATTCCCCTAAAATATTTTGAAGTCGTTATCATTCCCCCCATCCCCTCCCGCCTCCGTGTCCCTCAGGTTGATTTCCCCCAACCCTTTTCCTCATTTAAAACTACCTTTTTTTTAGCTTTTGGGGCTAGTCTTTTTGCAAACCTTTGCCCCCTTTTTTCTTTTCTTTTTCATGCTTGGGTAGGTGTGGGTTTCCCAAAATGGTGCCGCATACTCCCAAAATGTTTCCCAACGTACACGGTGTTCAGGGTCCTGAACGGGTTCCTTATTAAAAATGTTCGGAATGCTGTTCTGAGGTTTGGGTAGGCGCCCATATGCTTTTCCCGCATTATTTGGTTTATGTGGGGTTTTAGGAGATTTTTCCCCGGTGTTTTTACCCCGAAGAAATTTTTTTCCCTTTAGTAAGGTTTTTATTTTTCCCTTTCCCCCCAGACTGTATTTTTCCCTCCCGCGGTCTTTCTTTGCCCCTTTTCCCCAATTTTTTTTGACTTTGCATTGGTGGGATTTTAACTCCAGGGGGCCAAATTTTGGGGCCAGGTCGCAGGGCCCGTCCAATCCCTTTGTAGTTCTGCCTGGTCTTCGATCAATGAATTTTCTCACAATTCAAAGCATCCCGCAAACAGGGAAAAACCCCGGGGGGGGTTTTTTCCTTCCCCTCATGTCTTTCACAAAATTTCCAGAAAAATGCACTGGGCCTAGGACCCCGGGCCCCAGGGGGGACCCCCCCTGGCACAGGGGCCCACTCTGACAAACCCCGCCACGTACCATTACTCGCTGCTGTCTTTTCCCGACAAGTATTTCCCTTACATTTTAGTGCCTTCCCCGGGTTTTCCCTGCTTGGTCCTCCAGTTTTTGGGACTGATCTCTTTTGGGGGTACTGTGCAAAAACCTTTTGCAGTCCAAGGGAAAATGCAATCCAAACCCCCCCCCTCTTGTCTTACTGCGTCACCTTGTCATTGAACTCCCGTTGGTTTTTTGACACAGGATTTCCCGTTTCCCGGAAAAACCCTGTTTGGGTGCTGTTGATCAATCATTCCTTTTAGGTGTTCCACCACTCTTCTCCTGGGTTTAAACTTCTCCATGACTTTGCATACATCCCTGTCCGTGACACTGGTTCCCGTAGGTTTTTGTGCTTTATGGGCTGTCCCCTTTTTTTTTAAAAACTTGGGGGCTACATTTGTGTCCCCTAGCCCCCGGGAATTCCCTGTGTGTGTGTAAAAGTGTGCGCATGCGCGCGCGGCCCGGGGTGTGGTGTATTGTATGTGTTTGGGGTGTGTGGGGGTGGGGTGTCTGTCCCGTTTTGTGTCTGTGTATGTTGTGCTTGTGTGTGTGTTTGCATGTGTATTTGTGTATCATATAGGTTTTGAATGCATTTTAACCCTGTTTTGAAAGTAAACGCGCGTGTGTGTGTGGGGTATCACCCCCTTTGTTGGTGTGTGGGGTTTTGTACTCACCCTTTTTTATTCCCCCTATTTTTGGTTTTCGGGGTTTGGGGTCCAACCCGCCCCCGGCCCCCCCTCTTCGCTGATTGCTACTAGGTCCTCTCTCTCCCTGCCCCATGAGCTCTATCATACCTCGCCTTAAAACTATGTATGGTTCCTGCCTCCACTACATCACTTTCTAGGCTATTCCATGGCCTGACTACTCTATGACTGAAGAAATACTTCCTAACATCCCTTTGATTCATCTGAGTCTTCAGCTTCCAATTGTGACCTCTTGTGTCTGTGTCCCATCTCTGGAACATCCCGTCTTTGTCCACCTCGTCTATTCCGCGCAGTATTTTATATGTCGTTATCATGTCTCCCCTGACCCTCCTGTCCTCCAGTGTCGTCAGGCCGATTTCCCTCAACCTTTCTTCATATGACAATCCCCGTAGCTCTGGGACTAGTCTTGTTGCAAATCTTTGCACTTTCTCTAATTTCTTGACGTGCTTGACTAGGTGTGGATTCCAAACTGGTGCTGCATACTCCAGTATGGGCCTGACGTAGATGGTATACAGAGTCTTAAACGAATCCTTACTGAGGTATCGGAACGCTATCCGTAGGTTTGCCAGGCGCCCGTATGCTGCAGCAGTTATCTGATTGATGTGCGCCTCAGGAGATATGCTCGGTGTTATACTCACCCCCAGATCTTTTTCCTTGAGTGAGGTTTGCAGTCTTTGGCCATCTAAACTATATTGTGTCTGCGGTCTTCTTTGCCCTCCCCAATCTTCATGACTTTGCATTTGGCAGGGTTAAATTCAAGGAGCCAGTTGCTGGACCAGGCTTGTAGCCTGTCCAGGTCTCTTTGTAGTCCTGCCTGATCCTCGTCCGATTTGATTCTTCTCATTAACTTCACATCATCTGCAAACAAGGACACTTCTGAGTCTATCCCTTCCGTTATGTCGTTCACATATACCAAGAACAGCACAGGTCCTAGGACTGACCCCTGTGGAACCCCGCTTGTCACAGGCGCCCACTCTGACACCTCGTCGCGTACCATGACTCGTTGTTGCCTCCCTGTCAGATATTCTCTGATCCATTGCACTGCCTTTCCTGTTATGTGTGCCTGGTCCTCTAGCTTTTGCAGTAACCTCTTGTGAGGAACTGTGTCGAAGGCCTTCTTGCAGTCCAAAAATATGCAGTCGATCCACCCCTCCCTCTCTTGTCTTACTTCTGTCACCTTGTCATAAAAACTCTAGTAGTTTGTGACACAGGATTTTCCTTCCCTGAAACCGTGCTGGTTGTCAATTATACACTTGTTTCTTTCCAGGTGCCCCACCACTCTCCTCCTGATGATCTTCTCCATGACCTTGCATACTATACACGTTAGTGATACAGGTCTGTAGTTTAGTGCCTCATGTCTGTCTCCCTTTTTAAAAATTGGGACTGCATTTGCCATTTTCCATACCTCAGGGAGTTGCCCAGTTTCAAATGATATGTTGAAGATCTTTGTTAATGGCTCACACAATATCTCTGCTCCCTCTTTAAGGACCCATGGAGAGGTGTTGCTGTCCCACCGCTTTTGAGGTGTCAAGTTCGCATAGCAGCTTCTTCACCTCCTCCTTGGTTATATGTACCTCATCCAGCACTTGCTGGTGTGCCCCCTGTTCTGATTTCTTGGATCCTACTGGTTTCCACTGTAAATACCTCTTTAATATCTTGTGTTGAGCTCCTGACAAACCTCTCGGTCGTTTCTTGTGAATTCCCCATCACCCTTCCTCAGTCTGATTACCTGGTCCTTGACTGTTTGTTTTCCTCCTGATGTGGCTGTACAACAGCTTCGGTCAGTCTTTACTTTTGATGCTATGTCATTTTCATATTGTCTCTGAGCCTCCCTTCTTATCTGTGCATATTCGTTTCCGGCTCTTCGGCTGATTTCTTTATTTTCCTGAGTTCTCTGTCTTCTGTACCTTTTCCATTCTCTAGTACACCTAGTTTTTGCCTCCCTACACCTTTGGGTGAACCAAGGACTCATTCTGTTCTTCCCACTATTTCTGTTTCCCTTGGGAACAAACCTCTCCTCTGCCTCCTTGCATTTTGTTGCTACATAGTCCATCATTTCTTGTACTGGTTTTCCTGTCAGTTCCTGTCAGTGTGTGTGTGTGTGTGTGTGTGTGTGTGTACTCACCTATTTGTACTCACCTATTTGTGGTTGCAGGGGTCGAGTCCTAGCTCCTGGCCCCGCCTCTTCACCGGTTGCTACTAGACCCTCTCTCTCCCCGCTCCATGAGCTTTATCAAACCTCGTCTTAAAACTGTGTATGGTTCCTGCCTCCACTACGTCATTTTCTAGGCTATTCCACTGCCTTACAACTCTGTGACTGAAGAAATACTTCCTACTATCTCTCTGACTCATTTGTGTCTTAAACTTCCAATTGTGGCCTCTTGTTCTGTGTCCCCTCCCTGGAACATCCTGTCCTTGTCCACCTTGTCTATTCCACGCAGTATTTTATATGTCGTTATCATGTCCCCCCTGACCCCCTGTCCTCCAGTGTCGTCAGGCCGATTTCCCTTAATCTTTCTTCATAGGACTTTCCCCCTTTTAGCTCTGGAACTAACCTTGTTGCAAACCTTTGAAACTTTCTCTAGTTTCTTGACGTTCTTTATCAAGTGCGGGTTCCAAACAGGTGCTGCATACTCCAGTAGGGGCCGGGACATACACGGTGTACAGTGTCTTGAATGATTCCTTACTAAGGTGTCGGAATGCTGTTCTCAGGTTTGCCAGGCGCCCATATGCTGCAGCAGTTATCTGTTTGATGTGTGTTTCCCGGGAGACATGCTCGGTTTTAAAATTACTCACCCCAAGATTTTTCCCTCCCTTGAGTGAGGTTTGCAGTCTTTGGCCACCTAGCCTATACTCTGTCTGTGGTCTTCTGTCCCCTTTTCCCCTATTTCATGCTTTGCATTTGGCAGGATTAAATTCGAGAAGCCATTTGCTGAACCAGGTGTCCAGTCTGTCCAGGTGTGTGTGTGTGGGGTGTGTGTGTGTGGTGTGTGTGTGTGTGTGTGTGTGTGGTGTGTGTGTGTGTGTGTGTGAGTGTGTGTGCGTGTGTGTGTGTGTGTGTGTGCGCGCGCGTGTGTGTGTGTGTGTGTGTGTGTGTGTGTGTGTGTGGTGTGTGTGTGTGTTGGGTTCCCACTTTGTCCTAGGCACATGTCGATTAGACACTAGGCCTGTTGTAAATGAGCACGTGTGTGTGTGTGTGTGTGTGTGTGTGTGTGTGTGTTGTGTGGTGGGGTGTGTGTGTGTGTGTGTGTGTGTTATTTAAACCATTTTGTCCTAGGCACATGTCGATTAGACACTAGGCCTGTTGTAAGATAAGATAAGATAAGATAAGAGTTCGTTCGGATTTTTAACCCCGGAGGGTTACCCACCCAGGATAACCAAGAAAGTCAGTGCGTCATCGAGGACTGTCTAACTTATTTCCATTGGGGTCCTCAATCTTGTCCCCCAGGATGCGACCCACACCAGTCGACTAACACCCAGGTACCTATTTGCGCTAGGTGAACAGGACAATAGTGTAAGGAAACGTTTTCGAAATTTTTTCCACCCGCCGGGAATCGAACCCCGGGCCCCCAGTGTGTGAAGTGGGAGCTTTAGCCACCAGGCCACCGGGCCACCCTATAGAGCACGTTGTGTGTTTTGTGTGTGTGGTGTGTGTGTGTGTGGTGTGTGTGTGTGTTTTGTGTGTGTGTGTGTGTGTATGTGTGTGATGTGTGTGTATGTGTGTTGTGTGTGGTGTGTGTTAGTGTGTGTGTGTGTGTGTGTGTGTGTGTGTGTGTGTGTGTGTATGTGTTAGTTACCATTTGGTCCTAGGCACATGTCGATTAGACACTAGGCCTGTTGTACGTGCATGCATGTGTGTGTGTGTGTGTGTGTGTGTGTGTACTCACCTAGTTATACTCACCTTGTTGAGGTTGCGGGGGTCGAGTCCGAGCTCCTGGCCCCGCCTCTTCACTTATCGCTACTAGGTCACTCTCCCTGAGCCGTGAGCTTTATCATACCTCTGCTTAAAGCTGTGTGTCAGCTGTGTGTCAGCGTGTCAGCGTGCCTCGTTGTGCTCCGGGTTATCTCGTGTTTTCACGGTCGCTCTTACGTGCTAGAACTTTAATTTGTGTCATCAATCCTATACGATACATCCCTCTAGCGCCTGGAACCAATCTTGGGCGGAAAACATTATATACTGAGTCAAAAAAGGAGAATTAGTGTGCACTACCTAGCAGAGTTTACTGCCAGAGGGGAATCATAGGCCTGTGTCCCGTGTGGAAAAAAATAATATTAATTGAACTTTTCGTGTCAGAGGAAAGAAAGTCTCCCTGATAACATTGAGTATACATAGTGTATAGTGTATACTACAGTGGCTCCCTAGTATATTGATGATAAAGGCTAAGTGTCATTTGAAAACAGGTAAATTTTTGTAAAGAATGTTTAAGCCTATAGAGGCAGGTGCCAGAAGTCGCCGGGAAACTTACCACAGGTCAGCTGTTTTTAATAATCTTCCTGGCTTGCTAGTGTACTCGCATAAAATCTAGTGATACCAGTGAATAGCAGAATACAGTGTTGTAGTAGAAAACTAACCAGTATTATAATGGTACTTAGTGGAGTGGAGTGACTTTCATTAGTTTCTTTTTCTTGAAATACGAGACGTTACTGTGAATTTCATATAACCTGTAGTTACCAGCGGTCGCAATATACACAACGAGAAGCAATTATTACTACAGAAAAAGCGCCCTTCCTCCAAAATTTGCACCAGTCAACTATAGTGATAATATAGCATTTATTGTGGTGGAGACGGAAAAAAAAAAATAGAAAACCCCGATACAGCGATTGATAAACAAAGAGGTCGCCCGTTCGTCATTGTAGGAAGCTGCCGGGATATCCCCGGGCTCTTCAACACGCAAGTTATACTTTTGTATCAGTCAAATCACATATTACTCGGGTAGATAATTTCCAGTAGATCCTTCATGTGTTAGCTCAAATCACCGACCAGTATGTTTTAAATAAGTGACCCACTGTTCAGAGCAGATCGACTGGTCCAAAACCCCTTGACTGGTCCAAACCCTTGATTTGGCCCAAAACCCTTGACTGGTCCGAACCCTTGACTGGTCCGAACCCGGGACGGGTTTTTCAAACATTTTTCGTTGGACAATAAAGCAGACTGTAAACGGAGGGGGTTTGTAGGCGCCCTTAAAAAACACAAACATTAAAAATCAGGAAGTGTACGGTAAGCTGTCCAATATACAAAAGAGGTTAGAAACAGAAATACAAATAGCTAGAGCTTCATTTAAGGTTATTAATATAATATTCAAGAGGTTGCTAGTAGAATTGCAGTAAATCAACCATTCAAATCATTATGAAGTGTGTGTAGTCTGTGGTCAGTCAAACAAACGGGCTTCCAAAATGGATAAATTGTCATTTTTGTGGAAATTGGTGTCACGCCCCTTGTGCAGATATCCCAGAACTAGCTACAAGCAGTATTAAAACAGAGAAGTGTTTTTGGGTATGCCCAAATGGGAAAAATCTGTGGACTAAAATCACAAGGGTTTTTAAAAGAGGACAACATCAAAGCTGCTTTCATAAAAAACCTGGAAGCTTTCTACAAACAGATGGGAAACATAAAAAGTCTGGGCTGAATGGTACTGCCCTTGATACTGGCCATGTAGTCCCCAAACTGTAAGGCTGGAGGTGATGTCCTGGTAGTCAGTAAATGTGGGGCTGATAGTGCTGTCCTGGGAGACAGTAATGGTGAGCTGGAGGTGCTGCCCTGGGAGACAGAAATGGTGAAGCGGGAAAGATACTGTCCTGGGAGACAGTAATGGTGAAGCTGGAGATTTTGTCCAGGTAGTCGGGAATTATACGCAGGAAGGATACATATTTAAAAGACCTCATAGGGGACAGGAGCCATAGTAGGGAAACAAGTGGTAGTCAAAAATAAGATAAAACCAATATTGCAAACTAGAAAACCGCAGGAAATAGCAAACAAGAGGACTCAAATAGCAATAGTGAGGATAAATTACCAAAAACAACTGGTGGGAGCTCCATTGTTGGTGCTGGGAGGATAGAAATTTAAAACAGGGAAACATGCACCAACAGGGAATACAGTCACAGAAACCCAAGGCAAGCGGAAACCAAGCCTGTGCACATACTATGCACTTGGTATCTGCTGGCATGGGAAATCTGGAAAAAAAAGAAAGGGACATGCAACTATGGGCCACCCTAGAAAATGCCATGCCCATATGACAACAGGAAAATGCAAACTCCCTTCCTGTAAGCTTTTTAAACCCCGAAATGTGTACCTCTTCAGTCAGGAAAGACTGTGCTATAACTTAATTGCCAGGCATACCATCTAAAGGGGACAAAAAGATACAAAACATCCAGGCCATGGGGGAAAAACCGGGTAGCCCAGCCACTCAAGAGGGAGGGTTTTTTAGTGCCAGGAAGGAAAAAAAAACTGGCAGGAAATGGCAGAGAAATCGTACACCCAAATCCAGTCAATTCCCGGAGTGGAACCACAGTCGATGGCCTCCACTCCAACCAACAGATACAGAAAACTAATGCCGGAAAAAAATCCCCCCCAGTACCAACAATACCCCACCCGTCCGATAACATTCTTCTTTGCCCCAAAAATACAGGTCTAAAGCCAGCAACAAACAACAAAATACCTTTCATTCCCTGGACTGCTTGCAGAGGCAAAGGCAATGTTCGCGGCTTTCACTGAGACCCACATAAAGGATCACTTGGACAACGAAATATGGATCCCAGGTTACAACTATACAGATGTGACAGAGTGAACAGGCAAAAGGGGGGGGGGGGTGGTTGGCTGTACATTGCAGAGTCACTTGTTTGCCCCAGAATGCTTAATGCCTCAATGACGTAGTGGAAGTTTTAGCAGTAAAGGTCGAGAACCAAAACCTAGTCATTGTGGTTTGTCTTTCAAGCCTCCGGATGCAACATCCCAGCAATTCCAGGAACAGCTGTTAAAAAATTGACCACTGTCTGGAAAATCTTTTCCCGTCCTGCACCCAACATCTTGCTCCCGGGGGATTTCAACTTAAGGCACCTAAAATGGAGGAATATAGCAAATAATATTGTTGCAGTAATAACACCAGGAGGCAGCTCTGATGAAAAAATCACACTCACACGAGCTTTTAAATCTCTGCACAAAATTCAATTTAAACCAGCAAATAATAGAGCCTACTAGACTGGAGAATACACTAACCTCATCTTCATAACAATGATGATCTGATAAGAAATGTCACCATATCAAAACAATATACTCAGATCAACATAATTGAGGTTCAGACATGTATGGTGGAGGCCCCAGACCGACAAAATGAGACTGTCACGAGGGAGCATTCACCAAATTCAACTTCAATAACAAAAACATAAAGTGGGACCAAGTAAACCAAGTCCTAACCGATATAAGCTGGGAAGATATTTCTAAGCAACACAGACCCAAACTTATGCCTAGAACAGATTAACTCGGTGGCACTCGATGTATGCACAAGGCTTATTCCTCTAAGAAAAAGGAGGAGTTTGAATGTTAAAATAGAAAGAGACAGGCGCTCCTTTACAGGCGAGGGAAAAAAATAACAGAGCGGCTAAAAGAGGTCAATATATCTGAAATGCGCAGGGAGACACTGGTCAGAGAAATAGCAAGCATCGAACTTAAGCTAAAAGAATCCTTTAGGAGTCAGGAATCGCGGGAAGAACTAAAAGCCATAAATGAAATCGAAAGAAACCCAAAGTATTTCTTCTCCTATGCCAAATCAAAATCGAGAACAACGTCCAGTATTGGGCCCCTACTTAAACAAGATGGGTCCTAACACAGATGACAGCAAGGAAATGAGTGAGCTACTCAAGTCCCAATATGACTCAGTTTTTAGCAAGCCGCTAACCAGACTGAGAGTCGAAGATCAAAATGAATTTTTTATGAGGGGAGCCACAAAATTTGATTAACACAACCCTACCCGATGTTACCCTGACGCCAAATGACTTCGAACAGGCGATAAATGACATGCCCATGCACTCTGCCCCAGGGCCAGACTCATGGAACTCTGTGTTCATCAAGAACTGCAAGAAGCCCCTATCACGACCCTTTTCCATCCTATGGAGAGGGGAGCATGGACACGGGGTTCGTCCTCAGTTCCCTAAAAACAAACAGACATAGCCCCACTCCACAAAGGGGGCATTTAAAGCAACAGAAAAAGAACTACAGACCAATAGCACTAACATCCCATATCATAAAAATCTTTGAAAGGGCCCTAAGAAGCAAGATCACCACCCATCTAGAAACCATCAGTTACACAACCCAGGGCAACATGGGTTTAGAACAGGTCGCTCCTGTCTGTCTCAACTACTGGATCACTACGACAAGGTCCTAAATGCACTAGAAGACAAAAGGGAATGCAGATGTAATATATACAGACTTTGCAAAAGCCTTCGAAAAAGTGTGACCATGGCGTAATAGCGCACAAAATGCGCGCTAAAGGAATAACAGGAAAAGTCGGTCGATGGATCTATAATTTCCTCACTAACAGAACACAGAGAGTAGTCGTCAACAGAGTAAAGTCCGAGGCAGCTACGGTGAAAAGCTCTGTTCCACAAGGCACAGTACTAGCTCCCATCTTGTTCCTCATCCTGATATCCGAAAATAGACAAGGATGTCAGCCACAGCACCGTGTCTTCCTTTGCAGATGACACCGGAATCTGCAGGGACAGTGTCTTCCTTTGGGAGACACTGCAAGGCTCCAGGCGGACATCAACCAAATCTTTCAGTGGGCTGCAGAAACAATATGAAGTTCAACGATGAGAAATTTTCAATTACTCAGATATGGTAAACATGAGGAAATTAAACTTCATCAGAGTAAAAAAACAAATTCTGGCCACAAAATAGAGCGAAACACCCAACGTCAAAGACCTGGGAGTGATTATGTCGGAGGATCTCACCTTAAAGGACCATAACATTGTATCAATCGCATCTGCTAGAAAAATGACAGGATGGATAATGAGAACCTTCAAAACAGGGAGGCCAAGCCCATGATGACACTCTTCAGGTCACTTGTTCTATCTAGGCTGGAATTGCTGCACTCAAACAGCACCTTTCAAGGCAGGTGAAATTGCCGACCTAGAAAATGTACAGAGAACTTTCACGGCGCGCATAACGGGATAAAACACCTTAATTACTGGGAGCGCTTGAGGTTTCTAAACCTGTTTCCCTGGAACGCAGGAGGGGAGAGATACATGATTATATACACCTGGAAAATCCTTGAGGGACTAGTACCGAACTTGCACACGAAAATCACTCACTACGAAAGCAAAAGACTTGGCAGACGATGCACCATCCCCAATGAAAAGCAGGGGTGTCACTAGCACGTTAAGAGACCATACAATAAGTGTCAGGGGCCCGAGACTGTTCAACTGCCTCCCAGCACACATAAGGGGGATTACCAACACACCCCTGGCAGTCTTCAAGCTGGCACTGGACAAGCACCTAAAGTCAGTTCCTGATCAGCCGGGCTGTGGCTCGTACGTTGGTTTGCGTGCAGCCAGCAGCAACAGCCTGGTTGATCAGGCGCTGATCCACCAGGAGCCCGGTCACAGACCGGGCCGCGGGGGCGTTGACCCCCGAAACTCTCTCCAGGTAAACTCCAGGTAAACATCACTTCCCAAACTATTCCACTTACTGACTACTCTGTGTGTGTGAATGTGTGTGTGTGTGTGTTTTGTGTGTGTGTGTGTGGGGTGTGTGTGTGTGTGTGTGGGGTGTGTGTGTGATGTGTGTGAGTGTGTGTGCGTGTGTGTGTGTGTGTGTGTGTGTGTGTGTGTGTGTGTGTGTGTGCGTGTGTGTGTGCGTGTGTGTGTGTGTGTGTGAGTGTGTGTGTGTGTGTGCGTGTGTGTGTGTGTTGGGGTGTGTGTGTGTGTGTGTGTGTGTGTGTGAGTGTGTGCGTGTGTGTGTGTGGTGTGTGTGTGTGTGTGTGTGTGTGGTGTGTGTGTGTGTGTGTGTGTGGGGTGCGTGTGTGTGTGCGTGTGTGTGTGTGTGTGTGTGTGTGTGTGTGTATGTGCGGTGGTGGGGCGTGTGTGTGTGTGTTTTGGGGTGTGTTGTGTGTGTTGTGTGTGTGGTGTGTTTTGTGTGGGCGTGTGTACTCACCTATTTGTGGTTGCAGGGGTCGAGTCTTAGCTCCTGGCCCCTCCTCTTCACCGGTTGCTACTGGGCCCTCTCTCTCCCCGCTCCATGAGCTTTATCAAACCTCGTCTTAAAACTGTGTATGGTTCCTGCCTCCACTACGTCATTTTCTAGGCTATTCCACTGCCTTACAACTCTATGACTGTGATGAATGGTTTGGAAAACCGACAAGTTGAAGATTGAGACACTTATGCAGCATATGGGAATCTTTATTCAGGAAACGTTTCGCCACACAGTGGCTTCATCAGTCCAATACAAAGAGGAAGGCGTAAGGAGAGGAGGAGACTGCAGCATCATGGGATCTTGTTACAAAGAATTCTTCAACACTTGTTCAACCTTTGGACGAAGACCTACTTCGACTAGTGGATGGTACCACTATGACCCCGCCTCCATCTGCTTCACGTCACGTCACTACAGTATATAAGCCATGTCTACGGCCCTATGCTGTACATTCTACAAGATTGATGGACTGAACACATCGACTCCAGGTTGAGGGACTGATTACCTCATTCTCCTCCTCTCCTTACGCCTTCCTCTTTGTATTGGACTGATGAAGCCACTGTGTGGCGAAACGTTTCCTGAATAAAGATTCCCATATGCTGCATAAGTGTCTCAATCTTCAACTCTATGACTGAAGAAATACTTCCTAATATCTCTCTGACTCATTTGTGTCTTCAACTTCCAATTGTGGCCTCTTGTTTCTGTGTCCCCTCCCTGGAACATCCTGTCTTTGTCCACCTTGTCTATTCCACGCAGTATTTTATATGTCGTTATCATGTCTCCCCTGACCCTCCTGTCCTCCAGTGTCGTCAGGCCGATTTCTCTTAATCTTTCTTCATAGGACATTCCCCTTAGCTCTGGAACTAACCTTGTCACAAACCTTTGTACTTTCTCTAGTTTCTTGACGTGCTTTATCAAGTGCGGTTTCCAAACAGGTGCTGCATACTCCAGTATGGGCCTGACATACACGGTGTACAGTGTCTTGAACGATTCCTTACTAAGGTATCGGAATGCTGTTCTCAGGTTTGCCAGGCGCCCATATGCTGCAGCAGTTATCTGGTTGATGTGTGCTTCCGGAGACATGCTCGGTGTTATACTCACCCCAAGATCTTTCTCCTTGAGTGAGGTTTGCAGTCTTTGGCCACCTAGCCTATACTCGGTCTGTGGTCTTCTGTGCCCTTCCCCTATCTTCATGACTTTGCATTTGGCAGGATTAAATTCGAGAAGCCATTTGCTGGACCAGGTGTCCAGTCGGTCCAGGTCTATTTGAAGTCCTGCCTTGTCCTCATCAGATTTAATTCTCCTCATTAACTTCACATCATCTGCAAACAGGGACACTTCTGAGTCTAACCCTTCCATCATGTCGTTCACATATACCAAAAATAGCACTGGTCCTAGGACCGACCCCTGTGGGACCCCGCTCGTCACAGGTGCCCACTGTGATACATCATTACGTACCATGACTCGTTGTTGTCTCCCTGTCAGGTATTCTCTGATCCATTGCAGTGCCTTCCTGTTATATGCGCCTGATGCTCTAGCTTCTGCACTAATCTCTTGTGAGGAACTGTGTCAAAGGCCTTCTTGCAGTCCAAGAAGATGCAATCAACCCACCCCTCTCTCTCGTGTCTTACTTCTGTTATTTTATCATAAAACTCCAGAAGGTTTGTGACACAGGATTTGCCTTCCATGAATCCGTGCTGGTTGGCATTTATACTCTTGTTCCGTTCCAGGTGCTCCACCACTCTCCTCCTGATAATCTTCTCCATAATTTTGCACACTATACACGTCAATGACACAGGTCTATAGTTTAGTGCCTCTTTTCTGTCTCCTTTTTTAAAAATGGGAACTACATTTGCCGTCTTCCATACCTCAGGTAGTTGCCCAGTTTCCAGGGACGTGTTGAAGATTGTGGTAAGTGGCATGCACAACATATCTGCTCCCTCTCTAAGGACCCATGGGGAGATGTTGTCCGGTCCCATTGCCTTTGAGGTATCGATGTCCCTTAGCAGTTTCTTCACCTCCTCTTCATCTGTATGTATGTCGTCCAACACTTGTTGGTGTATTCCTTGCTGGTGTCCCCATCTGGTCTGTCCCCCCAGAGTCCTTCCTGACTCTACTGTGTGTGTGTGTGTGTGTGTGTGTGTGTGTGTGTGTGTGTGTGTGTGTGTGTGTGTGTGTGTGTGTGTGTGTGTGTGTGTGTATGTGTGTGTGTGTGTGTGTGACCCAACAATCAATATTTGCACCAATAACTCACTACAGTTGTGACCGGGTGTGGACATGTGAATTGCTCATTACTCTATAATTTGTTCATGATTGTAGCCATGTATAAACTTAAGTAAGTAAATTTACTTACAGGATTGTTTACCTTTGTAACTTGTGAGTTCATTACCTTTGTACCTAGTTCAGCTATCAAAACTCTGTAATATGTAGATACCTTTGTAACTTGTTATGATTGTGACCAGATCTACTTGGAGTTCATTACCTTTGTAACTTGCTCAGCTATCAAATCTTTGGAGCCCGGTCCCTGGACCCGTTATGTACCTCTGTAATCTTTTGACTACCGCCCTCACCATAGGTATGATGGAGTGCATAATAAACATATTAAATAAACCCTTTCAAGGCAGGCGAAGTTAAGTAGTTAAGTTTATTCAGATTAACACAGATACAGTTACATAGATTATCATACCTAGCAGCATATGTGTAGAGAACCTGGGATAACCCAGAAAAGTCAGACAGAGTGACTTATTTCCATTGGGGTCCTTTTACCTTATTATTATAATATAAAGGATATAATATCTTATTATTATACTATGAAGGAGATATACTAGGTTGCAGACCTTGAGATTACACAGAACTTTCACGGCGTGTATAAATACGATAAAACACCTAAATTACTGGGAATCGTTAAGTCCCTTGATTTGTACTCCCTGGAATGCAGGCGAGAAAGATACATGATAGTATACACTTGGAAAATCCTAGAGGGACTAGTCTCAAGTTTGCACACGAAAATCACTCCCTAAAAAATAAAAATACTGGGCAGGAGATGCAACAGCTCCTCAATGAAAAGCAGTAAGTGTCAGGAGCCTAAGACTGTTCAACTGTCTCCCAGCATACATAAGGAGGATTACCAATAGACCCCTGACTGTCTTCAAGAAGGCGTTGGACAGGCACCTAAACTCAGTACCTGACCAGCCGGGCTGTGGTTCGTATGTCACTTTACGTGTGGCCGGCAGTAATAGCCTGGTTGATCAAGCCCTGATCCACCACGAGGACTGGTCACAGACCGGGCCCTGGGGGCGTTGACCCCGAACCCCCCTCCTGGCACGTATTCTATAGGAAGGATAACAACCCATAAGTTGGTGCAAATTTAAAATTTGACTGAAGTTGTTATGAACTTTGAATTTTGGAATCAGTTTAATTACTGGAGAATGTCTTTTCTGATCGGCTTCAAACCCTAAATGTTGGTACTTCTTAATTAAAAAAAAATTTTCTATATTAATTTTGGGTTGTGTGGGGGTAACAGTTTCCCATTTTTTTTTTAAATTTTATTACACTAGAGTGTTTGAAAAATCAAAATCAAATGTTTTTCCTTATAGGATTGTACAGAATTTTAAATAAAATATAAATGAAAAAAACTTGAGAAAAAATAAAAATTCACGTATTTAAATAATTTTTAGTTTACACCAGCATCATCACAAATTTCCGTTTATTGCTCAAGAACGATTTATTCGATCGGCTTCAAATTTTCAAAGCTTGTGCAATATATCTTGGGCAAGATTCTTGGAACAATTTGCGTACATGGTTGCTCTATGGACAATTTTTACGTAGGATATTCCCAAGTTTACTGTCTGTGTGATCGGTGGAGATGGACTCCTCTGACTGACTCAGTTTTTTAACACTGGTGTAACTTACCTAGTAGAAGGTCGGTATGTTTAATGGAGTGTGTAGATGTCATTTTGCCAGTTTTATTCTCTCTCTATATAGTATTATTTCACATTTTTGCCTTGTATTTTTGCATTTGTAGTCAAAGTGAGAACCATGTTAACCTTCCTATGGAGTATAAATATACCTAGTTGGATGAATGTTATTGTAGCCAGCTGGTCCAGTGGTTTACACACTGACCTGGAGTTTCACCACTCACTCGCCATGGGTACAAACCCCACCCGTTCCCTGGTTTGTTTACAATCGTGTTATTACAGTTCCGTGAGCCATTTTTGCATTAATTTTCCTTCATGCTGGTGAGGGGTTCTTGATCCAAGGAACTGGATTTATATTCCACCTGCTTGGGTCAGATTTGAATGCTTCCCATTCCACAGGCACTATATGATCCCTACGGGATTAGCGCTTTCTTCTGATAAAAAAAGACAACTGTGAACTGCATCAATCTTCAATGGCTGATGCATCGTATGAAATGGATGGAATTTTGTATGAGTTTAGGTTGTGTAGGTGCAAACTGTGTTGGATTCTCTGCAATAACTGGTAAATACTTCTTCCGGTCAACTTTAAACTTATAATGCTGATGTGGTAACCTCAAACGAAAAAATCTTTCGATATTAAGCAAATTTGTTTCTGTGAAATAAATAAAAGATGCCTTTGACCAGAAATAAGTTCAAGTGTTTGACTGCATTTGCAAAGTTATCGTAGGTTAAATCACCTCATTGTTCTTCAATGTGTCCATAACATCTGTGTCCTCAAGATCAACCTTAAAAAATTGTATATTATGTACTAAGCTTACATAAACTTACCTTTTACTGTATTTACTCACTTTCTTAAAAGCTGGTCAGTCTTAAAGATAACTTGATAATGCAACTTCTGAGTGATCTTAAGCTTAATGTGTTTGTGTTGTTTTTATTTTTTTTTTTATTTTTTTGAAAGTTATGAATTAGATGTGGGCTGCGTATATTCTAATTTACCATTGTTATTAAAGATTGAATATAGTTTCCATATGACGACTTGTGAATGACTCTTATGTTTCTCTTCAAATCTAAAATACAAGTATTTAAATGCCTTATCAATTTATGCCGCACTCTGCACTATTCTCATCGCCTGGATTGAGGCACTGGAGGCTGGGGTTATGGAATACCTTTGTCGTATCGCACAACGACTGAAATACACTTAGCTTATTGCGCATCCCATATCCATCCTGTGGAGAGTAGGGCAAGAGCATACTGATACACAAAAGACCTAGGAACTAGGCCTTTATAAAGATTCTCGGAGCATATCTGGTTATATTTTCAATTTACCTTCCATCTGGTACTTTACTGTCATTAGTAAGATACTTGATAAGTCGCCTAGGTTATTATCACAGAAGTACTTCACTATTTGTGCTCATTGTATTGTATCTTACCTGGATACAGTGCTGTCTTCCCTTCATACAGTACTGTCTTCCCTTCATACAGTACTGTCTTCCCTTCATACAGTACTGTCTTCCCTTCATACAGTGCTGTCTTACCTTCATACAGTGCTGTCTTCCCTTCATACAGTACTGTCTTCCCTTCATACAGTACTGTCTTCCCTTCATACAGTACTGTCTTCCCTTCATACAGTACTGTCTTCCCTTCATACAGTGCTGTCTTCCCTTCATACAGTACTGTCTTCCCTTCATACAGTACTGTCTTCCCTTCATACAGTACTGTCTTCCCTTCATACAGTACTGTCCTACCTTCATACAACACTGTCTTGCCTTCATACAATACTGTCTTCCCTTCATACAGTACTGTCTTCCCTTCATACAGTACTGTCTTCCCTTCATACAGTACTGTCTTCCCTTAATACAGCACTGTCTTCCCTTCATACAGTACTGTCTTCCCTTCATACAGTACTGTCTTCCCTTCATACAGTACTGTCTTCCCTTAATACAGCACTGTCTTACCTACATACAATACTGTCTTTCCATCATACGATACTGTCTTACCTTCATACAATGCTGTCTTGCCTTCACACAATACTGTATTACCTTCATACAACACTGTCTTATTCATACAACACTGTCTTACCTACATACAATACTGTCTTACCTTCATACAACACTGTCTTGCCTTCACACAATACTGTCTTACCTTCATACAACACTGTCTTACCTTCATACAACACTGTCTTACCTACATACAATACTGTCTTACCTTCATACAATACTGTCTTACCTTCATACAATACTGTCTTACCTTCATACAATACTGTCTTACCTTCATACAATACTGTCTTACCTTCATACAACACTGTCTTACCTTCATACAACACTGTCTTACCTTCATACAGTACTTTCTTACCTTCATACAACACTGTCTTACCTTCATACAATACTGTCTTATCTTCATACAATACTGTCTTACCTTCATACAATACTGTCTTACCTTCATACAATACTGTCTTACCTTCATACAACATTGTCTTACCTTCATACAACACTGTCTTACCTTCATACAACACTGTCTTACCTTCATACAATGCTGTCTTACCTTCATACAATACTGTCTTACCTTCATACAACACTATCTTACCTTCATACAACACTGTCTTACCTTCATACAACACTGTCTTACCTTCATACAATGTTGTCTTACCTTCATACAACACTGTCTTACCTTCATACAACACTGTCTTACCTTCATACAACAGTGTCTTACCTTCATACAACACTGTCTTACCTTCATACAATACAGTCTTGCCTTCATATAATACTGTCTTATCTTCATACAACACTGTCTCATCTTCATACAATACTGTCTTACCTTCATACAACACTGTCTTGCCTTCATATAATACTGTCTTACCTTCATACAATACTGTCTTACCTTCATACAACACTGTCTTACCTTCATACAACACTGTCTTACCTTCATACAATACTGTCTTCCCTTCATACAATACTGTCTTATCTTCATACAATACTGTCTTACCTTCATACAACACTGTCTTACCTTCATACAATACTGTCTTCCCTTCATACAATACTGTCTTATCTTCATACAATACTGTTTTACCTTCATACAACACTCTCTTACCTTCATACAGTACTTTCTTACCTTCATACAACACTGTCTTACCTTCATACAATACTGTCTTTCTTTCATACAATACTGTCTTACCTTCATACAATACTGTCTTACCTTCATACAATACTGTCTTATCTTCATACAATACTGTCTTACCTTCATACAACACTGTCTTACCTTCATACGATACTGTCTTACCTTCATACAACACTGTCTTACCTTCATACAACACTGTCTTACCTTCATACAATACTGTCTTACCGTCATACAATACTGTCTTACCTTCATACAACACTGTCTTACCTACATACAACACTGTCTTATCTTCATACAATACTGTCTTACCTTCATACAGCACTGTCTTTCCTTCATACAGTACTTTTTTACCTTCCTACAACACTGTCTTACCTTCATACAACACTGTCTTACCTTCATACAATACTGTCTTACCTTCATACAACACTGTCTTACCTTCATACAATACTGGCTTACCTTCATACAATACTGTCTTACCTTCATACAACACTGTTTTACCTACATGCAACACTGTCTTACCTTCATACAATACTGTCTTACCTTCATACAGCACTGTCTTACCTTCCTACTGTACTTTCTTACCTTCATACAACACTGTCTTACCTTCATACAGCACTGTCTTACCTTCATACAACACTGTCTTACCTTCATACAATACCGTCTTACCTTCATACAACACTGTCTTACCTTCATACAATACTGTCTTACCTTCATACAACACTGTCTTACCTTCATACAACACTGTCTTACCTTCATACAACACTGTCTTACCTTCATACAACACTGTCTTACCTTCATACAATACTGTCTTACCTTCATACAATACTGTCTTACCTTCTTACAACACTGTCTTACCTTCATACAACACTGTCTTACCTTCATACAACACTGTCTTACCTTCATACAACACTGTCTTACCTTCATACAACACTGTCTTACCTTCATACAATACTGTCTTACCTTCATACAATACTGTCTTACCTTCATACAACACTGTCTTACCTTCATACAACACTGTCTTACCTTCATACAATACTGTCTTACCTTCATACAATACTGTCTTACCTTCATACAACACTGTCTTGCGAATATCCTCCACGAAGCAGTTAACTGTCGTGGTACAATACTCATATAAAGTAATTAAAGTTTGACTTCAAGACTCCTTGGTTGGTCTTGAGTGCTTTAAATGATCACAATGGTGAAAGAACCTTAGCTCTAACAACGTGAGTTTACCAACGCTTTAACAGGGACTTTGTCACGTGCTGCCAGACGTAATCTGATCGTCCGTGATATTTTATTATTTATTATTTATTATACGTAAATATAGGTTAAGTTAGATTAACCTATGATAACTAATATAGATCGCGAAGAAATCTGTTATACAGTGTGTGAAAATGACAGCACTATGACTCATAATGTGAGAGTATCTGACCCAGTTATTCACCTCTTTCAAGTTTTTTATTATACTCTGAGTGGACCGGTAAGCAAGTGTAAGGGCTCTGTTTAATGAACAAAAGCTCCACTGAGCGGGTCACCGTATTGCTGAAGCCAGCGTCGGTGAAATTTTTCCCCTGACCATAAAATGCTCTTCTCTCCTCTTTGTACGATGTGAAACTCTTTCATCACACCGTGAGAACCACGTCCCGCTAGTGGCCTCTCTCGTAACCATTTCTTTGTGCACCTGCGAGCAGGACCCAGCCGCACACACGACAGTGTTCACTACACTGAGAGAAGTCCTTGGGAAGTTTAATGGTTATAATCATGTCCATAGCTTTTAAAAGGGTGGACAGGTAAGCCAGCGGAAGGCCTCGGTCAAATGACTATAAGCTTCATCTGCGGGTCATCGTATGACTAACCTACGTCAGGAAACACTTGTTCTGTTTCTGACAAACCATACCTAACCTAACCTAACCTAACCGTATCCTTGGGCCTTCCGAACATAACACTACACATCTGGGTGTTTGCTAATCCACCACTTGTAAACATTCCATGACGTTATATCCTTATTTAGGCAACTTTTAACCCTTTATGTTTCAAAGTGTATTAGTATGAATGGATTATTTATACTGCTATGTTAACCTCATCTTAATATTTACTGTAACAGAGTTAACTATACAAAGTGGGGTGATAATCTCGTCATCTTAAAATTCGTATAAGACAAACTAAACTTATTTCATTGTCTTACTTAGGTATCTTCTGAAATGGGGATACCGATAGTGACTCTTCTGATCGACTTCAAACTTTCAACACTATTGTACCATACACAGGAGAAGATGTGAATTATCACTGGGCTCTGCAGTGACCCTTATGTCAATTTTATTCTGGAACATGTGATATAGTTTCTGATAATTTGAGAAAGGCTCTTCAGATTGGCTTCAAACTTTCTGCGCTCGGGTATCTTACTTTTATGAAGGTTTGAGCTCTTATTCGACTGTGTAGTCTTCATTTTTTTTCCGTGCAATAACTACCAAACTTTAAATGTTGATTCCTCAAACCCCAAGAAAAAGTCAACAGAGATTGAAGCTGTGTAAATTCAAATATGTTATTTTACAAACAATTAAGAAAGAAGCGGAAAATTATTGTCTTCTGTGCAGTAACTGGAGAATGCGTCTTGTGATCAGCTTCAAACTTCTAGTGCCACTTTCCCCCCCTGAAAGGAAGGTGTGCGCTGCTATTGAACTGTGTAACTTCCATTGGTCAAGTTGATTCAACAAATTGTAATACTGGCTTCTGTGAGATAACTAGATAATGGTTCTTCTGATTGGCTTCAAACTGACAACACATGTGTATAGTATTTAGGAAACGCTTCGGATCGGTTTTGGACTGTGTAGGTTCTAATTTGCTAATTATATTACACAAATTAGAATACTGGTTTCCAAGCGATTACTTGAGAACGCCTCTTCATAACGGCTTCAAACTTTCAATGCTGGAATGCCCAGCTATCCTGTAACACACCTGACTAGTGTGTATCTCATTTACATCAGTTTGTTTCTGTAGTGTGACAGAGAGATCAACTTCAGCTAACATTTCTGCCAGAAATGTTCAGGGATGTACTTCGTACTCAAAATTTTATAAAATGCAAATCACACATTGTAACCTTTGCAAAGAAATAAAAATTTTGTTTGTATTTGTATAGTATATTGTTAGTACATATTGTTAGTATTAAAGAAACTCTAAGGTGTTCGTTCGCCGATTCTCGGGTATTTGATTCTTCTCACGTTTTTTTTTTTACGGCGTTTAACTGGGTTTAGCTCTATCACTTGGATCTCGTAAGAGTATTGACCAACAGGTCCTATGTATCTGCTGGATCTAGAGCTCCTGGGCTTTATGACGGTATTAGGCTACATGGAATAATTTTCTTGAGTGTGTTCACTTAAAACTCCTGGACCTCTTGGGAGGGTTGAGGTATAGCTCTTGGGTCTGTTAAGGAAATTGAGCAGTAGTTCTTATTCATATGAAGAGTACTGAGGGTACATTTATTAGGCGTCTTGCGTATATCAAGGAAGAGGGGGCTTGAGTTTACCTGGAGTTTACCTGGAGAGAGTTCCGGGGGTCAACGCCCCCGCGGCCCGGTCTGTGACCAGGCCTCCTGGGGTTATGTGCTGGGGGACATACCTCTGGGACAGTCCAGAGATCACAACTTGTCTAATATTTAATCACTATTTAACTGGGTTGAAATTTAGCTCCTGGATCTTCTGAAGGTGTTGATATATATATATATATATATATATATATATATATATATATATATATATATATATATATATTATATATAGCACCTGTGTGTCTCATAGGTGTTGATATATGGCTCCTGTGTGTCACATAGGTGTTGATATATGGCTCCTGTGTGTCATATAGGTGTTGATATATGGCTCCTGTGTGTCACATAGGTGTTGATATATGGCTCCTGTGTGTCACATAGGTGTTGATATATGGCCTGTGTGTCACATAGGTGTTGATATATGGCTCCTGTGTGTCACATAGGTGTTGATATATGGCTCCTGTGTGTCACATAGGTGTTGATATATGGCTTCTGTGTGTCACATAGGTGTTGATATATGGCTCCTGTGTGTCACATAGGTGTTGATATATGGCTTCTGTGTGTCACATAGGTGTTGATATACGGCTCCTGTGTGTCACATAGGTGTTGATATATGGCTCCTGTGTGTCACATAGGTGTTGATATATGGCTCCTGTGTGTCACATAGGTGTTGATATATGGCTTCTGTGTGTTTCGTAGGTGCTGATCTATTGCTCTTGTGTGTTTCATATGTGGTGATCAACAGTTCCTGTGCATCTCATAAGTGTTGATATACAGCTCCTGGGTCTTTTGAGGGTGTAAAGCTACAGATACTTGTGTGTATGTTTATTTAAATCTTCTAGACCTCTTGAAGGTGTTGATCTCCAGCTCCTGGCTCTTTATGGGAGGGTTCAGTTATAGCTCCTGGGTCTCTTGAGGAAGCTGGGTAGCAGCTGTGCATACACTGAAGCACAGGTGTCTGGGCTTATGTAATACTGTAATATCTCTGTCTCTCTGTCTGCTGTATAGTCCTTGTGGCTTAGTGCTTCTTTTTGATTATAATAATAATAATCTCTCTCTTTCTCTCTCTCTCTCGCTCTCTCTCCCTCTCTGGGATCAAGCAGCTACCAATACGCACCTAGTGTTCTTTCCCTTCTTTGCAACATTCACGCTCGTCTTTGTTTTCTTCATCTCCTTGTGTCTTGTTTTCTGCTGTTCAAGTTACCTCAACGAAACAAAGTTTTTTTCAGCTTCCTAATCCTTTGTCTATTCTACCTCATCTTCACAACCTCGAGCACAACAACCTTCACCAATTTTCTTTTTTACGTGAGGCGCTCACCAACAACCTGACGAGCTTGATTTAGCGGGCGAAGGATTGAGCCGCCGTTAATACTTACACCGAATGACCTATACGGTCTTAGCGCTTTATGGTTTAATTTTGTGCTTTTTACGTGAAAAAACAGTAAGTTATCTTAAACTTGTTCCTCCTTAATTAAGATGACAGAGAAATACCAATGCAGTTATATCGAGCTTTATAACACTTCCATGCAAATGCTTTAGTGTCAATTTCTCCTTTTTTTGCAGCCCAGTGTTTAGGCCGGCTTACAATCAAAAGGTCCGGAATTCGATACCAGGAACTGCAAAATATAAGGATAAGTTCTAACACCCCGAGCTGTCCTTGCCCAGCTGGCTGTAAAAATATATTTATCTGTGTGTTATACGACTGTTGTGGGTCACATTCCGGGAAAATTATTACAAAAATGTGTTAGAAACTATAGTGTGTTGGAAGTATCTTGAGTAAAATGCCAACCTGGGTAAGAAAACCCCAGTAAATGAAGGCAATATCGAAGCGTTGGGTAAAAACTCAGCTTACAAAACTGTGTATACAATGATGTATAAAATAATCTCTTGAAGTTTAAGTCATTTTTTTGAGAATGGGTTGCATACTAAATCACACATTGCATAAATGTATGTTGGATTATCCTAGGTTTATAATTTATTACAATGTAAGACTATAACTACCACATTTTTAATGCCTTCTTTGTAGAAATTTATAATACTGTACAAAATCACCTGTATATAATCTAGAAACCTCATATAATGAATTTTCTTCATAATTTTTTTAAGATGCGAATTTTCTCTTATTGTGCAGTCTTCTGGTTGCCTTAAACTATACAATAAAACGAATGAAAAACACTATTTTGTTTATATTCTGCAGGTGTTGGGGAGTGTAAGCGAGCAGTGGTGGTGGTGGTGGTGGTGGTGGTGGTGGTGGTGGTGGTGGTGGTGGTGGTGGTAGTGGCGGTGGTGGTGGCGGTGGTGGTGGTGGTGGTAGTGGTGGTGGTAGTGGTGGTGGTGGTGGTGGTGGTGGTGGTGGTGGTGGTGGTGGTGGTGGTGGTGGTGGTGGTCGTGGTGGTGGTGGTGGTGGTGGTGGTAGTGGTGGTGGTGGTGGTGGTGGTGGTGGTGGTGGTAGTGGTGGTGGGTCACCGGCGCGCGCACCTCGCCCCAGGCACCAGTCTCCTTGCCACTCGCTATTTCCATGAATGTTTTCCCCTAGCAGCTTGCTGAATTCATCCATATACAAACCCTTTTAACACTTACTAGATGATTTTGTTAGCAAGTTCGAATGTTTTAATTATCGATACTGAATACCCTTCCAAATTTAGCAACGGAATATGGGGAAATTATGGACTACCATATATATGCGTTTATTATAGCTGATGTTTAACGTTCAAAATGTTGATGATGTCATATAAAAAAAAGTTTTGATTGGTGGGTAACCATTAATTAACGAATCTACTAGAATGGGAGTGCAATAACGAAGAATAAATGTAGTGGAAAAGAGGTAGGTGGAGTCCCGTGTCAGCTGGGCAACGCCAGGCAGCCAGACTCGCAAACTTACCAGTGTGAAGATGGTGTTGTGAGTGGTGGTATGTGCTTGTGATTTTTCAGATTTTTCTCGCAATTCATAACGAAATTCTCTACTGGGAGGCTTGACAGTCCGTTTGGAATATTCCACTGTTCACATAAAGTGCAAATGAGCGTAAGAGATCCTTCTTGTTTCGCGTCGGTGCATTTGAAATAAGGAAAATTGAGATTTTCTTGGAGTAAGTGTCCTGAGACAGCCGGTACAGCTGCTCCTCGTCCACTACACTAATACAACAAAGACCAGGTGAGTTAATTTGTGTTCATCTACCTGGTACCAGACTACTAGTACTACTCATGTGCCCTCTGTACACACCATTACACGTCTGTCCCTTCATGTCACATGGCTGCCTAACACAATCCTTATTACTCAGGTGCATACGACTCCCTGCGGACGTAGCGTCTTTCCCTAGTAATAATAATAATAATAATAACAATAATAAAATAAGTCGTCAGGCAGTCCGGTAAGGGTATCCCTGTATTGCATAACCCCAGCCCCCTGTACTTCATTACACTTGATGGCAAAAATTTTCTGATGCCGCTAAGATAAGATTTGTTTGGATTTTTAACCCGAGGGTTAGTCACCCAGGATAACCCAATAAAATCAGTGCGTCATCTGGGACTGTCTTATATTTCCATTGGGGACCTTCATTCTTGTCACCCAGGATGCAACCAACAACAGTCGACAAATATCCAGGTACCGACTTACTGCTAGGTGAACAGGGGCAGCAGGTGTAAAGAAACATGCTCAGCGTTTCCACCCATGCCGAGGATCGAACCATGGACCCTCAGTATGAGAGGTGAGTGCGCTGCCGACCGAGCCACGCGACACCACAAATACTAGCATTGAATATTTGAAGCAAATCAGAAGAGGCATTCACAAGTCATCACATGGAGACTTAATTTTCCAGTTATATTAAAATGGCAAATTAGGACATAGCCCAAAACTAATTCAAACCTTCCATTAACAACAACTTTGAAGCCACGATGAAGAGACATTCTCTTGGTTTCTCAGAGGGACCAATATTAAAAAAAAACTTAAACATTAATTTTGAAAGCACTCAAAAGTTGCATTATAAGTGTTAAAATGTTACAACCAATCGGATAAGGCACTCTGAAATTATCGCATAAAAAAGTAGTACTTCAGTATTCACAGTTTTTTTTACATTACAAAGGCGAAGTGGGCCTAGAGATCTAAAAATCATTCCAAACTTTTCTTTAAGGAGACTGACCAGCATTTAAGGAATACGTAAGCAAGCAAGTAATTGTTTTTAAGACTTTGGGTTTATAGCATTTTTTTACAGTGGTCTTGAGGGGGCATAAATGTTAAGTGTACATAAAAGTTCATTATGTAGATTTAATTTATGATAATCAAATAAAGTCCAACACTGACTTATTTCTGATCATAAGAGAAGTTGTCCAGTTATTTCACAGGAACCAATTTAATTAATAATTGTCACATTAAAGCTAAAAATCAAGAGGGAATGTCCTTTGAGGAAAAAATACACAAGGACTAAAAGCTTGAAGGCGACCAGGTTATGTATTCTCCAGTTAATGCACATTATTATATCCTCTACCAGCACTGAATCCTTAGGAATCACACAGACAGCGCTTGTATAATGAAATTTAATCGGATTTGAATGTGTATTAACTTTAACAAAATTTGTGCCTTCGTAGCCTATGTACTCGAGAAAAGTTTCATCGATTTCATATGATGCATCAGCCGTTAATTAAACAACGATACCGTTCCGAGGTAGGGGTCCTATAGCGCCTGGATAATGGATCAAGAGTCCTTTCACTAGTATGAAGTACCCCACTGGAAATAAGTCACTTTGACTGACTTGGGTTATCCTAGGTAATTTATGTATGATAATTGTACTTATGTGTACCTGTACCTTAGTAAACTTACTTATTCCTCAAGGAAGAATACTCCAGTCCTTTAGTGCAAATTAATTCTTTACCATTTCGAGATTAAACGTGACAGGATTGTACCAACACTCCATTAACAGTACCAGTCTTCTTCTAAGAAGGATAAATTTGAGTTAAAATTTGGAAGCCGATCAAAAAGTGGCTTAGTAAAATTATCGCATAAAACCAATTTGGGAAGGGTCTGTAAAATTGAAGAGAGGACACATGTACTTATCAACTTCAGCAACCACTTAAAGGTCCTCTTCAGGGATATCGAATAACCTTGTCTACACACTTGTTATTGTACAGCTGCTGCCTGTACACTACTGTACACTTATTGTACAGCAACTGCCTCTGAAACATTTGTCTTTACTAAGCATTACTGTACACTTATTGTATAGCATACGTACTAAGGAGCACTTATCAGTGTCCAGTTACTCCGTTATGGAAAATTTGAGGAAATAGAAATACTAACGAGTATTAATGTCAGAGGATCTTAGCTTCAAGGATCACAACAGTGTCAGTATCACATCTGCGAGGAAAATGATACGATTTATAATTATAAAATCAAAACAAGGGATGCCAAGCCAATGATGATCCTTTTTAAATCACTTGTTCTCACTAGCCCCATTCCAGACATAAGAAATAGTAGATCTCGAGATTGTACAGAGAACCTTAACTGCACATATTGCTTCAGAAAGGTCTCGTTATGACTGACAAAGCTCTCACTACTAAAATGGAGCCTTTCGTTGTAGTGCTAAAACAAGTATAACAGTGCCGAGATGCACAGGACTAAGAAATATATATATAAAAAAAAAAAACGAAAGGAAGGAGGAGGTCAAAAGAAAATGTCATACCCAAAAGAGGGAGATACAAAAAGGACAGAAAGAGTTCCTAAAATGCAGAGAGGCAAAACAAAAAGCATAAGAGACTGAAAATTGAAAGTGAAAGACAGATGAGAACAGAGAAGTCAGCAGATTAGCCAGAAATAAATTTGCAAGGGTAAGGAGAGAAGCTGAGCGACAATTCGAGAATGACAAAACAGCAAAGGTCAAGTCTGAACCAAAATGGCTTCACAGCCACATCAAAAGAAAGACGATAGTAGAAGACCTGGTAATTCGAATGAAGGAAGGCGAGCTCACAAAAAACGACAAGGAAGTCTACGAAGTGTTGAACAAACGATTTACAGAGATCATCTTGAAGGGAACAGGAGTAGTATCAGAAAACCCAGGTAAAAAAATACACCAACAGGTACTGGAGCAGAAGCACTCTCTGGATCACTAGCTAATATCTACAAATCAGTGGAAAAGGGGCAGTTGCCAGAGATCTGGAAGACCGTGAATGTAGTTCCTATATTTAAGGAGACAAATTATTGAATTACAGACTAATATTACCGTCATACATACCATGCAAGGTAATGGAGCAGATAATCAGGAGAATGGTAGAGCGCTTGGAGAAAAGTGATTTCGTTAGCACTAAACAGCATGAATTTAAACGACAAATCTTGTGAAAAAGAACACGTGTAATTTTCATCATAAATTACACACCTGGACCTAATAATATTTATTTAGAAATAAAAGCGTATGGTAAATATCTGGAGTTATAAGCTCAAGTCATAATGAACGACTGTCATTATTCAAGCAGAATAGATGGGGACTCGAACTGTGGTCCTTGCATGTAGTATGTCCAGTGTTGTATCGCTGTGTTGGTACAGTGGTTCAGTGTTGGTCCTGCTGTAATCGCTGCCCGGAATTAAGATTCATTTGCATTCATTATCTTTTACATATTTCGGTTTTATTAAGATCTGACAGTCCTTTACACCTTCGTAAAGCCTAGTGGAGCACCCAGAGTGCTGCCTAGCACAAAAGCTTGAGATCCATTCGTTCATAATCTTCAAATGAATTATTTTTTTTATATCAATCCTTCTTACAAGAAAATGTATATTGTTGTATTATAAGAAGTTAATAAATTCGTGGGGGACCTGGTCTTTCTAACAAAAGTAACCATCCTGGTTATTCAGCGCCAGTGGGGCCCGGGCCTTTTGGCTCGATCCTCCGTCCACTCAAAACGTGAAGGCTTGTGACCAAACTGGTTCTTGCTGATCTCACCATGGAGCGTACCATGTGCCTGTAAGCTTGTCACTTTTGTTTTCTGTGAATTATGTGAATATGGGAGGAGTGCAGGGGTGTGTCGCCTTGTCTGGCTAAATCCATAATCCTGACGATTTTTTTTTTTTTTTTTTTGGGGGGGGGGGGGGAACTTATGACTTAAATATGCCGAGTCATGGTAGACGAGAAAACCATTCAAGCATTGAGACAAGACCACGGCCTGGCTGTCACCAGAACGGAAAATCATGGTTAGTAACCAACCCTGACTAGGTCTTAACCCTGACTTGGAAACTGGGTAATCAGCGCCAACAATTCAACAACACTTAACAAATGGTCGAGTTGTTTTAGCGAAGGTCTTGAGTTCATCTTCGTATGGACAGTGTGTCTTCTGGTTGGTAAGCGCCTATATACTTATGCCTGCTCTGTATACTTTTAATTTGTTATATTCTCCTTCAAGAGGAGAGATGAGTGTTGAACTGCGAGGCAACACTCCTATATAATATAATAGGTGAGAAACATCTGCTTTTGTCAAATTTGTTAATACAGTCTATTAAGGCCGTTGAACTTTCCATGCGTGTTATTCAGCGGTAGTGGTGGTGGTGTAAGGCTTGATCCTTCGTCCAGGAATTGTGGGGGGTTTGTCTAAGTAAGCTAATATCTTTCCTAAGTTAACAGTTAAGATAACTTTTATTACGGTTGCTGTCCGACCGTAATACAAGTTATTTTAATGTTTGTATTACAGTAGCACAGCGACTATAACACAGACATTCCCGTATTCCATATAGACATCCCTGTGTTCCATAACGCCAGTGCCCTGTGCCTCACTGCAGGCGACTAGAATAGTGCAGAGTTAGGCATAAGTTGATTAGGCAGTTAAATATTAGCTTTGAAGATTTAAAGGGAATCAGAAGAGGCATTCACAAGTCATCATATAGAAACTAATATCTAAATTTCTTCAATAAAAAATGGTACAGTGCCTCCATTCTGAAGAGGGGGTGTTGGTGTTGCAGTTTGGGAGCTGTAGTGTGGAGCACCCTTCTGGCGGGACAGTGATGGAGTGAGTGATGGTGAGGGTTTTTCTTTTTTGGGCCACCCTGCCTTGGTGGGAGTCGGCCAGTGTGCTAATAATAAAAATAATAAAAAAATGGTAAATTTGGACATACACAAGAGAGGTCTAATTCGAATCTTCCAGGGGAACTGAAGATACCAATATCCTAAAATACACAAATACATTACGCTTGAAGTCACTCAGATATTGGGCCATCATATTATCAGTATGGAAGGATCGAAGGTAATCAGATGCTACACATGGAAATTATTTTATGAAAAGCAGTATTTATTTTTTCCAACTTAAAAAAAATCAAATTGGATCCTACTCAGGCCAAAATCAATGTAAACTTTTATCTGTGTAAAATTAACCAGCGTTTAAGAAAGTTTTATGTAAGCATACCCCTCAAGGAAGGTTCCTTGATGTTGGTGAGGGGCTCTTGATTTAGGGAATTGGATCTGTGCTCCAGTTCCCCGAATTAAGCCTGAATGCCTTCCACATCCCCCCCCCCAGGCGCTGTATAATCCTCCGGGTTTAGCGCTTCCCCCTTGATTATAATAATAATAATAATATGTAAGCATAGTGTACATAACTTAAAATTTTTTTAACAATAGCCTTGAAGGCACAGTGATTTTGTAGGCACAAAGAAAATTAAGCTGAATTAACCTAGAAAAAAATAATTTAAGTCAAACACTGGTTATTTCTGACCAAGAGAGACATTCTCTAATTATTTCACGGAACAATTTGATTAATGCTGACCAGAAGATGCATTTTCCAGTTATTGCACAAAATCCAACAAAATTTGCCCCGTCACAGATGAACCTATCAAACGTTCCATCAATTTTCATACGAAGCCTCAGCCATTGTAGGCTGATTGTTATATTTTAATCAGAAAAAATCTCTAAACCCTTGGGAGTCGTATAGCGCTTGTGGAACGAGTCATTCAAATTCGATTCGAGGAAGAGAAAGATGAGTCAACTCTTTTAATCAAGATCCTCATCCCAGCAGTAAGGGAATATAATTCAATAAAGTAAAATAATGCTATACTATTTCGCAGTTAAAAGTAGCAAAATGGCCGTTCAGAGGAGCCTTTTTTCCAATAATAACAGAAGCAAAACTCTAGAAATGGCCTGTGTAACACACTGCATAGGTCACCTGCACATGTAAATAGTCCCTTCAGTCTTGCTCAAAATATATATCATACCACGAGGCTTGGTCTCAGACCGAGCCGCCGGGGCGTTGACCCCCGAAACCCTCTCCAGGTATACTCCAGATGCTGAAGCTTTTGTAGCCGAGTTTTCGAGCAATAAACGAAATTTTTGTGATAAAATTTGGGTGAAAATATTCACAAAAATACGAGTCTGCCCTTAAAAACTCCATAAATCCGCGGATTTTTTTTTTTAGTTTGGTTTTTACATGTGCATTCTATTTAAAATTCTAACACTCTTAAGAAAAAATATTTAGATTTTTTGAATAACCTAATTTGAAAAATCGGCAAATTGGTATGAACACAGCTCAGAATTACTGCAGCAGAATTTCTTAAGATATTTAGGGTTTGAAGCCATTCAGAAGAGGCATTCACTAGTTACTACACGAGGAAACAATTTGTTTAATGAAATTTACAAATTGAAATTTACACAGCTCGCTGTGTTTTAGTAAAACCCACCAGTAATAAGAGTTTGAAGCTGATCTGAAAAGGCATTCACGATAAACATAACCCGCACATAGGAGAGAGAAGCTTACGACGACGTTTCGGTCCGACTTTGACCATTTACAGTCACCGAAACGTCGTCGTAAGCTCCTCTCTCCTATGTGCGGGTTATTTGTGTATTCAGGAAACCATATCATTAGTGAAAATTTGAAGCCGATCGGATGAATCATTCTCCAATTATGTCACGGATTCCAACGATTCCAAGTATTTTTTTTTTTACTCTTTTGCTGTAACAAATTTGCCAGCACTCGAGCGAATCTTAATGGATAGTATCACGGCCCTAAGATGCACCAACCATCAAATATTAAAGCCGTAGAGAAGACGTAAACTGAACACTGTTTAACGCGAATTAATTTCACACACAAAATCGTCAAATCTGCTCCTACAGATTTCAGTTTCACTCGCCGCTATCAACGTATATTTTGGCCTCCTCTTGTGAACGTCTGAAGCTCCGCCCACATCTGAAGATTTTTGGAAGTTATCCCAGCCATTCCAGGATGCTGGGGACGAGTGCAACAAATCTGGTCATGGGGCACGTGAACGTGCCAGTTGTTCCAGGAATCTGGTTCTCGTTACCGTCCAAAGTGTTGACAGTGTGATGCCGATTGGACGAGGCGTTCTCGAGTTATGAGAAAAATAAAATAAAGTTGGAAGAAGAAAAAAAGATACATAATAATAATAATAATAATAATGCTGACACCGAAATATTAGCATGTACACTAGAATATACAGTATACATGTTAATTCTGTATGTCAAACCGCGACATACACCGAGAGGTGTATGTTCCTCAGTATACTCTGAAAGTTTACTTTTAATCCTATTTTAGGTATTCTTGACTGGTGGTGAACAGGTTAAAAGTTTTAATGAGCCTGGGTCGATAGCCCTGTAAATCCACTTAACCACCCATCGAATCAAATGTTTCAGCAATTTGAGAGATCGTGAAATTCCAATCCTTTGTATTTTTCATAGTTGCCGGCATAGCGACGCAACGCAGCGACATTCACTCCAACTTTTCAAAGGCTAGACACTTAGCTGTGAAACCTTTCAAGTGGTCGCCCTTTTTTTTCTCCCCCTCTTCTCTGATTTTCTGACATAACACGTAGTGGAGTTGCAGACCTTGGCCTGGTGAATACCACGTACCAAGTTTGACTTCGGTGAGAGCACAAGGTACCTCGTTTAGCCTCGGTGAGAGCACCAGGTACCTTGTTTAGCCTCGATGTGACCACGAGCAACCTTGTTTCCCACAGTCTGAACACTACATATTATGTTTAATATTGCGAACATCTGGTACTTTGTTTCGAAGTGTGAACACCAGATATCTAGTTTCAGTGTGAACACCAGGTATCTAGTTTGTGTGAACACCAGGTATCTAGTTTGTGTGAACACCAGGTATCTAGTTTGTGTGAACACCAGGTATCTAGTTTCAATGTGAACACCAGGTATCTAGTTTCAGTGTGAACACCAGGTATCTAGTTTCAGTGTGAACACCAGGTAACTAGTTTCAGTGTGAACACCAGGTATCTAGTTTCAGTGTGAACACCAGGTATCTAGTTTCAGTGTGAACACCAGGTATCTTAGTTTCAGTGTGAACACCAGGTATCTAGTTTCAGTGTGAACACCAGGTATCTAGTTTCAGTGTGAACACCAGGTATCTAGTTTCAGTGTGAACACCAGGTATCTAGTTTCAGTGTGAACACCAGGTATCTAGTTTCAGTGTGAACACCAGGTATCTAGTTTCAGTGTGAAACACCAGGTATCTAGTTTCAGTGTGAACACCAGGTATCTAGTTTCAGTGTGAACACCAGGTATCTAGTTTCAGTGTGAACACCAGGTATCTAGTTTCAGTGTGAACACCAGGTATCTAGTTTCAGTGTGAACACAGGTATCTAGTTTCAGTGTGAACACCAGGTATCTAGTTTCAGTGTGAACACCAGGTATCTAGTTTCAGTGTGAACACCAGGTATCTAGTTTCAGTGTGAACACCAGGTATCTAGTTTCAGTGTGAACACCAGGTATCTAGTTTCAGTGTGAACACCAGGTATCTAGTTTCAGTGTGAACACCAGGTATCTAGTTTCAGTGTGAACACCAGGTATCTAGTTTCAGTGTGAACACCAGGTATCTAGTTTCAGTGTGAACACCAGGTATCTAGTTTCAGTGTGAACACCAGGTATCTAGTTTCAGTGTGAACACCAGGTATCTAGTTTCAGTGTGAACACCAGGTATCTAGTTTCAGTGTGAACACCAGGTATCTAGTTTCAGTGTGAACACCAGGTATCTAGTTTCAGTGTGAACACCAGGTATCTAGTTTCAGTGTGAACACCAGGTATCTAGTTTCAGTGTGAACACACCCCGGGGTTTAATTAGTTTCGTGTGAACCCCGGGGTTTATCTATTTTCAGGTAAACCCCCCCCACCGGGAGTATCTATTTTTTCAGTGTAAAAAACCGGGGTATTTAGTTTCAGGGTGAAAAAAAAAAAACCGGGTATCTAGTTTCAGTGTGAACACCGGGTATCTAGTTTCAGTGTGAACACCGGGTATCTAGTTTCAGTGTGAACACCGGGTATCTAGTTTCAGTGTGAACACCGGGTATCTAGTTTCCCAGTGTAAAAACCAACCGGGTATCTAGTTTCAGTGTGAACACCGGGTATTATTTTTTTTCAGGGGGAAAAACCCCCGGGTTTATCTAGTTTCAGTGTAAAACAGGGGGTTTATCTGGTTGCAGTTTTGAACCCCGGGTATTTTTTTAAAGTGTAAAACCGGGTATCTATTTTTGTGTAAACAGGGTATCTATTTTTAGTGGGGGAACCAGGGTTATTTTGGTTTTGTGGGGGAAACCCCGGGTATTTAGTTTGGTGAACCGGGTATTTTGGGTTTTTTTTTGGGGTTATTTTTTAGGGGGGGTTTTTTTGGGGGGTGGGGGGGGGGGGAAAAAAAAACCGGGGAAAATTTTTTAGTTTGGTGGGGAACCCGGGTATCTATTTTTGTGTGACCCGGGTATCTGGGTTTGTTTTAAACCAGGGTATCTAGTTTGTGTAAACCAGGGTTTTTCTTTTTTTGTGTAAACCAGGGTATTTTTGTTTTTTTGGGGGAACCGGGTAATCTAGTTTGGAAAAAAAAAACCCGGGTATCTAGTTTGGTAAACCAGGGTATCTAGTTTGTTTTAAACCCGGGAAATCTAGTTTGTGTAAACCGGGGTTTTAGTTTGTGGTAAACCAGGGGTATCTATTTTCAGTGTAAAACACCGGGTATCTAGTTTCATTTGTGAACCCGGGTATTATTTTTCAGTGTGAAAACCGGGTATCTAGTTTGTGTAAACCCAGGTATTTTTAGGTTTCATTTTGGGGAAACCAGGTATCTAGTTTGTGTGAAAAAAGGTATTTAGTTTTTTGTAAACCCAAGGTATTGTTTGTGTGAAAACCTAGGTTAATTCTAGTTTGTGTGAAAAAGGTATCTAGTTTGTGTAAACCCAGGTTTATCTAGTTTGTGTGAAAAAGGTATCTAGTTTGTTTTAAACCCAGGTATCTGGGTTTGTGTGAAAAACCGGTTCTAGTTTGTGTAAACCCAGGTATTAGTTTGTGTGCCCAGGTATCTAGTTTGTGTAAACCAGGTATTGTTTGGGAAACCCGGGTATTAGTTTGTTAAACCCGGTATCTAGTTTGGGGAAACCCAAAAGGTATCTAGTTTGGTGTAAAACCCAGGTATTTTAGTTTGTGTAAACCCAGGTATCAAATTTTTCCGGTTAAAACCACCGGTTCTTTTTTCCCAGGTAAAACACCGGGTTTATCTATTTTCAGTGTGAAACCGGGGTATCTAGTTTCAGTGTGAACACCAGGTATTTTAGTTTCAGTTTGAACCCCGGGTATTTATTTTCGTGTGAAAACCAGGTATCAGTTTCAGTGTGAACAAGGTATTAGTTTCAGTGTGAACACCAGGTATCTAGTTTGTGTGAACACCAGGTATCTAGTTTATGTGAACCCAGGTATCTAGTTTGTGTGAAAAAACCAAGGTACAAATTTTTGTGTGAAAAACAGGTATTTTTTAGTTTGTGTAAAACACCAGGAATCTATTTTCCCAGTTGAACACCAGGTATTTTTGTTTAGTGTGAACACCAGGTATTAGTTTCAGTGTGAACACCAGGTATCTATTTTCTTTTTGAACCCCAGGTATCTTTTTCCCATTTGTAAACCACCAGGTATCTAGTTTCTTTTTGGGTTTAAAAAAAACCAAGGTATCTAGTTTCTGTGAACCCCAGGTATCATTTTCAGTTTTGAACCCCCAGGAAATCTATTTCGGGTGTGAAACCCCAAGGTATCTAGTTTTCGTGTGAACACAGGTATCTATTTTTTCAGTGTGAAAAAGGGACCTTGTTTATTTTTACATATACATTTCGGGGAAAAAAACCGGGGGATGAAATTTTTAACCTTTGGGTTTTTTGGGGAACCCCCAACTTTTTGGTTAAAAGGGGTATCATTTTTTGGAAAACCCCGGGTAAAAATGGGAGGGGAATTCCGGAACAAGCAGGGCAATTCATTTTGGTGCCCAAAACCCATTTTATCTTTTCCTTGGGGCCCAGAAATTTCCCCTTTCCTACCCTTTTTCTGTTTAAAACCCCAAGGTTTTTTTTCCTGGATCCCCGGGGTAAAGGTTTCAGGTGAAACCTTCCCTATTTTTCTTGTGCCCATTTTTAAAGTTTCAAGGGAAACCCCAAAAGGTACTATTTCCTTTTTCCATTTTTGTTTATGTTAATATTTTTATATAAAATTGGGAAAAATTTTTTTAGTTTGAGTTTAGAGGGTTTTATTTTTCTAATAATTTAAGAGTTTTAATAAAATTTTTTGGGTTTATTGAAAAAGGAGAAGGGGGGTTTAAAATTTAAATTTTTGGGTGTGGGGGGTTTGTTTTTTTTAAAAAGGGGATTGTGTGGGGTTTGGGGGAGGGGGTAAAGGGGGTTTTTGGGTGGGGTGTTTGGGGGTTTTTGGTGTGGTGGGTTGGGGGAATTTGAAGAGGGGTTCGGGGGGAGGTGGTGTTGTGTTTGGGGTTTTGTTTGGGGTTTGTTTTTTGGGGGGGTGTTTGGGTTTGGTGTTTTTGGGGGTTTTGTGGGGTTTGTTTGTGGTTTTGTGAGTTGTGGGGTTTGTGGTGGTTGGTTTGGTTTTGTGTGGGTTGGGTTGAGTGAGTGTGTTTTATTTTTTTTGTGGGGTGGTTTGGTTTTTGTTTTTTTTTGTGGTGGTTTTTTTGGGTGTTGTTTTGTGGTTTTTTGTTTGTTTTTTGGTGTTTTTTTGTGTTGGGTGTTGGGGGGTTGTTTAGTGTTTGTGTGTGTGTTTGTGGTTTGGGGCTGTTGTGTGGGTTTTGTTTTGGGTGTGGGGTGTTTGTGTTTTTTGGTGGGGGGTGTTTTGTGGAGGGGTGTTGTGTGGGGGTGGGTTTGTGGGGAAGTGTTGGTGTGTGTTTTGGTGTGGTTTTGGGGTTTTGTGTGGTGTGGTTTGGGGTTGTGTGGGAGTTGTGGTGTGATGGGGGGGTGTTTTTGTGTTGTTTTGTGTGTTGTGTTTTTGTTTTGTGGTTTTTGGGTGTGTGTGTGTTGTGGTTTTTGGGTGTGTGTGTGGGGTTGTGGGTTGTGTGTGTGTGTGTGTGTGGGTGTGTGTGTGTTTGGTTTTTGTGGGTGTGGGTGTGTGGTGTGGGGGGTTTGTGTGTGTTTTTTGTGTGTGTGTTTTGTGTGTTTGGGTGTGTGTGTGTGTTTTGGGTGTGTGTGTTGGTGTGTTGGGGTTTTGTGGTGTGTGTGTTGTTGAGTGTGTGTGGTGGGTGTGTGGGGTGGGGTTGTGTGTGTGTTGGGGTGTGGGTGTGGTGTGTTGGGGTGGGGTTTGTGGTTGTGTGTGGGGGTGTGTGTGTTTTGGGTTTTGGGGGTGTGTGTGTTTGGGGTGTGGGGGTTGTGTTTTTGTGTGTGGGGTGTGTGTGTTTTGTGTGTTTTTGGGTTTTTGAGTGGTGTTTTTGGGGTGGGTGTGTGTGTGTGTGTGTTTTTGGGAGTGTTGTTGTGTGGGGGTTGTTTTGTGTGTGGGTGTGTGTGTGTGGGGGGGGGGTGTGTGTGTGTGTGTGTGTGTGGGTGGTGTTTTGGGGTTTGTGGGTTTTGGGTGTGGGGTTTGGGGTTGTGTGGTGTGTGTGTGTGTGGGTGTGTGTGTTTTGTGGGGGGTGGTGTGTGTGTGTGTTGTGGTGGGTGTTTGGGGGTGTGTGTGTGTGTGTGTGGGGTTGTGTTTTGTGGGGTTGTTTTTGTGTGTGTGTGGGTGGGTGTGTGTGTGGTGTGTTTTGGGGTGTGGGGGTTTTTGGTGTGGTGGTGTGTGTGTGTGTGTGGGTGTGGGTGTGGGTGTGTGTGTGTGGGTGTTGGGGTGTGTGTGTGGGGGTTGGTGTGTGTGTGTGGGGGTGTGTGTGTGTGTGGGTGTGTTGGGGTGTGTGTGGGTGTGGTTTTGTGTGTGTGTTGTGTGGTGTGTGGGGGGTGTTGTGTGGGTGTGTGTGTTGGGGGGTTGTGTGTGTGTGTGTGTGTGTGGTTGTGTGTGTGTTTGTGTGTGGTTTTGGGGTGTGTGGGTGTTAGTGGTGTGTGTGTGTTGGGGGGGTTTTTGGGTTTTGTGTGTGTGTTGGTTGTGTGTGGTGTGTGTGGGGGTGGGTGTGTGTGGGTGTGTTTGTGGGTGTGGTGTGTTTGTGTGTTTGGTTGTGTGTGTGGGGGGTGTTTTTTGGGGGTTGTGTGTGTGTGGTTTTGTGTGTTGGTGTGTGGTGGGGGTGTGGGTGTTTTGTGGTTGTGTGGGGTGGGTTTGTGTGTGGGGTGTGTGTGGGGTTTTGGGGTGTGGGTGTGTGTTTTTTTGTTGGGTGGGGTGTGTGGTTGGGTGTGTGTGTGGTGGGTGTGGGGGTTTGTGGGGTGTGGTGTTGGGTGTGTTTTGGGTGGTGGGGGTGTGTGGGGGTGGGTGTGTGTGTGTGTTGTGTGTGTGTGTGTGTGTGTGGGTGTGTGTGTGGGGGTGTGGGGGTTGTGTTTTGTGTGTGTGGGTGTGTGTGTGGGTGGGTGTGTTGTGTTTTGTGGGTGGTGGGTGTGTGTGTGTGTTTGGGGTGTGTGTGTGTGTGGGTGTTTTTGTGTGTGTGGGTGTGTGGGTGTGTGTGGGGGTTTTTGTGGGGGGGTGGTTGGGGAGTGTGTGTGGGGGTGTGTGGGTGTGTGGGGTTTTGGGGTGTGTGGGTGTGGGGTGGGGGGTTTGGGTGTGTGTGTGTGGTGGGTGTGGTGTGTGTGGTGTGGTGTGGGGGTCCGTGTATGTTTGTGGTGGGGGGGGTGTGTGTGGTGGGTGTGGTGTGTGTGGGGTGGTGTGTGTTGTGGGGTGTGTGTTTGGGTTGGGGAGTGTGTGGGTGGTGGGGTGTGTGTGTGTGGGGGCGTGGGGGTGTGTGTGGGGGGGGTTGGGGTGGGGGTGGGGGTTTGGGGGTGTGGGTGAGTGGGGGGTTGTGGGGTGGTGTGGGTGGGGGGGTGTGGGGGGTTGTGGGTGTGTGTTTTGTGGGTGTGGGGGGTGGTGTGTGGGTGTGTGGGTGTGTGTGGTGGGGGGTGGGGTTGGGTGTGGTGTTTGTGGGTGTGTGGGTGTTGTTGTGGGGGTTGTGTGTTGGGGTGTTTTGGGGGGGTGTGTGTGTGGGTGGGTGTGGGGGGGTGTGGGTTTTGTGTGTTTGGGTTGGTGTTTGGGGGTGTGTTTGGTGTGGGGGTGTGGGGGGTGTGTGTTTTGGGTGTGGGGGGTGTGAAGTGTGGGGGTGTGGGGGGGGTTGTGGGTGGGGTGTGTGTGTGTGGTGTGTGTGTGTGGGGGTTGGGGGTGTTTGGTATTTGGGGGTTTTGGTGTGTGTTTTGAGATTTTTGGGGTTTTGGGGTTGTGTGTGTGTGTTGGGTGTGTTTGTTGTGAGTTGTGGGTTTTTGTGTGTGTGGTTTTGGGGGTTTAGTTGTGGGGGGGTTGTTTTTGTGGGGGGGGTGTGTTTTTTTGTGTGGGGGTTCGTTTTGTTGTTGTTTATCTTTTTTGGGTGTTTGTGTTGTGGGGGTGTGTTTGAGTTTTTTTTTGAGTGTTGGTGTTTGTGTTTTTGGGGGGTTTTTTTTTTTGGGGGTTGTGTTTTTGTTTGTTTTTTTTTGGGGGGGTTTGGGGGGGTTGTGTGTTTGTGTTTTTGTGGGGATTGTGTGTTTGGGGGGGTGTTGTTTGTGGTGTGGTGTGAGTTTTGGTGGGGGGGTTTCTTTTTTGGGGGGTTGGTGGGTGTTTTGTTGGGTGTTGGGGGTTTGTTTTGGTGGGGGTTTGGTTTGTTTGGGGGTTTGTGGTGTGTGGGTGTGTGTGGGGATTTGGGGTTTTGGTTGTTTGTGGGTGTGTGTGGGGGTGTGGGTGTTGGGGAGTTGGGTGGGGGTGTGGGGGTGTGTGTTGGTGTTTTTGATGTGTGATGGTGTGTGTGTGGTGTTTGTGGGGGTGTGGTTGTGTTTTTTGGGGTTGTGTGGTTTTGTTGGGGGGTTTTTTTTTTGGGGGTGTTATTGTTGTGTTTTTGAGGTGTTGTTTGATTGGTTTTTTGTGGGGGATTTTTTTTATGTTTGTGTGTTTGTGTGTGGGGGGGTGTTTGTTTTTTTTGATTTTTTTTTATTGTTTATTGTTTTTGTTATCTGGTTTTGGGGGGGTTTTTTTTTTTATTTTTTTTTTTTTTTTGGGGTTTTTATTTTGTTTGAAAAAGGTTTTTTATTTTGGGGTTTTGTTTTTTTTTTTTTTTTTTATTTTTTTTTTGGGGGGGTTTTTTTTTGTTTTTTTTTTTCTTTTTTTTTGATTTTTTTTTTGTTTATTTTTTTTTTTTTTTTTTTTTTTTTGTTTTTTTTAGGGGGGGTAATTGTTGTTTTTTTTATGTTTTTTTTTTTTTATTTTTTTTTTTTTTTTTTTTTTTTTAGATTTTTTTTTTTTTTTTTTTTTTTTTTTTTTTTTTTTTTTTTTTTTAATTTTTTTTTTTTTTTATTTATTTTTTATTTTTATATTTTATAATTTTTTTTTTTTAATTTTTTTTTAGAACTTTGTTATATTTATTAATTTTTGTATATATATTTTTATATTTATATTTTTTTATTTATTTATTTTTTTTAATTTAAATATTTTTATATAAAATAATATATTTATTTAATTATATTTTTTTTTTTAATATATATATTATTTTATTATATTATTATTTTTATTTTTATTTTTTATTTTTTTTATTTTTAAAATATATATATATATATTTATTTTATATATTTATATATATATATAATATATTTTAATTTATATAATATTTATATATAATATTTATTATATATAAATTTATATATATTAAATTTTTATATATTTTAAAATATATATAAATATTATATTAATTATTTATATATAAAATTTTATATATAAAAATATATATTTTTTATATATATTATATATATATTTTAAAATAATATATATAAATATTTTATTTTTATTAATTATATATATATTAAAAAATATATATATGTTATATAATTATATATTATTTTATATATTTTTAAAATATTATATATATATATATATATATATAAAAATTTTATTTTTATATATATAATATAATATATTTTATTGTGTGTGTGTTTATGTGTGTATGGTATGTATGTATGAAATGTATACACCCCCCCACGGATGCAAAAGGCAAAAAAATTTGGTTTTGTTAATTTTAAATCACTGGTGACCCCAAAGGACGTTTGTCATTTGAAATGTTCGAAAAAGTATTTATGGAGTAGGAAGTGCAGTGAAATTTTTTCTTCAGTGGGGGTAAATATTTTTGCATTTGGGGAAATGGAGAATAGTGTGGTCGGTTGGTAGTGATCATCTCACTTGAAAGAAAAAACCAGGGGGGGGGGTTGTGGAAAATCTTTAGTTTAAATTTTTAAATTTCCCCCCTCATATCTCCTTTTTGCTACCTTTTCCCAACATTGAAAACGGCCCCTGATGATCCCACTGAGAAGTATGAAAAGTACTCGAGTTTAAAGATTTCCACCCCCCCCCCCTTTCCGGGCGTGTTTGTTGTTTGGATCGCTGCTGGGGGATTGTTTGCATCTCGGGGAGAGTTTCGCATTCCGTGTTTGGTTTTTTCCCTCTGAAAATGGCTGGAGGACCGACTTGTTTTTCGTCATGACTTGGGGGAAAAGATCATGACTTGGGAAATTTAAAAACAAAAAAAGGGACAATACCGTGACTGGGGAAAAATACCCCAAATGGCCCGACATGGGGGGGGGGGGGGGCTTGCGGCGGCGTTTTTGGGTCCGACTTGGACCATTTAAACAGAGGGTCGTTTGGGCTTCTCCCCCCCATGTGTTGGTTATTTTTGTATCCCCTGAAAATGTTCTACTCGGGGGAAAATGTGGGGCTCGTGTGTTTACCCCTCGTGTGTTCTGCTCTCGGGGTGTTCTACTCTCGGGTGTTCTACTCTCGTGTGTTCTACTCTGTGTGTTTTACTTTCGTGTGTTCTACTTCGTGTGTTCTGGCTTTTCGTGTGTTTTTGCTCTCGTGTGTTTTCCCCTCGTTGTTCTACTTGTGTGTTCTACCCCTCGTGTTTTTTCCCCCTCTCGTGTGTTTTACTCTCGTGTGTTTACTCTCGTTTGTTTGCTCTCGTGTGTTCTTCTTTTCGTGTGTTCCCATCGTCAGTTTTCCAAAATAAACTTTTTAAGAAAGAATATCCCATGGGGAATTTAAAATTGCGTCCCCTTTGATGGTTTTTCCCCCATCTTCAGATATGTAACCCGCACTGAAAATGGGGGGGAGGGGAAATGGGCTGTCAACCTCACACAAAAAGGGGAAATGGATGGTAAAAAATTTTCCCAGTATTCGCGGTTTGGGCAAATTCAGCTGCACATTTTTAAGCAAAAGTTGGGCACGAACCTTTTAGTCAAACCACCACCCCAATAACAAAAATACTTCAGGCCATAAATTTAGTATGCAGCACCAACATGGGGGCCCCCACCCGATAAAGCTTTTTGAGGAACTGGGAAAAAGTTTTTTTGTTGAGAAAAAAATTTGGTTTTAAAAGTTTAAAACGAAGGATCGGGGGGGGCATGATTACGGGCATTCTGATTTTTTGAAAGGGCTTGGGTTGGGGGGGACAGGAAAAAAAAAGCTTAATAAAATAAAAAAAAAAAAAATGGGTGTGGAAAAAGGGAAATAAATCTCAAGGTTATCAAGGGAATTCCTTTTTCAGACTTAGAATGGCTGGAAAAGTCAATGAAAATAAAAGCTGAGTAACTTCAAATATAAATTTGATAAATACACGAGTGAGAGAGGTTAATATGAATAGGGGCTTGCACCCTTTTCCCAACAGGGTTATCAAAGCTTTATTCCCTGGATAAAAAGTTGTAAAGGGGTCGGGCGAATTTTTTTTTTGGGATTTGGGTTTGGGCAAAGGAAAACCGACAAGTATGGGGGCAGTAGGCCTGTTGCCCGTGTTCTTTTTTTATTTTTTTTTTTATCTCATTGAAGTGTTTCCGGGGGTTCGTCCCCGGCCCGGGGGTGGGGGAAAAGGTTTTGGGGGGATGTTTTCACCTGCTGCCCCCCCGTTCACCTTGCAGTTTAAATAGGGTTTTGGGTGTTTTAAATTGACTGGGGTGGGTTTTGGGAAACCTGGGCGTGGTTTTGAAAACCTTAGATTTGGACTGGGGTTTTAAATGTTTGAGGTAGGATAACAGGTTTTTTAGCTTTTAGCAAAAGTTCTTTTAACCCCCCCCCCCCACCTTCCATCCCCTGGGTTTATAGGTGACTGGCAGCCGCACTGACTGCCGGGCAAACCCAACCCGAGAACCCTGAAAATAAATGTAAATTTCCCCGGGTTTTTATTATTATTTTATATATATATAATATTTATTTTATATATTTTTTTTATATATATAATATATATATATATATATATATATGGGTGTGAAGCATGGGGGATGGGAAATTTTCAGCGAGGGAAGGTGGGGGCAGTGGAGGGCGTCCCTGTTTGAGGGCAATGTGTGGTGTGAAAAATAATGCAGGAATTCGTTTGTTTGGAAGTTAGGAGGTGGGGGGTTCCAAAAAATGTTGTCCAGGGGGCTGAAAGGGAAAGGGGTTTTTGAGGTGGGTTCGGAATGTTTGAGAGAAAAGGAGCGAAAAAGTTTACTTCAAAGAGGTTTTATCGTCTGTTTTGTGGAAGGAAGACGGGGTAGGGGGGCGGCCTAAGAAAGGTTGGGGGGAGGGGGTAAAGGAGGGGTTTTGTGTGCGAGGGGCTTGGACTTCCAGCGGGCATTTCGTGAGGTGTTTGATAGGAAATGAATGGAGGAAAAAATGGTTTTTAAAAACTTGGGCGTGTGTTTGGGGGGTTGTTTTAGCAAAAATAACATTTATGAAGGGATTCAGGGAAAAAGGGAGGCCGGGGTTGAGTCCTGGAGATGGGAAGTTTTCAGTGCCTGCATTTTGCAGGAGGGATGTTAATTTGCAGTTTAAAAAATGTAGTTTAAGCCCCCCTTCTGGCAAGGGCTGATGGAGTGAGTGGGTGGTTTAAAAATTTTTCTTTTTCAGGCCATCCTGCCTTGGTGGGGAAACGGGCCCAAATGTGCTAATAAAAAAAATAATATATATATAAAATTATATTATAATATAATAATATATATATTAAATATATATTTTATATATTTATATATATAAATTTAGGGAGGGGACCCCCCTCTAGAACTGTCATGGGGGGCCCCCATCCTCAGAGGAAAAAAAATTTAATTGCTTCAGGGAAAACTCAAGATTCTCCCTGAAGTTTTGAGAATTTTTTTCCCACCACCCCCTATTTTTATGTTTTAAAATATTTTTTTAAAGACATAAAAAACATTTCGGCACGGGCTATATTATTTTTTATATTATATATATATATATTTAAAATATTTATATATATATTTATATATATATATAAAAAATATATTTATATATATTTATTTTAAAAATTTTTATATAATTATTTATAATAATATATATTTTTAAAATATAAATATATTTTTATAATAGATTATATATTTAATTTTTTATATATATATATATTATTTTATATTTTAAAATATAAAATATAAAATATATATATATATATTAAAATAAAATATATATATATATATATATTTTTTATATATATATAATATAATATATTAATATATTTATATATATTTTATATATAATAATATAAAAATATATAAAATATATATTTTTATATATAATTTTAATATATTTTATATATATTATATATTTTATATATATTTTTTATTATATTTTTATATGTCGTGCCGAATTTGTAAAAATGGCCAATTAGCAAGAACTACTTTAAAATTTAATCCTTTCTTTTAAAATGTCCCCTTTTTTCGTTTAAAGTTAAAATTTTTTTTTATTTAAAGTTTGGTGTTTAAAAATTTTTAAATTTTTCAACCCAAAAAAATCTTAGAAAAACTTACCCAACCTTATTAAAACAAGAACAATTTATTTTAGCCCAAACCCCAAATTAAAAAATTTTTTTTAGATTTGGTTCAAAAATTTAATACTAAACAAAACAGTGGGAAAAGTATTTTTTTTGTTAGGTTCCCGAATATTTTGGCGAAATTATTGAATACCCCTAAAAAAAAAATTTTTTTTTTTTTGCTTGTTTCCCATATGGCAAGATGAGCGTTTTCTATTTAAACCAAGTCGCCAAATTCTGCCTATTCGGAAAGACATATATATATAATATATTTATATTATTTATATATATATTTTATATATATTAATTTTATATTTTATATATAAAATAATTATATGCAAAAAACAACCACTCTGAAAAAAATAGAGGGAAAATTTCCCAAACGCTTTTGTGACTACTCACATTATCAAGGAACTTGAAAGTAAAGATCCAAGGAAGCTATATTTAAGGGGGGGGTTTGGGGACCCCACTATTTAGTCCCACAACCCGGGTTTTTAAAAACGTGACGCGCGGGAGGCCAAATTGGAAAAGGGCCTTGGACAACTACCCCACAAAAAATATTTACCAAGAAATAAAAAAATTTTAAAGATTATTTGTCCCGTGTATTTTTTAAATTTTTTCCCAAATTCTATTAAATTTTAAATGGTCTAATTTATATAAACCCCAAAGGGAAAAAAATTTATTTTATTGTCAAAACTGCTTTTTTGAAACAAAATTCAATTATATTTCCCGTCGACATGGACTTGCTTTTACTACTTTCTCAACCTTTTTTTTAAAAACAAATTTGGTGGTTAAAAAACTTTACATGAATAAATGAGCTTTTGGGAAACTTGTCCCGTTTCTAAAGCTATATTTTGTTGTTTTAATCTTAGTTCGAGATTTTTTCCCGTTTTACCCTAAAAAACTTTATCGCAAATTTTTCAAGGGAAACTTGGGGCACATCCATCGCATTTTGGGGGGAATTTTTTAACAAATTTTTTTTTTTTGTATTGAGATTTTTGAATACCCAAATTTTAAAATTTTTAAAAAACTTTAAAAAGAGAAGGGATATCAACCAAATTTTTATGGTAAGGGGGAACCAACATATTTTTATTTGAAAAAAGGCTGGTTGTCCCTTTTTGGATTTTTCAATCCAATTGTCGTTCCCCTTGGCTCTGCTGGGGCTGAGTTTCCCCAATCAAATTTTTCCCTAGTGGGGACAGAGGTTTTTGGAACTGTTTTGGGGCCCCTGGTTTCCCCGGCGGGTTTTCTTTCCCCTAAGTTTCTTTTAGCCGTGTCAGCACCCTGGGGAAACAAAATGGTATCTTCACTGGTAATAATTCTGATTGCCCCCAAATGTGTTTTCCCTCTTCAATTTTTTTTGCTCACCTGGACTCTGGTTTTTTAAATGTCAGTAGAGTGGTGGGGGTTCTGCCTCTCCCTTTTTTTTTTGTTGACGGGGAAGGCGAATGAGGGTTTTAAAATTAGGGAAAAAACTCTTTAAAAGGGTTTAAAAAATCATTGAGGCTAGCCTCTTTCCCCTTCTTTCCGGCACAGCTAAGCAGACATTGCCAAAAAGTAGCAAGTTGTGCCATGCCTTGATGGTTGGTGGAGCATTTAAGATAGTGGAACCATCGTTTACTTTTTTCAGGAGGTCTGTAAGTTTCCAGCTGTGTGTGGACGGGCTGCTTTGGGAATATGTGTGTGTGTGTGTGTGTGTGTGTGTGTATATATATATATATATATTTATATATATATATATATATATATATATATATATATATATATATATATTTTATATATATATAATGTACAAGGCGGTTGAGTTAGTTATAGTCCTAGGCACATCATAACACGGGAATACAAGGGGTGACCACCTCAAGGATCACCTACTACTATACCTTAAAATCATAACCATGCTTTTTAAAAGGGTGGACTGGTAAGCCAGCGGAAGTGCTCGGTCAGGCGACCAAAAACTCCAGCTGTGGGTCATCATATGACGTCAGGAAACACTTGTCCTGTTTACTGGCAAACATTATACCTCCCTGCCTAAGAGATCAAGGGGCTGACAGGTCTTAGTAATACAAGAATGTGTGTAGTACACCACATAATGGATGCAACACAGCAAGTGTCTAGCGACAAATGCCTTTGACAAAATGGTAACTAAACATAGGACCGAGCCAGGAGTGTGGGAGTTGCACTGGTTGACACTGGTTCAACCAACTTCTTGGGTGCTGGCTGGAGAACCTGCTCACTCCATACAAGACTGCATCCCTGGATGCCTGTCATGAACTCATGATCCAAGGATTTGGAGTTGCTCTTGCCTTGCTTGGATCAAATTAATTACCTTCCATTCTAAGGACGCTGTATGGCTCCGTACGGTTTTAGCACTTCCCTTTAATTATTAAAATAACGGCACACAGTAAAACACACGTGTCTGCACCTTAATTAACACACTTGATAATTAATAATGAAGGAAAAAATTTCTACCCATTATATTGTACAAGTGATGCAGATCTAGTTGACATTATTGTCATTATATATATATATATAAAATATATATATATTATATATATATATATATATATATATATATTTTATATAATATATATATATATATAGATATATACTCCTAACACCCAGGTACCTACCTACTGCCAGGTCAACAGGGGCAGCAGGTGTAAGGAAGAATGACCAACGTTTCACCAGTGCCGGGGATCGCTCACGGGCCCCTCAGTGTGTGAGCGCACTACTGTAATTAAAACTTTGCAAACAATTGGTCCGGAGAGATCATTTAACTTTATTCCCACGAGTCACCTCACGTGGACGAGGGTTTAAACCTGACGGCGCCCAGGTGCCAGTAACCTTGTTGTGCACACAACTGATACCTGGTGTAACTGTGAGTGTTGTGACGATACTTAGTGTAACTGGGAGTGTTGTGACGATACATGGTGTAACTGGGAGTGTTGTGACGATACTTAGTGTAACTGGGAGTGTTGTGACGATACATGGTGTAACTGGGAGTGTTGTGACGATACATGGTGTAACTGGGAGTGTTGACGATGCCTGGTGTAACTGTGTTGTGACGCTAGTGTAACTGGGAGTGTTGTGACGATACCTGGTGTAACTGTGTTGTGACGCTAGTGTAACTGGGAGTGTTGTGACGATACCTGGTGTAACTGTGAGTGTTGTGACGATACCTGGTGTAACTGTGAGTGTTGTGACGATACCTGGTGTAACTGTGTTGTGACGCTAGTGTAACTGGGAGTGTTGTGACGATACCTGGTGTAACTGAGTGTTGTGACGATACCTGGTGTAACTGAGAGTGTTGTGACGCTACCCGGTGTAATTGGGAGTGTTATGACGATACCTGGTGTAACTGTGAGTGTTGTGACGATATCTGATGTAACTGTAAGTGTTGTGGCGATACCTGGTGTAACTGTGAGTGTTGTGACGATACCTGGTGTAACTGGGAGTGTTGTGACGATACCCGGTGTAACTGTGAGTGTTGTGACGATACCTGGTGTTATTGTGTTGTGACGCTAGTGTAACTGGGAGTGTTGTGACGATACCTGGTGTAACTGGGAGTGTTGTGACGATACCTGGTGTAACTGTGAGTGTTGTGACGATACCTGGTGTAACTGAGTGTTATGACGATACCTAGTGTAACTGGGAGTATTGTGACGATACCTGGTGTAACTGTGAGTGTTGTGACGATACCCGGTGTAATTGGGAGTGTTGTGACGATACCTGGTGTAATTGGGAGTGTTGTGATACCTGGTGTAACAGTGTTGTGACGATACCTGGTGTAACTGAGTATTGTGACGATTCTTGGTGTAACTGAGTGTTGTGACTATATCTCGTCTGTGAATGTTGTGATGATATCTGGTCTGTGAGTGTTGTGACGATATCTGGTGTAACTGTGGGTGTTATGACGATACCTGGTGTAATTGTGAGTATTGTGACGATACCTGGTGTAACTGTTGTGACGATACCTCGTGTAACTGTTGTGATACCTAGTATAACTGTGTTGTGACGATGGTGTAACTGGGATTGTGACGATACCTGGTGTAACTGGGAGTGCTGTGGCGATATCTGGTGTAACGGTGTTGTGACGATATCTGATGTGAGTGTTGTAACGATTCCTGATGTGAGTGTTGTGACGATTCCTGATGTGAGTGTTGTGACGATATCTCTTGTGAGTGTTGTGACCATACCTAGTGTAACTGTGAGTGTTGTGACCATACCTAGTGTAACTGTGAGTGTTGTGACCATACCTAGTGTAACTGTGAGTGTTGTGACCATACCTAGTGTAACTGTGAGTGTTGTGACGATTTCTGGTGTAACTGTAAATGTTGTGACAATACTTGGGTGTAATTGTGAGTGTTGTGACGATTCCTGATGTGAGTGTTGTGACGATTCTTAGGTGTAACTGGGAATGTTAAGTCAACGTTGTGTCATTACTCTGCGTGCACCACGAGAACTATCCAAGGAATGACAATGCTCACTTAAGTGAAGGTTTTTCGCAAAACTCATGTCAGTTGAAGGCAGGTGAGGTGGGCAGGCCTGGCAGATTGACTCCTGCCACTCTCTCATTAATGACCCTTGCTTGTAGTGCTTAGCTTAAGATTGACACTGATTCATGTGCAGTAGCAGTCCTGTATTCTCTCTCTCTCTCTCTCTCTCTCTCTCTCTCTCTCTCTCTCTCTCTCTCTCTCTCTCTCTCTCTCTCTCTCTCTCTCTCTCTCTCTCTCTCTCTCTCTCTCACACACACACACACACACACACACACACACACACACACACACACACACACACACACACACACACACACACATGTTAGGAAGTATTTCTTCAGCCACAGAGTAGTCAGTAAGTGGAATAGTTTGGGAAGCGATGTAGTGGAGGCAGGATCCATACATAGCTTTAAGCAGAGATATGATAAAGCTCACGGCTCAGGGAGAGTGACCTAGTAGCGATCAGTGAAGAGGCGGGGCCAGGAGCTCGGACTCGACCCCCGCAACCTCAACTAGGTGAGTACTAGGTGAGTACACACACACACACACACACACACACACACACACACACACACACACACAAGCTTATAAACGACAACCAGCACGGTTTCAGGGAAGGGAAATCCTGCGTTACAGACCTACTGGAGTTTAATGACAGAATTAAGGAAGTACGACACGAGAGAGAGGGGTGTGTAGATAGCATTTTCTTGAACTGCAAGAAAGCCTTCGACACAGTTCCTAACAAGAGATTAATGTAAAAGCTAGAGGGTCAGGCACGCATAACAGGAGAGACACTGCAATGGATCAGAGAATACCTGACGGGGAGGCAACATGAGTCATGGTACGTGACAAGGTGTCAGAGTGGGCTCCTGTGACGAGTGGGGTTCCACAGGGGTCAGTCCTAGGACCAGTGCTGTTTTTGGTATATGTGAATGACATGACGGAAGGGATAGACTCAGAAGTGTCCCGTTTGCTGATGTGAAGTTAATGAGGACACTTAAATCGGACGAGGATCAGGCAGGACTACAAAGGGATCTGGAGAGGCTGGAAGCCTGGTCCAGCAACTGGCTCCTCGAATGTAACCCCACCAAATGCAAAGTCATGAAGATTGGAGAAGGACAAAGAAGACCGCAGACAGAGTATAGGCTAGGTGGCCAAAGACTGCAAACCTCACTCAAGGAAAAGGATCTTGGGGTGAGTATGATACCGAGCACATCTGAGGCGCACATCAACCAGATAACTGCTGCAGCATATGGGCGCCTGGCAAACTTGAGAACAGCGTTCCGATACCTCAGTAAGGAATCGTTCAAGACTCTGTACACCGTGTACGTCAAGCCTATACTGGAGTATGCAGCACCAGTTTGAAACCCACACCTGGTGAAGCCCATCAAGAAATTAGAGAAAGTGCAAAGGTTTGCAACAAGACTAGTTCCAGAGCTAAGGGGAATGTCCTACGAAGAAAGGTTAAGGGAACCCGGCCTGACGACACTGGAGGACAGGAGGGTCAGGGAAGACATGATAATGACATACAAAATACTGCGAGGAATTGACAAGGTGGACAGAGACAGGATGTTCCAGAGATGGGACACAGAAACAAGGGGTCACAATTAGAAATTGAAGACTCAGATGAGTCAAAGGGATGTTAGGAAGTATTTCTTTAGTTAGAGAGTTGTCAGGAAGTGGAATAGTCTGGCAAGGGAAGTAGTGGAGGCAGGAATCATACATTGTTTTAAGAAGAGGTATGATGAAGCTCGTGGAGCAGGGAGAAAGAGGACCTAGTAGCGACCAGTGAAGAGGCGGGGTCAGGAGCTATGAATCGACCCACAGTTATGTGAGTAACACACACACACACACACACACACACACACACACACACACACACACACACACACACACACACGTTCATTCATTCATTCATTTTTTCTGAATATTCTAATTAGGTATATTGTTGAAGCGAACACTTTGTGTTCGACACAACACAGACTATTAATATTGGAAAGGAATTCTAGGACTATAGAAGAGTGTGTGAGCGAACACACAATGTCTTGTGCATATATTGGAAAGAAGGCAAACTTTTTGTCTACTTAAATGTAAATGGAAGTCACGGTGATTGAGTCTATTAGGTTAAATATATGTTATGTACCATTATGTGTGGCCACAACAGGTGTGTCCTCAGGGTCATTGTTATGTGTGGCCACAACTTAGGTGTGTCCTCAGGATCAATGTTATGTGTGGCCACAACATAGGTGCGTCCTCAGGATCAATGTGGGGCCACAACATAGGTGTGTCTTCAGGATCAATGTGTGGCCACAACATAGGTGTGTCCTCAGGATCAGTGTGTGGCCACAACATAGGTGTGTCCTCAGGATCAGTGTTGTGTGGCCACAACATAGGTGTGTCCTTAGGATCAGTGTTATGTGTGGCTACAACATGTGTGTGCCCTCAGGATCAATGTTATGTGTGGCCACAACATAGGTGTGTCCTCAGCATCAGTATTATGTGTGGCCACAACATAAGTGTGTCCTCAGGATCAATGTTATGTGTGGCCACAACATAGGTGTGTCCTCAGGATCAATGTTATGTGTGGCCACAACTTAGGTGTGTCCTCAGGATCAGTGTTATGTATGGCCACAACACAGGTGTGTCCTCAGGATCAATGTGTGGCCACAACATAGGTGTGTCCTCAGGATCAATGTTGTGTGGCCACAACATAGGTGTGTCCTTAGGATCAGTGTTATGTGTGACCACAACATAGGTGTGTCCTTAGGATCAGTGTTATGTGTGGCCACAACATAGGTGTGTCTTCAGGATCAATGTGTGGCCACAACATAGGTGTGTCGTCAGGATCAGTGTGTGGCCACAACATAGGTGTGTCCTCAGGATCAGTGTTGTGTGGCCACAACATAGGTGTGTCCTTAGGATCAGTGTTATGTGTGGCCACAACATGTGTGTGCCCTCAGGATCAATGTTATGTGTGGCCACAACATAGGTGTGTCCTCAGCATCAGTATTATGTGTGGCCACAACATAGTTGTGTCCTCAGGATCAATGTTGTGTGGCCACAACATAGGTGTGTCCTTAGGATCAGTGTTATGTGTGGCCACAACATAGCTGTGTCCTTAGGATCAGTGTTATGTGTGGCCACAACATAGCTGTGTCCTTAGGATAAGTGTTATGTGTGGCCACAACATAGGTGTGTCCTTAGGATCAGTGTTGTGTGGCCACAACATAGGTGTGTCCTCAGGATCAATGTTATGTGTGGCCACAACGTTGGTGTGCCCTCAAGATCAATGTTATGTGGCCACGACATAGGTGTGTCCTCAGGATCAATGTTGTGTGTGGCCACAACATAGCTGTGTCCTCAGGATCAATGTTGTGTGGCCACAACATAGGTGTGTCCTCAGGATCAATGTTGTGTGGCCACAACATAGGTGTGTCCTTAGGATCAATGTTATGTGTGGCCACAACATAGGTGTGTCCTTAGGATCAGTGTTATGTGTGGCCACAACATAGGTGTGTCCTCAGAATCAATGTTATGTGTGGCCACAACGTTGGTGTGCCCTCAAGATCAATGTTATGTGTGGCCACGACATAGGTGTGTCCTCAGGATCAATGTTATGTGTGGCCACAACATAGGTGTGTCCTTAGGATCAGTGTTGTGTGTGGCCACAACATAGGTGTGTCCTTAGGATCAGTGTTATGTGTGGCCACAACATAGGTGTGTCCTTAGGATCAGTGTTATGTTGTGGCCACAACATAGGTGTGTCCTTAGGATCAGTGTTGTGTGTGGCCACAACATAGGTGTGTCCTTAGGATCAGTGTTATGTGTGGCACAACATAGGTGTGTCCTTAGGATCAGTGTTATGTGTGGCCACAACATAGGTGTGTCCTTAGGATCAGTGTTATGTGTGGCCACAACATAGGTGTGTCCTTAGGATCAGTGTTATGTGTGGCCACAACATAGGTGTGTCCTTAGGATCAGTGTTATGTGTGGCCACAACGTAGGTGTGATGCAATACGCAAATGAGTTATGACAGTCGTCTGAAGAGTGACAGCCTTGGTCATGAGTTGTGTGACTGTCGCGTGAAGAGTGACAGCCTTGGTCATGAGTTGTGTGACTGTCGCGTGAAGAGTGACAGCCTTGGTCATGAGTTGTGACTGTCGCGTGAAGAGTGACAGCCTTGGTCATTTTCTAACGTGTGACTAATGCTTGCTGTCACTAATGTGTAAGGAACTACTGGGCAAAATGCAGTATCGATGTGCTATTGATTATTATTATTATTAGTAGTAGTAGTATTAGCGTATTGTTATCTATTATTATTATTATTATTATTATTATTATTATTATTATTATTATTATCAGTGGTAGTAGTAGTTGTAATACATTAATTTAATTATTACCACTATTTTATGATCGTATTATTATTATTATTATTATTATTATTGTTGTTGTTGGAAAAGAATATGTAAATAAGACATAAGTGTTTGTAATTACGTGGTGGTTGAGTGACTTGCAATATGTTCAGTTGAGCACCTGCGTTGAGGTAACGGGGGTACTCAGTTGTGTGTGTGTTTAACACAAGCCTACAGCGTTGAAGGAGGCGTGTTGTCTGCGCCTCCTAGTGCTCGTGGATGCACGCCGCAACGCTGGCCTCAGTGTAAGTAACCTACTCGTGTGAACCTATACAGTGAGTGTCGCCAGACTGCTTCTAACGGAACCTAGACACACACAGACATAAGTTAAGCATGCGCACACGAGGATCATTAGCGGTGAACGTGTATAGTTGGGAGTCTTGAAGCGGTGCAAAGCATCGCCAAGGTATGTTGATTTGAAGTGAGTGTGTGTGTGTGGGTGTGGGTGTGTGTGTGTGTGTGTGTGTGTGTGTGTGTGTGTGTGTGTGTGTGTGTGTTGGCGACTCGATCCTCCTTCCTTCCATAAGGGAGTGAAGAGTGTCTCAACCCAGTCATTTCACCGGGTAAAATAATAGAAACTCATTGGAAGAGATGAACGAATCTTTATCAAAACAAATCTTGAGGGAGCAAGATTGTTGATCTGTGAATAAATCCTTATGGAAAGAAAACATCGAAACCATGAACATAATCAGTAAAGTACACGGCACGCTACTCGAGACGTAGCGTGCCGTGCAAAGATGCATCGTGCAGGTGACAGCTCATCCTCCAGATCGAAGTCTGTCTTATTACCTTGCATTAGACAGTCATACGTGGAATGGAACGTTGATTATGTAACTGTAACGTATCGTCCACTCAGTGGCTCCCTGTTTTCTATTCACGCTCCAAGTCTTCCTTGCCTTCAGGTATTATTGCATTTATTGGCGTTATCGTAGTACTGTCTTACGTGTTATGTTTGTTAAATTTTAATGATTTCCTATTTTTTTATATTTACGAAAATCGGGAAATTCGCTGAACAGAATGTAAGAAATTGACTTTGGATTTAGGAGAGATTGGCCGCTGTGATTAATTTTCCCAAAGATACCAACAGCGTCAGATGACAAAGGCGAGCACAGGTCCGCTTGTGTGACCAAAGTTAGGATGACCTCTGCCAACATCAAAGGTCACCTGCGTCTGTTCATCAGGTCTATAAACGTACTTGTTTGTAGGCGGGGCCACTACCAGGAAATATATAACTGGACTTCAATGGCTCTATAAGTCACCCGTTGCTCTATATAAAGCACAGAGTATATGCACACAGATGTGTGTGTGTGTGTGTGTGTGTGTGTGTGTGTGTGTGTGTGTGTGTGTTGTGTGTGTGTGTGTGTGTGTGTATATATATATATATATTATATATATATATATATATATATATATATATATATATATATATATATATAAATTTATATATATCGTGCCGAATAGGTAAAACTTGCTATTTTGGTTCTTGCCGAATAAGTCAAGCGAAAATTTGTGTATGAAATAATTTTGCAAAAACTTTCAGAACCTAACGAGAAAAATATATTTCATTGTGTTTGTTTATTATTAAATTATTGTAAACTTATCTAAAATATATTTAGTTGGATTAGGCTAAATTAAATTGCGTTTGCTATAATAAGGTTAGATAAATTTTCCAAGGTTCTTTTGGTACAAAATTATTAATTTTTACATTAACATATATGAAAAAAATATATCTTTGAACGTATAAGAGAAAATTTGAGAGAAGACTTAATTTTAAACGAGTTCTTGCTAATTGACCAGTTTTACCTATTCGGCACGACATATATATTTCCCTATTTTAGGGCTTAAACTATTGTTAACGTTATTGTACATGGGAATTACAATGTAAATGAGCCACATGCAGCAGACAGACTTTAAAGTCAACCATGTAACTGTATAAAGCTTATATGATGCTTTATAAAGCCGCCGCCTTTATCTTACACTAAGTAGGTCTCTGTTGGCCCTGTTCAGTCTGAGTTACATCATGACAATAGATGAGGGGAACTTAAGTCAGCCTCCCATTACCCAGGCGCTCCTGTGAGTTTAGCGCTTCATGAATACAAGACTTCAAAAGAATAGTAATGAATGATTGTCATTTTCTCAAGGGGATATAATAATAATAATAATATAGTTTTTTTTTTTAGTATATCGAATGATTGTTAAAATCCCGACGTTATATTTTCAAAACAAGAATATTACTGGTAATTTCGAAGACACAATTAGCAGGAGCAACCCTGTACTGAGCGACGTTTCACCCAGGATTCAATTATCAGGTCCCACTGTAGGTGAAACATCGTATGACATTACCACTTTGCTTATAACCTTGGTTGATTGACAGGTTGGTTGATTGATTGACTGTTTAGTTGTTGGTCAGGGGGTTAGTCGATCGTTCTGTGTTAATACCTGTCGACACACGAGGATCATCCACGCTTCCTCTCACTTGTTTATTCTGGGTAAGAACACTTAAGTCCTTTAAAATAGGGATTAAACTAAACTCTGAGCATGTACACACTGAGATATACAGTACGTGTATCAGTGTATATATATATATATTATATATATATATATATATATATATATATATATATATATATATATATATATATATATATATATATAATATATATATTATATATAATATATGCAATAAGATCACAGTAAACGGGTGATTTTAGAATATGCAAAACAACCACTGTGAAAGAATAGAGAATTCTAAGCGCTTTCGTGACTACTCACATTATCAAGGAACAATGAAAGTAAAGCATAAAAGGAGAGTATATAAAGGAGTAGCCCACACCTCTCTATCAGATCCCACAACACTTGACGTGAGACAGCAGGCCCGCCGGCCGAACTAGACAGGTCCTTCACACAACCCACCATCAAACTATTCTACCCAAGAAATAAGAAATTTAAAAATTTATTATTTGTCCAATGTATTATTAAATTCTTCCCAAATTCTATTAATTATAAATGGATCTAATTTATATAAACCAAAGGAAATATTCATATTATTGTCAAAACTGCTTTTTATGAAACAAGATTCAATTATATTCCTATCGACCATGGACTTGCTTGATACTACTTTCTCAACTTTTTGAAAATCAATTGGATGGTTAAAATCTCTTACATGAATAAATAGAGCATTGGAATCTTGTCCAGTTCTAATGCTATATTTATGTTGTTTTAATCTTAGTTCGAGATTTTTACCAGTTTGGCCGTAATAAACTTTATCGCAAATTTTACAAGGAATCTTAGACACATCCATCAGCATTTTGGGGGGAATTCTTTATCAAAAGTTTTTTTTACTGTATCAAGATTTTTGAATACAACTTTAATATTAAAAGTCTTAAGAAGAGAAGGCATATCATATTCTTTCACAGTGGTTGTTTTGCATATTATATTATATATATATATATATATATATATATATATATATATATTATATTATATATATATATATATATATATATATATAATATATATATATATATATATTATATATATATATATTATATTATATATATATATTATATATATATATTTATATATATATATATATATATATATATATATATATATATATATATATATATATATATATATATATATATATATTATATATATATATATATATATATACACGCATATATACACTGAAAGATATACATATATCAGTGTATATATATTGACTTTTGAATGTTTTAGGTTGTCTAGTTGAGTCTTAAGTGTGTTGACACCTGAGGATCATTAAGTGTGTTGACACAGGATCATTGTGTTGACACATGAGGATCATTGTGTTGACACATGAGGATCACTAAGGCTACATATCACCTGATCATCACCAGTCCCAGATACAGGCGTGTTGGTATTAAAGTAAAGTTAACTTGTATATGTACTGAGATGTACAATTCGTACACGTGTACACTGTTGTTAGTGCACACACGTCGAGACCTTCTGATCAGAATATATACAGACGCCCTCGTCTATCCAAGACCATTAGTCGCTTTTTTGTGAGTAAAATAATAATCTGACAAGGAACATTTTTATAGAAGGATGTATACGCTGAGCGATGCATCTTTCTCATTCTATATACACGGAGAGTTTAATCCCTATTTTAAGGATTAGAGTATTGTTGACTGGTGGTGAACAGGTTACGTGCAGCCCAAAAGACCCTCTTGGAGTCGATAGGCTTTAAACCACATAGCATAGAAATTTATTAGTGACAAAATCTAAGATCAGTTAGATTTTGATGAGGTTGCTGGCACGTTCATGAATAATTTCCACAAGTAATAACTATATAAATAAGACACTTGTACAACATTTGGATATGTTTGTTCTGGAAATGTTTCACCAGCCAGTGACTTGTTAGTTCACTGCAGAGACAGAGGGAAGATGAAGAATTTGAGGTATACCTGGAGAAGGTTTCGGGGGTCAGCACCCCCGCGTCATGGTCTGTGACCAGGTAATCAGTCCTTCAGCCTGGAGTCGATGTGTACACTCCATCAATCTTGATTTTTGTCAAGGTAAAATTGGTCAGTTAGCAAGAACTCGTTTAAAATTAACTCCTTTCTAAAATTTTCTCTTATACGTTTAAAGATATATGTTAAAGTAAAGACTAATGTTTTTGTACCAAAAGAACCTTAGAAAACTTACCTAACCTTATTATAACAAACGCGATTTAATTTAGCCTAATCCAGCTAAATGCATTTTTAGACGAGTTTACAATAATTTAATAAACACAATGAAATATATTTTTTTTTCTTTAGGTTCAGAATGATTTTTTGCGATATTATTGCATACACAAATTTTCGCTTGCCTTATTCGGCAAGAAGAGCGTTGCTATTTAAGCCTAAATCGCAAATTTTACCTATTCGGCACGACACACACACACACACACACACACACACACACACACACACACACACACACACACACACGCATAAGCACACGCACACACGCAAAAGTACTGAAGGCAAAGGACTCAGGAGAATAAGGAGATTTAGTCGACGAGCCAGAAACGAGTATGCACAGATAAGAAGGGAGGCGCAGCGGCAGTATGAAAATGACATAGCATCGAAAGTCAAGTCTGACCCGAAACTACTCTACAGCCACATCAGGAGGAAGACAACAGTCAAGGACCAGGTAATCAGGCTGAGGAAAGAAGGTGGGGAGCTCACAAGAAACGACCAGGAGGTATGTGAGGAGCTCAACATGAGATTTCAGGAAGTATTTACAGTGGAGGCTGAAGGGACAACGGGAAGACAAAACAGTGGGGTACAGCAACAAGGGATATACCAACAAGTGTTGGATGAATTACACACAACTGAGGAGATGGAGAAGCTCCTAAGTGACCTTGATACCTCAAAGGCGGTGGGACCGGACATCTCTCTGTGGGTCCTTAGAGAGGGAGCAGGGACACTACGTGTGCCACTAACCAAAATCTTCAACACTTCCCTTGAAACTGGGCAACTACCCGAAGTATGGAAGAAGGCAAATGTAGTCCCCATCTTTAAGAAGGGAGACAGAAATGAAGCACTAAATTATAGACCAGTGTCACTGACATGTAGAGTATGCAAAGTCTTGGAAAAGATTATCAGGAGGAGAGTGGTGGAGCACCTGGAGCAGAACAAGATTATAAACGACAGCCAGCACGGATTCATGGAAGGCAAATCCTGTGTCACAAACCTACTAGAGTTTTACGACAAAGTAACTGAAGTAAGAAATGAGAGGGAGGGGTGGGTTGATTGCATTTCCTTGCACTACAAGAAGGCCTTCGACACATATCCTCACAAGAGATTAGTACAGAAGCTAGAGGAACAGGCACGTATAACAGGAAGGGCACTGCAGTGGATCAGAGAATACCTAACAGGGAGGCAACAGCGAGTCATGGTCTGTGATGAGGTATCACAGTGGGCGCCAGTGACAAGCGGGGTCCCACAGGGGTCAGTCCTGGGACCAGTGCTATTCTTGGTATATGTGAACATGACGGAAGGGATAGACTCAGAAGTGTCCCTGTTTGCCGATGACTTGAAGTTAATAAGGAGAATTAAATCAGACGCGGACCAGACAGGTCTACAAAGAGACCTGGACAGGCTGGATGTGTGGTCCAGAAACTGGCTCCTAGAATTTAACCCCGCCAAATGCAAAGTCATGAAGATCGGAGGAGGGCAAAGAAGACTGCAGACAGAGTATAGGCTAGGTGGCCAAAGGCTGCAAACCTCACTCAAGGAGAAAGACCTAGGAGTGAGTATAATACCGAGTACATCGCCAGAAGCACACATTAACCAGATAACTGTTGCGGCATATGGGCGCTTAGCAAACTTGAGAATAGCGTTTCGGTACCTCAGTAAGGAATCGTTCAAGACTTTATACACTGTGTACGTCAGGCCCATACAGGAGTACGCAGCACCAGTTTGGAACCCACACCTGGTCAAACACGTTAAGAAATTAGAGAAAGTGCAAAGGTTTGCAACAAGGCTAGTTCCAGAGCTAAGGGGAATGTCCTATGAAGAAAGGTTAAGGGAAATCGGTCTGACAACACTGGATGACAGGAGGGTCAGGGGAGACATGATAACGACATACAAAATACTGCGTGGAATAGACAAGGTGGACAGAGACAGGATGTTCCAGAGATGGGATACAGAAACAAGGGGCCACAATTGGAAGCTGAAGACTCAGATGAGTCAAAGGGATGTTAGGAAGTATTTCTTCAGTCATAGAGTAGTTAGGAAGTGGAAAAGTCTGGCAAGCGATGTAGTGGAGGCAGGAACTATACATAGTTTTAAGACGAGGTATGATAAAGCTCATGGAGCAGGGGGAGAGTGGACCTAGTAGCGGTCTGTGAAGAGGCGGGGCCAGGAGCTGAGTCTCGACCCATGCAACCACAATTAGGTGAGTACACACACACACACACACACACACACACACACACAAGGACAAAATGGTAACTAACACACACCGGGCCTAGTGTCTAATCAACATGTGCCTAGGACAAAATGGTAACACACACTCTCTCTCTCTCTCTCTCTCTCTCTCTCTCTCGCTCGCTCGCTCGCTCGCTCGCTCGCTCGCGCGCGCGCACGTATTTGCATGAAGGTTAGGTCTTGCGGCCGGGTTGCACGCTTCTTGCAGACTTTTTGTTTTGTTTTGCTACACGGACTGTGCTTAAATAATTAGTGATGTCAGTTAATGGATCTTAATTACCCACCCAGCTACTGTGAGTCCACACACGCACTAAATAATCACTCGAGTTAGTTGGTTTAACCTCAAACCTAGCTCACCGCGCCTCAATGAATTTTAAACTAATTAAAACTGAACTAAATGAGTTTTGGTGTTAGTATTATTATTAGCTATTATTGTAATTATTATAATCATTAGCTATTATTATTACTATTATTAAGGATGAGCTAAAGTGTCGGTATCGGATCAAAAACGACCGATACTTTTTAAAATTCTCTCTCTCTCTCTCTCTCTCTCTCTCTCCTCTCTCTCTCTCTCTCTCTCTCTCTCTCTCTCTCTCTCTCTCTCTCACACATCCATCCAAGATGAGTCGTAAAAAACAACTCGGTGAATAAACAGAAGAATGGACGGTGACTGGAACGGTGGTCCTTAACATGTAGCAGACCCGTCACTGTTACTACTCAAGCACCAAGCTTACAACAGCATGACTTTACACTGTATCAGTGGCACCAACTGTGACACTCCTGCCTCATCCCACACCATAGGAAACAGTAGTATACATAGGTTTCATATGTGTACCTGCTGTAGTATACATAGGTTACATGTATGTACCTGCTATAGTATATATTCGACACGTGCGCACTTGGTGTATACATAAAATTCATAAACGTGTGTACCCGGTGTTGTAGCGGGAACGTATTCGAGATTATTGCTATTGAAAAATGTTATAATACAATTTGCTCTAAATAGCATTAACCCGGCGAGTGAAAGTTCTCTTGTTGGCTGTAAAATGTTCTTTAGTAGGGATAATATGTGCAAGTTGTCCCTTGTGGGGAGGAAGGAGAGGTGAGTGGGGGAGAGAAGGACCTGAAGTGAGGAGGAGATAGGGGAAGAGGAGAGAGAAGGGAAAGAGGAAGATAAAGGAGAGGATGTGAAGGAGGGAAGAAGTAGAAGAGGAAGAAGCAAATGAGATTCGGCTAGTTAGTATCTCTGGAGGAGGACCTTTTGAACTTTAAAGGTCTATTAACTAACAGGCAACCATTTAAAATTTAAAGGATTGACTGAATTTTTACTTCAACTTTCGTTTTAATTAATTTTGCTTGTAACACATGGCGTCATCCGATCAGCTTCAAATTTCTGGTGTACGTTAACTAGGACAAGATTCTTGCAACAATTGGGAGGTGCAGGTTCCCTATGACCAGAGTTTGCAGAATCTATTCCCATCTTCCTGGAATGGCTCTAATAATTTACAAAACCCTTTGCTTTTAGCGTCGAATGTTCAAAATACCTTTCTCGCCTACAGTCTGAGGAGTACAGTTCAAGGGGCTTCGGACACTGGCAGTAATTTAGATGCTTGACTGAGTTTGTACGAGCAGTGAAGTTTTTCTCTACATTTTCCAGCTATGCAATTTCTTCGTCCTTGAAGGGGACACTTAGAACACAATATTGCAACCAAAAGAATACCTGAAAAGGTTTCCGGGGGTCAGTGCCCCTGTGGTCCGGTCTTAGACCACTGAGCTACTCATCAGTCTATAGATCGATAACTCAAACGAGTTTTTCACGAATGAGAGGCAAGACACTGCCAACATCTCCACAATTTCTGATGCAGCCTTCCCCCCACTTGACTGAGGAAGCCATCGACAACATGCCATGCATTCGGCTCTAGATCAAAACTCACGGAACTCCATATTCATTAAAAAATGTAAGAAACCATTATCTTGGGACTTTAGTATTTTATGGAGAAAAAGCTTGGACAGAGGTTGCGAAAACATGCAATTATGTTGAGTTTGATAACATGCACGAACTGAATCACTGTAAACAACAATCAGTATTTCACCCCTCCATGAATGTTGTTCATTTAATATCACAATTAAGCTCATCTCTAGTAATCCTTTAAAGAATGAAAAGGCACAGTACCGTGACTGGAACAATACACAACCAACACATAGGAGACTGAAACTTATGACGACGTTTCGGTCCTATTTGGACTATATCGTCTAATCTCCAACAACTCTTGATCCAAATTCTCCCCCACTGTGTTACTATTTTGTCTTTTGTCACACTCTTCCAACATCACCTTGAGCTACTTGGTTTGGTCGTTCCTTTGCCACTGTACCTTCCCCTCGCTCGTGCTGGCATTGACTTCATTAACTCCTTTGATTCCTCTCGCCATCTCACTCTCGAATTTAATCCCAGCAAATGCAAGGCTTTGAACATCGGAGGACAAAGACGTCCAGAAATAGTGTTGAGGCTGGAGGGATAAAGACTGCTGCAAACTTGCTTGAAAGAGGACCTCAGGGTGAGCATAGTTCCCAGCATTTTACCCGAGACACACATCAACCGCTGCACCAAACGTAACACTGGTAAATTTAATAATAGTTTCCAGGAACATCAGCAAGGAAGCATTCACGGCCTTATACGCGGCATGTATAAGGCCCATCTTAGAGTATGCAACGCCAGTATAAAACCCACCTCCTGTTAAGCATGTAAAGTTGGAAAAAGTGAAAAAGTTTGCAAAGAAACTAGTTCCAGAGCTGAGGAGTATGAGCTATGAGGAGAAGCTAGAAGACCTAAATTTGACGACAGTAGACGACAGAAGCAACAGAGGTGACAATATTACTACGTACAAAATAATGAGAGGAATTGACAGGATGGACTGAGAGAGAGTGTGAGAGATGGGTCTCAGGTGCACCAGGTCACAACTGGAAGTTAAAAGTACAGATGAGTCACAGGGATGTTAGAAAATGCTTCTTTAGCCTGTGGAAGTGGAACAACCTAGATAACAAGTGATAGAGGCAGACTCCATACATAGCTTTAAGAATAGGTATGATAGGGCTCATGCAGCCAGGAGACAGTGAAACCAGAGGCAGCCAGTAAAGAGGCGGGGCCAGGACCTGAGACTACACACACACACACACACACACATGGAACAGGGAGAAAGTGGTCCTAGTAGCGACCAGCGAAGAGGCGGGGCCTGGAGCTGTGAATCGACTCCTGCAACCTCAAATAGGTATGTATACACACACACACACACACACACACACACACACACACACACACACACACACACACACACACAGAGCTGTTAGGATGTTAGGAAGTATTTCTTCAGCCTTAGAGTTGTCAGGAAGTGTAATAATCTGGAGAGTTAAGTGGTAGAGGCGGGATCCATGCATAACTTTAGAAAAAAGGCATATTAAGGCTATTGAAGCCAGGAGTGGACCTAGCAGCGACCAGCGAAGTGGTGGGGCCAGGAGCTGTAATTCGATCCTTGCAAATCACATATAGGCACGTACACAGACACACAGGCTAAGTGCCTATCAACAAGTGTCTTTGACAGTTGGTAACTAACACACACTACCTGCTGGAGTGAAAATATTCATTGTTGGTGTGAGAGAAGGTCATTGACAGTAAGAGACGCTGCTCACTCTCTCACTGAGACGTGCTCAAGTGTGATGTGTGCTGCTGTAGTGGTGATGCCGCTGCTGCATTGGTGCTACTGTAGTGGTGTTGTTCCTGCAATGGTGCTGTTGTAGTGGTGGTGGTGGTGGTGGTGCTGCTGCTGCAGTGGTGGTGGTCCTGCAGTGGTAATGCTGTAATGGTGATGCCGCTGCTGCAATGGTGCTACTGTAGTGGTGGTGCTCCTACAATGGTGCTGCTGTTGCTGCAGTGGTGGTGGTCCTGCAGTGGTAATGCTGCTGTAGTGGTGATGCCGCTGCTGCATTGGTGCTACTGTAGTGGTGGTGCTCCTGCAATGGTGCTGTTGTAGTTGTGGTGCTGCTGCTGCAGTGGTGGTGGTCTTGCAGTGGTAATGCTGTAGTGGTGATGCCGCTGCTGCAATGGTGCTACTATAGTGGTGGTGCTCCTACAATGGTGCTGTTGTAGTGGTGGTGGTGCTGCTGCAATGGTGGTGATCCTGCAGTGGTAATGCTGCTGTAGTGGTGATGCCGCTGCTGCAATGGTGCTACCGTAGTGGTGGTGCTCCTGCAATGGTGCTGTTGTGGTGGTGGTGGTGCTGCTGCAGTGGTGGTGGTCCTGCAGTGGTAATGCTGTAGTGGTGATGCCGCTGCTGCAATGGCGCTACTGTAGTGATGGTACAGCTGCAGTGGTGGTGGTGGTGCTGCTGCTACAGTGGTGGTGGTGCTTCTGTTGCTGCAGTGGTGGTGGTGCTTCTGTTGCTGCAGTGGTGGTGGTGGTGCTGCTGCTACAGTGGTGGTGGTGCTTCTGTTGCTGCAGTGGTGGTGGTGCTTCTGTTGCTGCAGTGGTGGTGGTGGTGCTGCTGCTGCAGTGATAATGCTGCTGCAGTAGTAATGCTGCTGCAGTTGTGGTGCTGCAGTGGTACCGCAGTGGCAATGCTACTGCAATGGTGCTACTGTATTGGTGGTGGTGGTGCTGCAGTGGTGTTGCTGTAGTGGGCTGCTGTTGCAGTTGTTCTACTGTAGTGGTGCTTCTGCTGCAATTGTGCTATTGTAGTGGTAGTGGTGTTGCTGCAGTAGTGTTGCTGCAGTGGTGCTGCTGCTGTAATGGTGTTGCACTGGTGCTTCTGCAATGCTGCTACTGCAGTGCTGCTGCATAGTGGTGGTGGTGCTGCATATGGTGGTGGTGCTGCTGCTGCATATGGTGGTGGTGGTGCTGCTGCATATGGTGGTGGTGCTGCTGCTGCATATGGTGGTGGTGCTGCTGCTGCATATGGTGGTGGTGCTGCTGCTGCATATGGTGGTGGTGCTGCTGCTGCATATGGTGGTGATGCTGCTGTTGCATATGGTGGTGGTGATGCTGCTGCATAGGGTGGTGCTGCTGCTGCATAGGGCGGTACTGCTGCTGCAAATGGTGGTGCTGCTGCAGTGGTGGCAGTGGTGCTTCTAGGATGGTGATACTATTGCAGTGGTGATGCACATTAAGGGTGGTGCACGAATTATGCTAGTTTATTGTACACCCCATATCCATCCTGTGAACGATAGCGCAAGAACATATGGATACACAAAAGGCCTAGGAACTAGGCCCCGAAAGGATTAACAGGAATACATCTGGAGTTATACCTACAATTGACGGATCTGTTGTAATCAGATTTAGGATCTTCGCTGAATATATCTGGTATCTTATTTTTGTTGACAAGACATCTTGACATGTCATATAGGTTATTATCCTATATATCTCTATATTCCTCAGTAAGTGAACAGTTAAGCACATAGTGTTCAAGATAGTGACCATAACGCTGGCTACATACTTTGCATGTGGTTTGATCATCTGTGTCTCTGCCAACCTGCCATAAGTATTTGTAACCAACCCTAAGCGTGTCCACTACAACGTTAGTCAGTTCACATTGCAAGTTGCTCCATAAATATACTTATGTACGTTCATGTTGTCATAGTGGGTCATAGAACTACTCAGACTACTAACTGCTTCCCTATAACATTCACGTACATGATTAAATATACTTCTCTCCTCATATTATTCCTAATTTCTAGACACAGACCTTACAAAATTATATTCTGCATTTACCTTCAGGGTACTCTGGCTAACATATCAACATTATCACGAAGGAATAATCCAATGTGTGATGGAATTCATAAAAAATGTACATTAATTCCTTTTCTCTCTCTCAGAATTTTGAGTATATCTATATCTAGCTTCTCCAATGATCATGTTAGTCATTACGCAAGTCAAGAGCCTTCAGTGATGATATAGAATCAATAATAACCATAGAATCAAGCTCAGTGTCATAAGTTACCTAAGTGCCATTATGATGACAAACAATTCAGTTGAAGATTGAGACGCTTATGCAACATATGGGAATCTTTATTGAGGAAACGTTTCGCCACACACTGGCTTCATCAGTCCAATACAAATCAGATGGGTGTAAGGAGAGGAGGAGTTTGAGGTAATCAATCCCTCAGCCTGGAGTCGATGTGTTCAGTCCATCAATCTTGTAGGAAGTACAGCATAGGGCCGTAGACGTGGCTTATATACTGTAGTCAGGTGAGACGAAGCAGGAGGAGGCGGGGTCATAGTGGTACCATCCACTAGTCGAAGTAGGTCTTCGTCCAAAGGTTGGAGAAGGTTGAAGAATTCTTTGTATCAAGATCCCATGATGCTGCAGTGTCTGACAATTGTGATAAATGGTTTAGAAAACCGACAATTGGGATCTTGATACAAAGAATTCTTCAACCTTGTCCAACCTTTGGACGAAGACCTACTTCGACTAGTGGATGGTACCACTATGACCCCGCCTCCTCCTGCTTCGTCTCACCTGACTAGGGAATTGGATATGTGCTCCGGTTTCCTGAATTGAGCCTGAATACCTGGTGCTAGGAAGGTGGTCTTGGAATGGAGGTACTAGGAAGGTGGTCTTGGAATGGTGGTGCTAGGGAGGTGGTCTTGGAATGGTGGTGCTAGGGAGGTGGTCTTGGAATGGTGGTGCTAGGGAGGTGGTCTTGGAATGGTGGTGCTAGGAAGGTGGTCTTGGAATGGTGGTGCTAGGAAGGTGGTCTTGGAATGGTGGTGCTAGGAAGGTGGTCTTGGAATGGTGGTGCTAGGAAGGCAGTCTTGGAATGGTTCTGATAGGAAGGTAGTCTTGGAATAGTGGTGCTCGGAAGGTGGTCTTGGAATGGTGAGGCTGGGATTGTCCTGGAATGGCGGTGCTAGGAAGGTGGTCCTGGGATGGTAATCCAAGAACACTGAACTGGAAGTTTTACTGTTCTAGTTTTTCCGGCAGTGCGAAGTAATGTGTGTGTGTGTGTGGGTGTGTGTGGGTGTGTATGTGTGTGTGTGTGTGTGTGTGCGTGTGTATGTATGTGTGCGTGTGTGTGTGCGTGTGTGTGTGCGCGTGTATGTGTGTGTGCGTGTGTGTGTGTATGTATGTGTGTGTGTGGGTGTATGTGTGTGTGTGTTTCATGCCTTGGATGACCCTCTTGAGTGAAGCAACACACTGAACTAACCTACATGATGACTGTACGACCCACATTCCTCTTGTGTTATTCAAGTAATCACATCCTCTTGTAAAACACTGGTGAAAACATAACACCAGGCGGGTGCTTCTACACTCGCACTAGAAATCCATTAACCATTTGGACCGGAAACGCAGGAAAAAAAACGTGGAAGATTGTTGGTGCTAGCTTGGAGGTGATTTTTGTTTTTGAGGCAAAACTGGCGCATCCAGGCAGTTGTGGAGTGAGTTTTGGAGTAGGCTCGAGCAGTGGAAATAATGTGGGAAGACAGGAAGGGAGAGGTAAGAAAGTTATTGGTAGATTATTTCATATTTTCTCCCATAACTCACACTCTTGTATGTTGTTATGGCAGTGTGCGGATTTAGGAACATACCCTCAAGTACCTTCCAGGTATATATTATCAGGTATCTCGCTCTCATTTGCTCCAGCGAGAACATGTTTTGGATTCTCAAGCGTTCACAGCAATTTAAATGCTTTGTTGGCTCTTTAAAGGCAATAAATGATCTATGTATCTGTTCTGGCTCTAATCTTTCCTGCTCTGAACAGATCTGCCAATATTTAACAATCTCTAATCAAGAGAACACAAGCTATTTGAATAGTGTCACCATTAGTACTATTTCCCTTGTTTTGAAAGTTCTCATTATTCACCCCTTCCCTTTTTCTATTTTTTCACGACATTTGCCTTATTGTGTTCCTCTCATATTACATCCTTTCGTTCTAATTGGTGATCTTGCGTTTTATAGTATCCCTTTTGAGTTCATTTTTTCCATAACTAAACAGCTGGAACTTTGTCACCATTGCATAATACTTATGTACTAAATCTGGATTTTGTTTTCTTTCAACACCTCTATAATTCTGTCATTGTAGAGGGAACTGGACAAGTTCCTCACATCAGGGCCTGACCAGCCAGGTTATAATTCGTACGTTGGACTGCGTGCGACCAGCAGTCCCAACCGGGTTGATCAGGCCTTGATCCACCAGGAAGCCTGGTCTGGGGACGGGCGGCGGGGGCGTTGACCCCCGGAAACGTTCTTTGTGTACCCTTTAGGTATCCTTCAGCTGTGACGATCATGATCTTTCAGCAGAAACGGCGCCAGGATTTTTAACTAACTGGTTGGATGGAGTGGCTAGCTGGTTGGATGGAGTGACTAACTGGTTGGATGGAGTGGCTAGCTGGTTGGATGGAGTGGCTAGCTGGTTGGATGGAGTGGCTTGCTGGTTGGATGGAGTGGCTAGCTGGTTGGATGGAGTGGCTAGCTGGTTGGATGGAGTGGCTAGCTGGTTGGATGGAGTGGCTTGCTGGTTGGATGGAGTGGCTAGCTGGGTGGATGGAGTGGCTTGCTGGTTGGATGGAGTGGCTTGCTGGTTGGATGGAGTGGCTAGCTGGTTGGATGGAGTGACTAACTGGTTGGATGGAGTGGCTAGCTGGTTGGATGGAGTGGCTAGCTGGTTGGATGGAGTGGCTTGCTGGTTGGATGGAGTGGCTAGCTGGGTGGATGGAGTGGCTAGGGAGGACTCTTGTGTTTACAGCCAAATAAGTAGATTGTTGTTACTGAGGCTGTATATTATAGATCAGTTAAAATAGCAGTGTTATCTAAAGCTCGTTTTATTCCCACTTCATAAGAGTGAGGGACCAATAACAGTTTCAGAGATTATGAAGAATAATTGCATAAAGTTACATCAAGATATAACTTGCCATCAAAATAATAACTTTATTAATGTAATGATACACAGGAAGATGATGATAATAATGAAATTAAGTGCTAAACCCGAGAGGGTCGATGTACAGGAAGAGCATAATAGAATCATTGTACTCTCAAACGAGCGACTGAGGGTAACTGAAAAGTTGAAGCAGCGTGATTCTCCTTCTTGTTATGGTTGGCTCTTCGAATGACTCTTGGAATGTATACCTATAACAGTAGTATCACTTGTTCTGCTGTCACTACCACTGTTCCTCAAATACGTTTTTGTCAGTCGCAGCCAGAAAAAAGAACTACGCTCACATTCTGTAGAATTAACTGGCAAAGTCACGCTGATGCACACCAGCTTATAGAAATCTATGAGAGCAACACTGTGTATGGTCTGAGCATATTGACAGTATGACCCTGATGTTTGTTTTTTACCTGAAGACGTCACACTGCTATATCACTGTAACAAAATTACGGAGGCGTTTTGTAAATGCGTTTAACAAATGTGATTATGGGATGTGAGGGCTATAGGCATAACGGGGAAATAGGCAAATGGATTTCCAACTTTCTGATAGATGAACACAAAGAGCAGTGGTAAACAGAGCAAAATCCAGCATTAGCGAGGTGAAATGCTCAGTACCCCAAAGCACAGTCCTGGCATTTCTACTTTTTCTTATCGTCATAGTAAACAGATAAAAAAAATACTCACCACAGTTTTGCATCATTTACGGATGATGCCAAAATAACTGCAGGAAGATACTAACAGGATTTGTGGGCAGTAGGGAACAGCATATCATGTTCTGTTAATAGTGATAAGAAAAACATTAACGATCTATGAATAATTATGTCGGCTGAGTTTCAAAGAAGAAAATAAAGCAAATGTCACGGCAGTCGGGAAAATGACGATGGGGTAGATAATAAGAACTTTCAAAACGAGGGAAATAGTGCCAGTGGTTACACTATTCAAACCGCTTGTGCCTTCTCAGTGTTAACGTTCAGAACAGGAGAGATATCAGAGCTGGAACAGATACAGCCTGCATAAAACCAATAACGCATTTAAATTACTAGGAACGCCTCAGAGTCCAAAATTTGTACTCACTGAAGTGTTAGGTAAGACACATATGCAACAGTTAGGTATCTTTATTTCGAAACGTTTCGCCTACACAGTAGGCTTCTTCAGTCGAGTACAGAAAAGTTGATAGAAGCAGAAGATACTTGAAGACGATGTAATCAGTCCATCACCCTTAAAGTTTTGAGGTGGTCAGATACCTAACTGTTGCATATGTGTCTTACCTAACAATCTGTCGGTATTTTATACCATTTTAATGTTCACTCACTGAAGTGGAGGACAGAGAGATATATGATAAAAAAGTGGAAAGTACTTGAGGGTTTTGTCCCAAATCTGTTTACTACCACAACAACATACTGGAGTGAGAAATATGGAAGTGTAAAATAAGGCCAGTAAAACGTAGAAACACCGTGACCACAGTAAGAGAACATTGTATCAACATCCGTGGCCCAAGTATCCAGTATCTTACCAGAAGATATCAGAAAACACTGTTGGACAAGTATCACCATCGAGTGCCGGCTCAACCAGACTGCAATGGATACGTGTATGTGGGCCAGCGGGCCGCCAACACCAACATCTTTATTAACCAGGCAAACACTAGACGAGCCTGGCCCAAGGCCGGGCTTCGCGAGTCGAAAATTCTCGAAACTCGTCAAAAGTAAAGGTAGAGGCTGATGAAATCACTTCTATTTTAATTGGTCTGCAAGATACACTCTTAAGTAAAAACAGTGTGCTTGTTTGACCACAAGACTCCACTGACTGTGTGAGCAGTGGTACGTCTGCAGCCGGAGGATCCACCCTCCACCACCTAACGCTGAATCACCCACACGGGTTTAGCGCTGCATATACAATAGACTAGAACCCCCCCCCCCCCTTAGAACGCACTAGTCAGACGCGTCACAACTTTATCACCTGAGACACTAAGGTCGATATTCCTGTTGACCCAAGCTCTCCGTATGCGGCTAGCAGGAGCACGGGACCCTAGACCCTATCATTACTCAGATATATGAGTTGTGTGGCAGTTCTATCTTTCCCGCAGCTAACAGTGTCAGCAAGTTTTTTTTTTTTAAGTTCATTACACAGGTTTTAGATTTTTTTTTTACAATTGTCGTGCATAGTAACATATATGCAAATTGCCTCTGATAACCCTGTAAAGTCGAAGTGATTTTATTTTATCCGAGATGTCTTCCCAGCCAACACTTTGATTCATTCATAGAAACCCACGCCATCGCCTTTAATGTTTCAAGGCCAGATGGGCCATTTAGTCCTGGCCCTGACAAAGACTTTGGATGTACTGGGGGAAAGTAACCCTTGTGCTAACAGCCTGTAAGAGTGTAAATGGTCTGGGAAAGTTGGATTCGCCGCATTCCTGTCGGCGTTGTTTATCCCAGTTTACAGGTCGCGCTCACTGCAGTTAAGCGAGTCAGGGGTATTCAGCGGACATTGTTGGTAGGGAAGGGGGGGAATTTGTGGGGGTAGTATACATGATCATGGTTGTCGTTGGTGTTCACTGAGTGTTACTGGACGTTAGCGGATACAACCCTTCCCTTTGATTTTCGTGGACTGTCGGCGGATACATGTTTGCGGTGCATTGGTGTTTGTGGATATTAGTGGATGTCTCTTCCGGGTTAACTATGACGTTCGCAGACTGTTAACACAGGTGTTGGCGGATGTTAGCGGACAAAAGTCACTTTCCTTCCCTCCTTGAAGCTCGCTGACTGTTTCTATACCATGGTGTTTCTGTGGAAAAAATAACATGTACAATTCAGGACATTTATTAGAAGAAACGTTGAGAGGGCTGATGTGAGAGCGAGCCGCGGGGACGATGATTCCCGGAATGATCAACAGATAACTTAATATCATTGCAACATGTCACATGGTAGGTTAACATACATTAATCTTATTAGAGTAACGACATAAATAAACGGGTGGTGGATGTCTAGCGAGATAAGCGGCCCCATCTTAAAGCTTAAGTTTGCTCCAGGATGAGATGCGTGTCACCCATCCTGAAGCTTACTTTGCTTCCTTCAGTTGCAGCCAAAGCTTGTTAATACTGGTTTGACTACCATCTACTGTACTGTACGTTAATGTACATTTGGGTAGGAAAATTTTGCTTTTGCATTTAACTATATGACAGAGAGGTATTTCAGGCATGAACAATAGGTATAACAATGCCAACAGTATGTACAGGGAGGAACTGAAAGCCACGAGTGACTCAGTCCTGAAGAAGCCACGAGTGGCGAAACGTTTCCTCAATAAACGTCTTTAACTGTGGGTATGTGCCTTCACATATTGCAGGTATGATCCACAGGTTGTTCATGTGGTGTTTACTTTTGAATTCGCCAAAAAATTATCGTGTTGTATAAAATAACTGTGACGAGCAGCTGCTTTCCCAGCGGACTACGCTACCACAGGAAGTTGGTGCTGCTGCTGCTGCTGCTGCTGCTGCTGCCTTCCTGGGGACATAACACAAATATTTGTGGTGATGGGGTGCTTGTGTTGTCTCAAGGTCACCTTTGTCGAGTCTCTGTGAAGCGAGGCCAGGCTGGCGGTGACTGCAGACGTGCTGGCTCCAGCATGGACTATGTTACCTGTAGTCGCTTCCTGAGGTCGCCGGCCCTGCGGCCTGGTCCAAAACCAGGCCTCATGGTTGCTGGCCCGGTCGCAGACTAGGCCTCATGGTTGCTGGCCCGGTCCCAGACCAGGCCTCATGGTTGTTGGCCCGGTCGCAGACCAGGCCTCATGGTTGCTGGCCCGGTCGCAGACCAGGCCTCATGGTTGCTGGCCCGGTCGCAGACCAGGCCTCATGGTTGTTGGCCCGGTCGCAGACCAGGCTTCATGGTTGCTGGCCCGGTCCCAGACCAGGCCTCATGGTTGCTGGCCTGATCTATTTTTTGTATTGTTGTTGTGCCGCCTGAGTGGTTAAGTTATTGCGCACCGCAGAAAAAAAAGGATTACAGAGGTCACAGTGGGTCTTTATCAGACTCCCTCAGGCATAATTACATCTCGACAAAATATATTAGTTCATATATTACACTCTCTCCACATAGCTAATGAACACAATACAATATAGAGTTAGTCTCAGAAACATTTAAAATATTAGTCGTTACTAGGCTGCAGTCTCGTCACACAGTTCATACATCTAGTCGATGCAAAAAGTAGATACAGTCTTAAGATTCAAGATATCCTGTTGTTAACAATGAAATAATGCATTGCCATATTCTACAGGATTTGCATGGAGGTGTGTCGGAAGGTTAGATGCTTGGAAACTTTTAAAATAGTATATTTCAGTGTATGGCCTTGTCTGTCCACCCTCTTAGTATTTGATATCATTGGCATCTCTGTACAAACCCTACTAAGCTGCTGATCCCCGCAACCCGCAGTTCAGCATATGCACCACAACCCACTGATCAGGAACTGTTTTCAGGAATTTGTCAAGTTCTTGCTAATGATAGACTAGAAATGCTTCTCTTGAGGTCATATTTGTCATTGATGTAGAGTGTGCGGGCTGTGTGAGGTGTTCTAACAAGGACTAGGTTAGTTGTAGCTCAAACATCACCCTGGTTATACTTTTGCCTGTGATGTACCTTTGATGGGTTTCGAGAGTTTTCCTTTCCCCCTTCCCCCAGCCCAACCCCGGTCCATGCTTGTGTGGTGCTCACCTGGTCGGCCAGGCTCATGCTGCTGGTGGCCCGCTAGCCCAAATCCCTCACAGCCTAGTTGTTCCGACATAGACATGTAAACCATATCACCTTGTTTTTCTTTGCAGACGATACTAGAATTTGCACGAATGTGTCATCCATTGAGGACACTATAAATCTTCAAGCAAATATAAATAAAGTCTTCCAATGGGCCGCAGAAAACAGCATGGTGTTCACTGAACACAAATTCCAGCTAATCATTTATGGAAAACTTGGGGAATCAAATGCTGGAACGAAGTATTAAACAAATTCTAACCATACAGTAGAGCGAAAAACTAATGTGATGTTAGAGGATCTCACCTTGAAGGACCACAACAGTGTCATCACAACTGCGAAAAAATGATAGGATGGATAATGATGATCCTCTTTGTCACTTTTTCTATATAGGCTGGAATACTGCTGTATTCCAGGCTAAATTGCAGATCTGTAGAATGTACAGAAAACCTTCATTGCACGTATTAGTTTAGTTACTGGGAATGTTTGATGTTCCTTAGCCTGTACTCCCTGGAGTGCAAGCGAAAAAGGTACATTATAATTTACGTCTGGAAAACCCTTGAGGGACTGGTCCCAAATCTCCACACAGAAACCACTTTCTATGAAAGCAAAGACTCGGCAGATGGTGCAACACCCCCCCCCCCCCCCACCCCTATGAGTAGCAAGGGTGCCGTGAGTACACTGAGATAAAACACAAGTGCCAGGGTGGCCCAAGGCTGTTCAACAGCTTCCATCATACATAAGGGGAGTTACTAATAGACCCACATTTGTCTTCAAGAAGAAACTGGACAGATACTAAGTCACTGCCTGACCAGCCGGGTTGTGGTTCGTATGTTTGATCGCGTGTGGCCAGCAGTAACAGCCTGGTTGATTAGGCCCAGATCCACTGTGAGGCCTGGTCATGGGCCAGGCCCGGGGTCTTAATTAACCCTCAACTCCCTCCAAGTAGGCGGATGTTGTGTCAACGGCGCCTCTGCGTTTCAATGGGTTTATTCTCCATCTTCCATATCTTGCTCTAGTATGTTATGGTCATATGCAGATTTGTAACCAGACCCCCATGCACCTTCCACTTATATATTATCGTGTACCTCTCCACTTCAGGGAGTACATATTTAGGGCTGCAGGCGTTCCATTAATTCAAATACTTAAATGACTATGCGGGGCTTAAATGATCGCAGGATCTGTCCAACTTGAATATTTCTCCTCTGAATGGAGCCGTCAACACTGAACAACACTTAAGCAAGAGAGCACAAACGAATTGTTTAGTGTCACCATGGGCACCATCTTGCTTTGAAAGTTATTATTATACACCCCGTCATTGTCCTGGCTATCATGACATTTGCATGATGTTCTGTTAAAGATCTGCTGATGTTATTACTTCGACCCTCCTTCCCCCACTTTTGCCTGGCTCCCTCACACAGAGTAGTGGTAGGTGCAGTGATCACTGGTGAACGGTAGATTGACCGACACAACAGTTAGAGCACAACTGTAAGCAAATAACCTGCTCTTGTTACCTTAGTGAAACACCATTGTAATGTGGTGTTACTCCCCTCCCCCGTCACCCACCTGGGTACCCTCCCACACCCACCACTCATCACACACCCTCCCACACCCACCACTCATCACACACCCTCCACACCCACCACTCATCACAAACCCTCCACACACCCACCACTCATCACACCCTCCACATACCCACCACTCATCACACACCCTCCCACACCCACCACTCATCACACACCCTCCCACACCCACCACTCATCACACCCTCCCACACCCACCACTCATCACACACCCCTCCACACACCCACCACTCATCACACCCTCCACACACCCACCACTCATCACACACCCCTCCCACACCCACCACTCATCACACACCCTCCCACACCCACCACTCATCACACACCCTCCACCCCACCCACCACTCATCACACCCCCACACACCCACCACTCATCACACACCCTCCACACACCCACCACTCATCACACACCCTCCACACACCCACCACTCATCACACACCCTCCACAACCCACCACTCACACACCCACCACTCACACACCCACCACTCACACACCCACCACTCCACACACCCACCACTCACACACCCACCACACACACACCCACCACACACACACCCACCACACACACACCAACCCCTCACACACCCACCACTCATCACACACCCTCCACACACCCACCACACACACCCACCACTCGCACACCCACCACTCGCACACCCACCACTCACACACCCACCACTCACACACCAACCACTCGCACACCCACCACTCACACACCAACCACTCGCACACCCACCACTCGCACACCCACCACTCGCACACCCACCACTCACACACCCACCACACACACACCCACCACTCACACACCCACCACTCACACACCAACCACTCACACACCCACCACACACACACCCACCACTCACACACCAACCACTCACACACCCACCACTCACACACCCACCACTCACACACCCACCACTCACACACCCACCCAACCACATCCCACCCCCACCACCCACCACTCACACACCCACCACTCGCACACCCACCACCTCGCCACCCACCTCACACCACTCACACACCCACCACTCTCACACCACTCACACACCCACCACTCACACACCACTCACACACCACTCACACACCACTCACACACCCATCACTCACACACCCATCACTCACACACCCATCACTCACACACCCATCACTCACACACCCATCACTCACACACCCATCACTCACCCACCACTCACCACCCACCACACACCCACCACTCACCCACCCACCACACACCCACCCACCACACACCCACTACTCACACCCATCACACCCACCCACCACACACCCACTACTCACACACCCACCACTCACCCACCCACCACTCACCCACCCACCAATCACCCACCCACCATTCACCCACCACTCACCCACCCACCACACACCCACCACTCACCCACCATTGTTTAATGCTCTCATTACAAGTCGGTCATTTTCATTGTGTGACACTCGCCCACTCAGTCACTCCCTCACTGACGGATTGACCATTTGGCGGATTCATTTTGTTGCCAGCTGGGTCACTGTGTGAATGGCACCGTGGAAACTGGTTGACCTGAGAGTCCTCTTGTCTTGCCAACTCCCACGAAGGAAAGAAAAACACAGAGAGAGAGAAAGAGAGAGAAAGAGAGAGAAAGAGAGAGAAAGAAAGAGAGAGAGAGAGAGAGAGAGAGAGAGAGAGAGAGAGAGAGAGAGAGAGAGAGAGAGAGAGAGAGAGCGCATCCCCTCAACCCTTACCAGTCGTCACAAACCAAACACAATAACCAGAAACAAGCCACATTCCACACCCACAATCCCCCCCCCCCCGGCATTAATACCACCACAGCACCAGCCCACGATAATATCAAGACCTGTCTACCACATCGTCAGCCTGCGCCAACCCCTCCCACCTCCTAGAATACAGTTCTAGAGAGGAAGGTGAAAGTATGGTATATCAACACAGATGAAATAACAAGAGTGGTGAGTGGCAGGAAAGAATCACTGAGTTATCCCCGGACATCATAGCACTTAGAGACAAAGTTCATCAGAGTGATAACAGATGTAATCTTCCTGTCTGGATAGCAAATCCTGAGGAAAGACAGGATAAACATGGGGGGGGGGGGGTTGCACTACTCATCAAAAACCAATGGAGTTTTCAGATGGGAGAACATAGGAACACCTCAAACCGGGGTCCAGAAGTAATGATAGTGATGTACAACCCACTACCGAACATTAGGAGACCAATACGAATACGATGAGAGCAGTAGAGAGATGGTGGCTATTCTAGCCGAGGTGGCCAGAAAGGTTTACTTAAGCAGGGTAAAGTTACTCATCATAGGGGATTTCAACCACAAGGAGATAGACTGGGAAAATATGGAGCCACATGGGGGACCGGAAACATGGAGAGCCAAGATCCTGGATGTAGTACTGGAAAGCAGCTTCATGTACCAGCATGTTAGGGACAGAACCAGAGAGAGAGAGGAGAGGAACCAGCAAGGCTGGACCTCGTATTCACCTTGAGCAGTTTGGACATAGGAGATATCACACACGAAACGCCCCTCGGTGCTAGCTATCATGTGGTTCCGAGTTTCGAGTACATAGTTAACAATAAAGAGTGAAAGAGCACGAGAAGGACAGAAGAAACCAAACTTAGAAAAGGGGACTACACATACATGGGGTAATTTCTGCATGAGATTCAGTGGGTAAGAGAGCTAGAGGGGAAGACAGTCAACGAAATGCTGGAACACACAACTACAAAGTCCAGGGAGGCAGAGAAGTTCGTACCAAGGAGCAAGAGAAACAATTGGAAGACCAGAGCGAGCCCATGGTTTAACCAGAGGTGTGCAGAGGCCAAAGTCAAGTGTGCAAGAGAATGGAAAAGGTATAAAAGGTAAAGGACTCGGGAACACGGAGTTGAGCCGAAGAGCCAGAAATGAATATGCATGGATAAGGAGAACGGCCCCATGGCAGTACAAGAATGACATAGCATCAAATGCCAAATATGACCCAAAGTTGTTATTCGGGCACATAAGGAAAACAGTTGTCAAGGACCAGGTAATAAAGCTGAGGAAGGATGGAGGGGAGCTCATAGGAAGTGCCCAGGAAGTATGTAAGGAGCTCAGCTCAAGATTCAGGGAGGTATTCACAGCAGAGACAGAGAGGCTTCCAGCAAACCGAGGGAGTAGGGTGTACCAGTAAGTGCTGGACACACTGAACACAACCGAGGAAGAGGTGAAGAAGCTAGATACCTCGAAGACGATGGGCCCAGATAACATCACTCCGTATGTCCTGTGAGAGGGAGCAGATGCACTGTGTGTGGCACCAACAGTGTGGGCAACTGCCTGAGATATGGAAGACATCAAATGTAGTCCCTATTTTTAAGAAAGGAGACACAGGCAGCACTAAACTACAGACCTGTGTCGTTGACATGTATAGCATGTAAAGTTACGGAAATTATCAGAAGAGTGGTGAAGCACCTAGAAAGGACCAGGCTCATACATTACAACCAACACAGCTTTATGGAAGGAAAACCCTGCATCACAAATAATGTAACGGAAGTAAGACAGGTGAGAGAGGGATGGGTAGACTGCATCTTCTTGGACTATAAGAAGGCTTTCGACACATTAGCACACAAGAGATTGGTTGAAAAGCTAGAGGAGCAGGCAGGAATAGCAGGGAAAGTACTACAGTGGATCAGGGAATACCTAACAGGAAGGAAACAACTTGTGTTGGTACGAGACGAGGTGTCAGAATGGGTGTGTGTGTCGAGTGGGGTTCCACAAGGGTGAATCCTAGGTCCAGTGCTGTTTCTAGTATATGTGAATGACATGACAGAATGGATAGATTCAAAGGTGTCCCTGTTCACAGACGATGTGAAGCTAATGAAGAGAATACAAGTGGACGAGGATCAGGTAAGCCTGCAAGGAGATCTGGCCAGACTACAAGCCTAATCTGACAAATGGCTACTGGAGTTTAACCCCATCAACTGCAAAGTCATGAAGTTTGGAGGACAAAAAAGACCGCAGACGGAGTATAGTCTAGGAGGTCAAAGGCTACAAAACTTTTTCACTTAGAAGGATCTTGGGGTGAGCATCATACCGAGCACATCTCCTGAGGCGCACATCAACCATATAACTGCTGCAGCATATGGGCACCTGGCAAACCTAAGAATAGCGTTTCGACATCTAAGGAGTCATTCAAGACACTGTGTACGTCAGACCCATATTGGAGTATGCAGCACTGGTGTGGAACCCACACATCAAGAAATTAGAGAAAGTTCAAAGGTTTGCAACAAGACTTGTCCCGGAGCTAATGGGTATGCCCTACGAGGAGAGGTTAAAGGAAATCAGTCTGACGTCACTGGCGGACAGGAGGGATGGGGTCGGGGCATGATAACAACATATAAAATACTGAGAGGTATTGACTAGGTGGATAGGGACAGAATGTTGAAGAGCTGGGACACAGCAACAAGGAGTCACAGCTGGAAGTCGAAAACTCAGGTGTCACAGGGATGTTAGGAAGTACCTCTTCAGTCATAGAGTTGTCAGGAAGTGGAATAATCTGGAGAGTGATATAGTGGAGGCAGGATTCATACATATCTTTAAGAAGATATACGATAAAGCTCATGGAGCAGGGAAAGAGTGGATCTAGTAGTGACCAGCGAAGAAGCGGGGCCAGGAGATGTGACTCGACCCCTGCAACCATTAATAGGCGAGTAAATAGGTGAATACACACACACACACACACACACACACACACACACACACACACACACACACACACACACACACACACACACGTACAAATACATAATGAAACAACCAGAGAACTGGAGGTCACACACTACTGCATTTCACGAAGCGCTAAACCCATGAGAGGTCACAGCACAGTGTACAAAGGTCACAGCATATAGAGCACAAAGGTCAAAACAGGAGAGTGAAAGTACAATGTTAAGAGTACCAGTATTATGACATTATATAATGACGGCAGACAGGTAGAGGCAGGATGGGTCAGACAGGTGGGGGCAGGATGGGTTAGACAAATGGGGGGTAAGATGGGTGAGACATGGGGGAGGGTGGGTCAGACATGTGGGGGAGGGTGGGTCAGACAGGTGGGGCAGGGTGGGTCAGACAGGTGGGGGCAGGATGGGTAAGATACTGTACTATTATGTACCGTCTGGTATGTTGCTATAATGAGATGTACTCATAAGTACAAGAGTAATAATGTGTGTGTATGTAAAGTGCTTGGTATGTTCTCGGATTGACTCAACGTAGGTAAGTCTAAATAAGCTAACTGCTGGACCATCGAAGCAGTCAAACAGCTTGTTTGTACAATGTGACGATCCATTCGCCAAAGAGCAGTAATGCTCGAAACAGCAGTGAACAGCACAGCATCAAGGCAAGGAATCAAGAACATAACCCTAACTGTGGACCTTCAGCAGATCCTACACAGAGGCATAAAACTCCCATATTACTGAAACTGAGTTCAGCAATTCGTTTCCCGACTACGACAGTGTAGATGCAAGAACAAATGTAGGTCGAGAGTTGAACTCAAGACCAGAGATAGTCTCCACGACACACCTCTGAAAATGTCAAATATCACTAAGTCTAAATAGTGCTCTGTGAACAGAGTTACACAGAGATACCAGATGTATGTCCCAGCTCACCAGTGGAGACATACTCAAATAAAAACAGTCTAAATAACACGTGCTCAAGAAAACAGCGTTCTCCCACCACTAGAAGCAGCGAGAGAGAGAGAGAGAGAGAGAGAGAGCAAGCAAGCAAGCAAGCAAGCAAGCAAGCGAGCGAGCGAGCGAGCGAGCGAGCGAGCGAACCACCAGAACCGCCAGATACAACGTCGACTTGAACCAGCTGGAGCTTGGCATGAACTGCGAAACAAGCAAGCAGGTAGTTAGCACCATAGGCAGCCACTGAAAAACTCTCCACCAGCGATCACAATGAGAGGTATGGTTGTTACATCCTACCTACGTACATAAGCTAATAACGTAAGTCAGATAATATAAAGCATGAAATTTCCGTTTTAGCTATTAACGAAAAACTCAGCAATATAAAATTATGCGAAAAGTAAATATATACAATAATTATGACATCCTTTTCTGAGGTCACAACAAGGGACTTCAAACGTTTATAATAATAATCTTTATTTCTACAAGTACATGTACAAAGTATACAGGCCAAGCTGACATCAGGATGCGACCCACACCAGTCGACTAACACTCAGGTACCCATTTTACTGATAGGTGAACATTGGACAGCAGTATCTTGAGGAAACACGTCATAATGTTTCCAGCTGTACCGGGGATCGACAGTGTGTAAGCTGAGCGAGCTGAAGATCGAGCTGTGGGATTCCAGTAATTTAGCTGCCTGATTGTATTTACATGTGCAGTGAAGGTTCTCTGTACATTTTCTAGATCTTCAGTTTTACCCACCTTAAGTGGAGCTGTTAGTCTATACAACTAACGGAGATTTGATAGCACTAGGAAAGGACCAAAAACAACAACAAATGTTAATGCATCACCACTTAGGTGCCATGCTGTACTGGGATCAAAGTCAGTGGCGGCTCATCAAAGCCACAGATACCAAGTCTAACCAACAAGCTTCCAGCACAGCAACTAGCAGTGTATCATCATTTGTGTTTGCAAATGTACAGTCTTCACGACGACTGGCATAAAAGACTATTTTGATAATGAAATATGTATTCCAGGTACAACCTGTTTAAATGAGACCGGAAACACAAGTCACAAAGGGACAGGGTCAGCCTGTATGACAGTCGTTTATATACACTGAGCTACTGAATACCACTAATGATGGAGAGAATTAGTATAAAATACCAACAAGATGGATAAAGACATTATTGGATCACTTCATACAGCATTTCTCTATCCTCCACTAATAATGACAAGGTTCTGGCAGTCAAATCGACAACCAGAACCTAGGTGAGGTGCTTGTGTTTAAACCACGGGATATAACTTCTCATCAATTCAAAGACTAGTTGCGGGGAATTGAGGATTGTCTTGATAACTTATCAAACCCATCCCAATTATCTTGGCTGATTGGGGACTTAAATTTGAGACATCTAAATAGAAGAATGTAGCAAGGACTGTAATTGCAGAGTGAGCCCCTGGAGCTAATCTGGAGGAACAGTCTCACACAGCAGAATTATTTAACAATTATTAACCAGCGGGTTGCTGAACCGACCAGACAGGAAACACCCTAACCTTTTTATTTTTTAGAACATGAGGACCAGTTTGAGGTAAAAACGGTTTGAAGATTGAATCCAGACCAAAAAACTTTTTTGGGGTGCACATAGCCAGAACGAGAAACACATTTATCATGAGGCGATTTCAATAGATCTAACTTCGACAAGAGCAACATAACTGAGATGGATAAACACAACCTATGAGATGCAAGATCTAAGCCATTCCTCAGGGGATAGCCTTTGATCCGAAGTACCCTCGAGACATACTCTATGGCAAATGAACGATGCATACTCAAGATGAGAGAGTAGTGTTCTCTTTAAAAGGGGATGACGAGGACTGTTAACAATACTTAAAAAGGCAGCAGGCTTCTGAAACATAAGGGAAACTCCGTTAGAGAAATGGAGAACATTGAACACAAACGGGGGCAGCAGGGGGCTCAGGCGGTTGCCCTGCCTTTCGCAACTGCTTGTCATTAGAATGCGGTCCTGGATGCTCTGAAAGATAAGCTAAAAGCTGATGTAGTGTACAGTGAATTTGTAAAATTGTGTGACAAGTACGACCATGGTGAGATTGCACACAAAATGTTTGCAAAAGGAATAACTGGAAAACTGGGCAGATGGATATTTAACTTTTTTTCAAAAGAACCAAGAGAGTAGTAGTAAACAGAATGAAGTCGGAGGCTGCCACATTGATAAGCTCTGTTCCTCAAGGTATTACTTACCCCACTTCTGTTTCTCATTTTTTTTTTTTTGTGTTTGGCATCGTCATGGACGTAAATCATAGCACCATAACATTCTTGGCTGATGATACCAGAATCTCGATGTCGAAGACACATTGAAATTTCAGGTGGATATAAATCAAGTGTTCCAGTGGGCCTTATACAACAGTGTGATGTTTAACAAAGCCAAGTTTCAGTTGCTCTGCTGTTGTGAGGGGAAAAGTTAAAAAGGGGGTTATGGGTGTTCGGACTACTTGGAACCATTATCGTGTTACCGCCCGCACTACCGTCTAGCGGGCCGAGGCTAAACTTTATTTCCTCGTGCTGATATTCTTGAATTTTCTTTTCCGGAAAAAATTTAGCCTTATTTGGTGTGGGTTGAAGTTTGGAGAATGACTTCACCTCCACTCTTCTCCTGATCAGGTGAGGTGATCTACCAGGAGTATTTCTATTATTTGTTACTGATTTACCTGGTTACCAGTAATGCCCTTTGCCTTCAATGTTATACTTAAAACCCATATAAAACCAGGGTTTTTTATTATCAGCTCTGCTGCTGGCCTGGTCAACCAGGGTAGACGCTGGTTCTTGAAGCAAGATCGCTGTCAACGGGACATAACGACTCCTCATCTCTTTGAAATCTGAAGTGTGGGACTACGACCAAGTATTGACAGGATATCCAGAACATCGGACGAACACCGCCACCCAGCACCATTTTTTCTAAAAACATCACAAAGACCATCCTGGACATAAGATACTCCTGTCTCAACATCATACTGGAACCACAGCGGCCAATTTTTATTTTGCCTAATTTTAATTAAAATCCTTAGAAAATTATCCTAGTTAATATTCCACAAGTTATTTATTATCTATTTTTCCATAGTTTTGTTCAGGTGGAAGGCGTTCCCCTGACAACTGTGGAAGAGTGGAGGAAGTAAAGATTGTGACGGAGTACAGATCAAACTCAAATCATTCATTTGAGAGAAAAATCCCATCAGCAAGACTTAAAAATAATGATGTCAGGAGATCTCACATTCAAGGATCACAGGAATGTTGCCATTGGTACCACAAGAAAAATTATAGCCTGGATAACTAGAATTATTAAGGCAAGAGATGCTGAGCAAATAATGTCATGCATTTCCACGAGCACACATCAGTGCTTGCAAATAAACTATATGAAACAGCTTATAAGATGCAATTGTAATACGTATTAAAATATTTACTCTTATTGTTATTACTGTTATAATTATCATTGTATAATCTTTTGTGCACAGGATATAAGATGTCACCTGATGTCATTAAAATGTTATCATATAATTATTGCAGAATTTATGGTAGTATTTGTGCACTAATATAATGATGTGTATGTTACATGTTAGGTTAATGTATTGGTAGGTTGCTATTTGTGAAGTGGATGTGACTCTCACCCAGGTCAGTGCCTCAATAGCAATACCCAGATGTCAGCAGCCTTAAGACGCATGTGTTAGTGCTCGCACCTGCTAACCCATGGCCTTCCTAGTTGTATATAAGGGGCTCAAGACTGTTTAAACAACCTCCCATCATACATAAGGGGGGGATTACCACTAGACTCCTAGCTGCCTTCAAGAAGGTACTGGATAGGCTCCTGAAGTCAGTTTCTGGTCTGTGGCTTATATGTCGGATTGTGATTGGCCATCAGTAACAGCCTAGTTGATCAAGTCCTGATCCACTGGGAGGCCTGGTCATGGACCATGCTGCAAGAGCATTGACCATCGGAACAGTCGCCAGGTAAAGTACTGGAAATGTATTCTGTGAAGTGAAGGACAGGATAGATACCAGATAATGTATTTGTGAATGGCTCTTGAGGGTCTAGTCGCAAACCTAGATACTACCATAACATACTAGAGTGAGAAATATGCGAGTAAATACAAAAAGAACCCTGTGAAAAGCAGGGGTGCTATAGGCGAGATAAGAGAAGACTGTCAACATCCGTGGCCCACGACTAAGCTTGCTACCAATGGATATCAGAAATATTGTGGGAACAAATATAAATCTTTAAAGAAACTGTAACACTGTCTCCACCAAATGTCAGATTAACAAGGTTGTGATGAATATGTGGGCCAGGAGGCCACCAACAGGAACAGCCTGACTGAACAGGCAATCATCAGAAAAGCCTGGCCCCAAGTCGGGCTACGAGAATAGGAAAACTCTGGAAAACAGTCACAGGTATGGAAGAGAGTTCATAGAGCGATGGAGGAGAGTTCGTGGAGGTGGTGTGTGTGTGTGTGTGTGTGTGTGTGTGTGTGTGTGTGTGTTCGTCCATTAGTCCCTAGTGTTTGTACTGTCTCAGGTGCACCTTACTGTGGTTACTGTCCCTGGTGTGTGCACTATCCCAGGTGCACCTTACCATGGTAACTGCCCCTGGTATTCTCATCCATAGTCACCTGTTTGCAGGTGCTCCTGTCTCCCCCTTCCCTCTGCAACTTGCGACTATCCACTGACTGTACCTGGAGTTTACCTGGAGAGGGTTTCGGGGGTCAACGCCCCCTCGGCCCGGTCTGAGACCAGGCCTCATGGTGGATCAGGGTCTGATCAACCAGGCAGTTACTGCTGGCCGCACGCAAGCTGACATACGAACCACAGCCCGGTTGGTCAGGTACTGACTTTAAGTGCCTGTCCAGTGCCTTCTTGAAGACAGCCAGGGGTCTATTGGTAATCCCCCTGATGTATGCTGGAAGGCAATTGAACAGTCGGGGGCCCCGGACACTTACTGTGTTGTCTCTCAATGTACTCGTGGCGCCCCTGTTTTTCTTTTTTTTCACCGGGGGAATGTTGCATCTCCTGCCGAGCCTTTTGCTTTCATAGGGAGTGATTTTCGTGTGCAGGTTTGGTGCCAATCCCTCCAGGACCTTCCAAGTGTATATTATCATGTATCTCTCGCCTGCATTCGAGGGAATACAGATCAAGGACCTTCAACCCTTCCCAGTAGTTTAGGTGCCTTTTCGTACTTGTGTGCCGTGAAAGTTCATTTACACTCTCCAGGTCTGCAATGTCGCCAGCCTTGAAGGGGGCCGTTAGTTTACAGCAGTATTCCAGCCTAGAGAGCACAAGCGATTTGAAGAGAATCATCATGGGCTTGTTGTCCCAGTTTTGAAGGTTCTCATTATCCATCCTATCATTTTCCTAGCGGGTGAGGTAGATACATTGTTGTGGTCTTTGAAGGCGAGATCCTCAGGCATTATCACTCTCAGGTCCTTCACATTACTTTTCCGCTTTATTGTATGGCTAAAATTTGCCGTATACCTCGATACATTTTTAATTTCTTCAAGTTTCCCATATCTGAGTAGTTGAAATTTCTCCTCGTTGAACTTCATATTGTTTTGAGTGGCCCATTCAAAGATTTCGTTGATGTCCGCTTGGAGTCTCGCGGTGTCTTCGATGGAAGTCACTGCCATGGTAATCCGGGTGTCATCCGCAAAGGAAGACACGGAATTATGGCTTACATCTCTGTCATAAATGAAGATGAGGAATAGAATGGGAGCGAGTACTGTGCCTTGTGGAGCAGAGCTTTTTACCGTGGCTGCCTGGGACTTTACTCTGTTTACTATTACTCTTTGTGTTCCTGCTTGTCAGGAAGTTATAGATCCATCTACCAACTTTTCATGTTATTCCTTATCATGCATTTTGTGTGCTATTACAACATGGTCACACTTGTCGAAAGCTTTTGCAAAGTCTGTGTATACTACATCTGCATTTTGTTTATCCCCTACAGCATCCAGGACCTTGTCATAGTGATCCAGTACCTGGGACAGGCAGGAGCGACCTGCTCTAAACCCGTGTTGCCCTGGGTTGTGTAATTGATGGGTATCTTGGTGGTTAGCGATATTGCTTCTTAAAACCCTCTCAAAGATTTTTATGACATGGGATGTTAGTGCTATCGGTCTGTAGTCCTTTGAAATTGCTTTACTGCCACCTTTGTAGAGTGGGGCTATGTCTCTTGTTTTTAGTGAGTATGGGATGACCCCCTATGTCCATGCTCCTCTCCATTGAATGCTGAAGGCACGTGACAGGGGTTTCTTGCAGTTCTTGATGAACACGGAGTTCCATAAGTCTGGGTCTGGGGCAGAGTGCATGGGCATGTCATTTATTGCTTTTTCAAAGTCTTGTGGTGTTTGGATAATATCTGAGATTTTTGAGATGACCAGATTTTGGGTCCACTCAGTCTGGGCAGCGGCTCGCTGAACATCGAGTCGTATTGGGACTTTAGTATCTCACTCATTTCTTGGCTGTCATCTGTGTATGTCCCATCCCGCCTAAGCAGGGGCCCAATACTGTATGTTTTTTTCCCTTAGATTTGGCATAAGAGAAGTAGTATTCTGTTTTTTTTCAATTTCCTTTATGGCTTTTAGTTCTTTCTGTGATTCTTGTCTCCTGTAAGATTCCTTCAGCTTAAATTCGATTTTTGCATTTTCATTGACTAGTGCCTCCCTTTGTATTTCAGATATATTGGCCACACTCAGTATCTCTGTGACTCTTCACCTTCATCTGTATAGGGAATGTCTTTCTCTTTCTATTTTTACATCTTTCTTTTTCTTAATGGAGTGTGTATTGAGCAGATTTGAAGAACCACAGAATTTATTTTTTCAAGGCAAATGTTTGGATCCGTGTTTAGGATATCTTCCCAGCTTGTTTCGTTTATCACATGGTTTACTTGATTCCATTGTATGTTTTTGTTATTGAAACTGAATTTCGTGAAGAGACCTTCATGACTGCTCACATTTTGCTGGTCAGGAGCCCTGTGCATACTTGTCTGCACCTCTATTATGTTGTGATCTGAGTGTATTGTCTTTGATACAGCTATATTACGTATCAGATCGTCATTATTAGTGAAGATGAGATCCAGCGTATTTTCTAGTCTTGTAGGCTCTACTATTTGCTGGTTTAAGGTGAATTTGGTGCAGAGATTTAGTAGTTCGTGTGTGTGTGAATTTTCATCTGAGCTTCCTCCCGGGGTGATCTCTGCTAAAACATTGTTTGCTATACTCCTCCATTTTAGGTGTCTCAAGTTGAAATCTACTAGTAAGATGTTTGGGGCAGGAGTTGGGAGATTTTCCAGACAGTGGTCAATTTTCTCAAGCTGCTCCTGGAATTGCTGGGAAGTTGCATCTGAAGGCTTCTATACAACCACAATGACAAGGTTTTGGTTTTCAGTCTTTACCGCCAAAACTTCAACTGCATCATTTGAGGTGTTTAGTAGTTCTGTGCAAATGAGCGACTCTGTGACATACAGGCCAACCCCCTCACTCCCCTTTTTTTTGCCTGTTTAGTCTGTCGCATCGGAATAGGTTATAACCTGGGATCCATATTTCGTTGTCAAAATGATCCTTTATGCGAGTCTCTGTGAATGCTGCAAACATTGCATTTGACTTCGTGAGCAGTCCCTTGATGTAAGGAATTTTGCTTTTTGATGGCTTTAGACCCCGTATGTTTACAAAGACAAATGTCGTATTGGTGGAATTTAGGGGGTTTTTATTTGCTGGCTCTAATATCTGTTCTAGGGTAGAGGCCAATGTCCGTGCCTCTGCTCCAGAAGTGTTTTCAGTTGGTGTAGGATAGGATTATTGTCATTTCTTGCTATTTTTTTTCCTCCTGGCCCTAAAAAACCTCTTTCCCTGCAGTGGTTGTGGCTCCCCTCTTTTGTTTCCCATAGTCTGGCTGGTCTGTCTTCTAGTCCCCTTTAGATGATGTGCCTGGCAGTATGCATTGTAGCATTTTCTTTCATGGATTGAGTGACATTTCTGGGTGAAATAAGTTACAGGAGGGGAGTTTCACTGTTGTCATGTGGGTGCGGCATTTTTTTGGGGATGGTCAAAGGTGCATGTCCAACCTGTTTTACCAGATATACCGTGCCTGCAGATACCCAAGGCATAGAATTTAATTCTGTATGCTAGGATTTATTGTAGCTGCGTTCGCTGCTGGTGCATTTATTTTTCCTGTTTCCTCCCTATCTTTCACCCCTGTATGGACATCAGTGCTTCCACCAGGTTTTGCTGGTAGCGTGTCGACACTATTCCCTGAGGCATCATCCCATTTTGATCCATCTCCAGCAGTATCTTTATTTTGAACCTCTGTGGACTGAATAACGTTGTCTTCACTGTCCTCCAGGACAACACTAGTACTCTCACAAGCGCTGTCTTCTAAGACATCACTAGAACCCTCTGGAGCACTTTCCCCCAAGACAACACTAGCACACTCAGCAGTGTTCTCCAGGACAACACTAGCACCCTCAGGAGCACTGTCCAAGACAGCCCCGTCCCTACCACCCATTTTATTTTCCCAGCTGTCATACCATGCTGACATGTCTTTCAAGCAGGATCTTTTATTGGTGTTCTTATCTTTTAATATAGATGTCATTTCCTCGTTTGGGCAGATCCAAAAACATCTCTCTGAGTTCGTCAAGTGTGGTCACTGGTTTAAAATCCTTGCATATACCATAGGTCATTGACCACAGAGATGGCAAGCAGTCCAGGCCTGTTTTCGTCAGTTACCCTTTCTGCAGATTACACAGATCTTCATGGTAGTGGTCATCTTACAGTACTTGACAACTCTCCTAGCTAGCTAGTCTATAATTCCTCCAAGTATTTAATGTTTTGTAACCGTTCTTCCGATTTGGCTGTATTTCCAACGAAACCGTTTGAATCCGCCCGAAACAGGGGAATCCGAACGAATCCAGTTAGTGGGTCACTTTTTTTTTTTTACTAATAATCACCTTAACAGTAGATCTTTCAATCTGTATTGTATCTATTTAAGGTAGTTACTGTTTGGGTGTTTGATGAGGGCGCATAAAACTCCGGCTTTATGCTTGGGTCTTTATGCTTTCCTATTATTACCGAGGTGACTGTAGGGATCTCAGGGAAACTCATAGCAATCTTTTGACATTAATTTTTCATGGGGTTGTTAACTGATGCTGGTTATTTTAACCTGACATGCATATTGTATTTTTTGTGTCCATTCACATTCGTATTTTTTTATTGTGTGTATGTTGTATATGACTGTTTTTATTGCTAAGCGCTCTAAGTGGCATACAAATTCAAAGCGCCCTCTCAGTATGACCACTTCTGGCGTCCTTGGTGTGTGCGCCTAACTGTAGTTACCGCTACTTCCGGCAGCTGGTAAACACTTCACACTTTAAGAGATTCAGAAAGTATGTAAAATTTACCGGCAGGTTCCAGGTGATACAGGCGAGACTCTTTCATTTTCCACGCCATTATCTTCCTTCAGTTTTACCAAGATAATTGATTATTTTGTGTTATTATTATCATGTCAACAGTGTACAACCAAATTAACAAAGGAAGAATAGTGACCGTTAGTGATAGTCTTTTTATATATATATATATTACTTCCGGGTTGGAGGAGTCCATTGTTTACATAATATATTTCTAGGTTGTGTAACGGCTGTTTAGTTCTGCTTCCCTCTCTTCTCTTCGCTTACGAAAATATTCGTTTAATAGATATTTAATGCAGTGAAGTGTTTATTGGTACAACGTTTCACCCACGATCGTGTGGGCTTCATTTGTTTATATTTTAGTAATAGGGTTTCGCAAACACGAGAGCATGTTTCTCTGGCGAACCTAGTTGGTCACTTTCCTCGTAAACACTGCTACACCTCTCTTGGTAAACACACACACACACACACACACACAGTTTTAAGACGAGGTATGATAAAGCTGATGGAGCAGGGGGAGAGAGGACCTAGTAGCGAGAAGTGAAAAGGCGGGGCCAGGAGCTATGTATCGACCCCTGCAACCACAAGTAGGTGAGTACACACAGACACACACACACACACACACACACACACACACACACACACACACACACACACACACACACACACACAGGCCCATACTGGAATATGCAGCACCAGTTTGGAACCCGCACCTGGTCAAGCACATCAAGAAATTAGAGGAACTGCACAGGTTTGCAACAAGGCTAGTTCCAGAGCTAAGGAGAATGACCTGCGAAGAAAGGTTAAGGGAATTCGACCTGACGACACTGGAGGACAGGGCGGTTAGGGGAGACATGATAACGACATACAAAATACTGCAAGGAATGGACAAGGTGGATAGAGACAGGATGTTCCAGAGATGGGACACAGAAACAAGGGGTCACAATTGAAAGTTGAAGACTCAGATGAGTCAAAGAGATGTTAGGAAGTATTTCTTTAGTCATAGAGTTGTCAGGAAGTGGAATGGTCTGGCAAGTAATATAGTGGAGGCATGAACCATAAATAGTTTTAAGACGATGTATGATAAAGCTCGTGGAGCTTTATCATACCTCGTCCTTCAGGATCTTACACACTTTGTGTTAGGCCCATATTGGAGCATGCAGCGCCAGTTTGGAACCCTCACCTATCCAAGCATGTGCAGAAACTAGAGAAAGTGGAAAGGTTTGCAGCAAGATTAGTCCCGGAGCTAAGGGGTATGTCCTACGAGGAGTGGTTAAGGGAAATCGACCCGTCGACACTGGAAGACAGGAGAGTTAGGGGGGATATGATAGCGAAATATAAAATACTGAGAGGTATAGACAAGGTGGACAGACAGGATGTTCCAGAGATGGAACACAGCAACGAGGGGTCGCAGTTGGAAGCTGAAGACTAAGATGAACCATAGGGATGTTAGGAAGCATTTCTTCAGTCACAAAGTTGTCAGGCAGTGGAATAGCCTGGGTAGTGATGTAGTGGAGGCAGGATCCATACATAGCTTTAAAAAGAGGTATGATAAAGCTCACGGAATGGGAAGAGTGACTGGGTAGTGGCCAGGTGAAGAGGCGGGGCCAGGAGCTGTGAATCGACCCCCTCAGCCACAACGAGGTGAGTACAACTAGGCGAGTACACACCACACACACACACACACACACACACACACACACACACACACACACACACACACACACACACACACACACACACACAAGCACATAACACGCAATCTTCCCACTGGGATATCAGATCCTGAGAAAAGTTCAGAGTAGAGGGGGAGGAGGAGTTGCACTGCTCATAAGAAACCGATGGGGATTTGAGGAAATGGAAGGCATGGACGTGATTGGAGAAAGAGACTACATAGTAGGTACAATTCAGTCTGGAGAACATAAAGTAGTCATTGGAGTGATGTATAACCCACCACAGAACTGCAGGAGGCCAAGAGAGGAGTACGAAGAAAACAACAGGGCGATGGTGGACACATTGGCTGAGGTGGCAAGAAGAGCTCACTCGAGCAGAGCAAAGTTACTGGTAATGGGCGATTTCAATCACAGGGAGATCGACTGGGAAAACCTGGAGCCACATGGGGGTCCTGAAACATGGAGAGCCAAGATGATGGATGTGGTACTTGAAAACCTCATGCATCAACATGTCAGGGACACTACCAGAGAGAGAGAGGGGAGGATGAGCCAGCAAAACTGGATCTTGTGTTCACCCTGAGCAGTTCGGACATTGGGGATATCACTTACGAGAGGCCCCTTGGAGCTAGCGATCACGTGGTTCTGAGTTTTGATTATATAGTAGAGTTACAAGTGGAGAAGGTACCAGGAACTGAATGGGAAAAGCCAAACTACAAAAGGGGTGACTACACAGGTATGAGGAACTTCCTGCAGGAGGTTCAGTGGGACAGAGACCTGGTAGGAAAATCAGTAAACGAGATGATGGAATATGTAGCAACAAAGTGCAAGGAGGCAGAGGAAAGGTTTGTTCCCAAGGGAAACGGAAATAATAGGAAGACCAAAACGAGTCCTTGGTTTACCCGAAGGTGTAGGGAGGCAAAAACTAAGTGCATCAGAGAATGGAAAAGGTACAGGAGGCAAAGGACCCAGGAAAATAAGGAGATTAGTAGAAGAGCCAGAAACGAGTACGCACAGATAAGGAGGGAGGCCCAGCGACAGTACGAAAACGACATAGCATCAAAAATCAAGTCTGACCCGAAACTGCTGTATAGCCACATTAGGAGGAAGACAACAGTCAAAGACCAGGTGATAAGGCTGAGGAAAGAAGGTGGAGAACTCACAAGAAACGATCAAGAGGTATGTTAGGAGCTCAACATGAGATTTAAGGAAGTATTTACATTGGAGACTGGAAGGCCTCTCGGGGGACAGACCAGATGGGGACACCAGCAAGGAATATACCAACAAGTGTTGGATGACATACAGATGAGGAGGAGGTGAAGAAACTGCTAAGGGACATCGATACCTCAAAGGCAATGGGACCGGACAACATCTCCCCCATGGGTCCTTAGAGAGGGAGCAGATATGTTGTGTGTGCCACTTACCACAATCTTCAACACGTCTCTGGAAACTGGGCAACTACCTGAGGTATGGAAGATGGCAAATGTAGTTCCCATTTTTAAAAAAGGAGACAGAAAAGAGGCACTAAACTATAGACCTGTGTCACTGACGTGTATAGTATGCAAAGTTATGGAGAAGATTATCAGGAGGAGAGTGGTGGAGCACCTGGAACGGAACAAGAGTATAAACGCCAACCATCATGGATTCATGGAAGGAACATCCTGTGTCACAAACCAAAGACTGCAAACCTCGCTCAAGGAGAGAGATCTTGGAGTGAGTATAACACCGAGCATGTCTCCAGAAGCACACATCAACCAGGTAACTGCTGCAGCATATGGGCGCCTGGCAAACCTGAGAACAGCGTTCCAATACCTTAATAAGGAATCGTTCAAGACACTGTACACCGTGTACGTCAGGCCCATACTGGAGTATGCAGCACCTGTTTGGAACCCGCACTTGATAAAGCATGTCAAGAAACTAGAGAAAGTGCAAAGGTTTGCGACAAGGTTAGTTCCAGAGCTAAGGGGAATGTCTTATGAAGAAAGGTTAAGGGAGATCGGCCTGACGACACTAGAGGACAGGAGGGTCAGGGGAGACATGATAACGACATATGAAATGCGGAATAGACAAGGGGACACAGAAACAAGAGGTCACAATTGGAAGTTGAAGACACAGATGAGTCAGAGAGATATTAGGAAGTATTTCTTCAGTCATAGAGTTGTCAGGCAGTGGAATAGCCTAGAAAGTGATGTAGTGGAGGCAGGAACCATACATAGTTTTAAGACGAGGTATGATAAAGCTCATGGAGCGGGAAAAGAGAGGACCTAGTAGCAACCGGCGAAGAGGCGGGGCCAGGAGCTAGGACTCGACCCCTACAACCACAAATAGGTGAGTACAAATAGGCGAGTACATGCACGCATATACAACAGGCCTAGTGTGTAATCGACATGTGCCTAAGACTCCAGAAAGACGAAGAGGTGGGGTACACCACCAAGTGTCGCACACAATACATACAACCGAGGAAGAAGTGAAGAGGCTGCTGAGTGAGCTAGATAACTCAAAGGCGATGGGGCCGGATAACATCTGAGATAGGGACGACAGCAAATGTAGTCCCATTTAAAAAAAAAAAAGGGAGACAGACAAGCACTAAACTATAGAGCAGTGTCACTGACATGTATAGTATGTAAAGTCATGGAGAAGATTATCAGGAGAAGAGTGGTGGAACACCTAGAAGGGAATGAGCTTATCAACAACAGCCAACACGGCTTCAGGGACGGAAAATCTTGTCACAAACCTACTGGAGTTCTATGACAGGGTGACAGCAGTAGGACAGGAGAGAGAAGGGTGGACAGATTGCATTTTCTTGGACTGTAAGAAGGCGTTTGACACAGCTCCACACAAGAGATTAGTGTAAAAACTGAAGGACCAAGCAGGGATAACAGGGAAGGCACTACAATGGATCAGGAATACCTGTCAGGAAGACAGCGAGTCATGGTACGTGGCGAGGTGTCAGAGTGGGCGCCTGTGACGTGAGGGGTTCCACAGGGATTAGTCCTAGGACCGGTGCCGTTTCTGGTATTTGTGAACGACATGACGGAAGGAATAGACTCAAAAGTATCCCTGTTTGCAGATGATGTGAAGTTGACGAGAAGAATTCAGTCGGACGGACGAGGACCAGGCAGAACTACAGAGGAATCTGGACAGGCTGCAGGTTTGATCCAGCAATTGGCTCCTGGAGTTCAACCCCACCAAGTGCAAAGTCATGAAGATTGGGGAAGGGCAAAGAAGACCGCAGATGGAGTACAGTCTATGGGGCCAGAGACTACAAACCTCACTCAAGGAAAAAGATCTTGGGGTGAATATAACACCAGGCACATCTCCTGAGGGGCACATCAACCAAATAAGTGCTGCAGCATATGGGTGCCTAGCAAACCTAAGAACAGCATTCTGCCATTTTAATAAGGAATCGTTCAGGGCCCTGTACACTGTGTACGTTAGGCCCATATTGGATTATGCGGCACCAGTTTGGAACCCACGCCTAGCCAAGCACGTAAAGCAACTAGAGAAAGTGCAAAGGTTTGCAACAAGACTAGTCTCAGAGCTAAGGAGTATGTCTTACGAGGAGAGGTTAAGGGAAATCGACCTGACGACACTGGAGGACAGGAGAGATAGGGGGGACATGATAACGACATACAAAATACAGAGAGGATTTGACAAGGTAGACAGACAAAATGTTCAGAGATGAGACACAGTAACAAGGGGACACAGTTGGAAGTTGAAGACTCAGATGGATCACAGGGATGTTAGGAAGTATTTTTTTAGTCACAGAATTGTCAGGAAGTGGAAAAGTTTGGGAAGCGATGTATTGGAGGCAGGATCCATTCATAGCTTTAAGCAGAGGTATGATAAAGCTCATGGTGTAGGGAGAGTGACCCAGTAGCAGCCAGTGAAAAGGCGGGACCAGGAGCTATGAATCGACCCCTGCAACTACAACTAGGTGAGTACACCCCCCCCCCACACACACACACACACACCGGACATCTCTCCATGGGTCCTTAGAGAGGGAGCAGATACACTACGTGTGCCACTAACCAAAATCTTCAACACTTCCCTTGATACTGGGCAACTACCTGAAGTATGGAAGAAGGCAAATGTAGTCCCCATCTGTATGAAAGGAGACAGAAATGAAGCACTAAATTATAGACCAGTGTCACTGACATGTATAGTATGCAAAGTCTTGGAAAAGATTATCAGGACGAGACTGGTGGAGCACCTGGAGCGAACGAGATGATAAACGACAGCCAGCACGGATTCATGGAAGGCAAATCCTGTGCCACAAACCTACTAGAGTTTTATGACAAGGTAAGAGAGGGAGGGGTGGGTTGATTGCATTTTCTTGGACTGCAAGAAGGCCAGAAGGCCTTCGACACAGTTCCTCATAAGAGGAAGATAGAGGAACAGGCACGTATAACAGGAAGGGCACTGCAATGGATCACAGAATACCTAACAGGGAGGCAACAGTGAGTCATGGGCCGTGATGAGGTATCACAGTGGGCGCCGGTGACGAGCGGGATCCCACAGGGGTCAGTAATGGTACCAGTGCTATTCTTGGTATATGTGACGGAAGGGATAGACTCAGAAGTGTCCCTGTTTGCAGATGATGTGAAGTTAATGAGGAGAATTAAATCAGACTCAGGACCAAACAGGTCTACAAAGAGACCTGGACAGGCTGGATGCGTGGTCCAGAAACTGGCTCCTAGAATTTAACCCCGCCAAATGCAAAGTCATGAAGATCGGAGGAGGGCAAAGAAGACCACAGACTGAGTATAGGCTAGGAAGCCAAAGGCTGCAAACCTCACTCAAGGAGAAAGACCTAGGAGTGAGTATAATACCGAGTACATCGGCAGAAGCACACATTAACCAGATAACTGCTGCGGGATATGGGCGCTTAGCAAACCTGAGAATAGCGTTCCGGTACCTCTGTAAGAAATCGTTTAAGACTTTACACAGTGTACGTCAGGCCCATACTGGGGTACGCAGCACCAGTTTGGAACCCACACCTGGTCAGACACATCAAGAAATTAGAGAAAGTGCAAAGGTTTGCAACAAGGCTAGTTCCAGAGCTAAGGGGAATGTCCTATGAAGAAAGGTTAAGGGAAATCGGTCTGACAACACTGGAGGACAGGAGGGTCAGGGGAGACATAACGACATACAAAATACTGCGTGGAATAGACAAGGTGGACAGATACAGGATGTTCCAGAGATGGGACACCAAAAACAACCCTTTGACTCAGATGAGCCAAAGGGATGTTAGGGAGTATTTCTTCAGTCATAGAGTAGTTAGAAAGTGGAACAGTCTGGCAAGCGATGTAGTGGAGGCAGGAACTATACATAGTTTTAAGACGAGGTATGATGAAGCTCATGGAGCAGGGAGAGAGAGGACCTAGTAGTGGTCAGTGAAGAGGCGGGGCCAGGAGCTGAGTCTCGACCCCTGCAACCACAATTAGGTGAGTACACACCAACCACCACACACACACACACACACACACACACACACACACACACACACACACACACAATATATATTATATATATATATATATATATATATATATATATATATATAATATATATATATATACACACCTAATATTTGAGGGAGAGAAGTATGTTAATGAGCCTCATTAGTGGTGGTATGGTGGGACGGTAGCAATTAAGGAAGTGAGATAACAGTCTGTTATTCACTCTCAGGATCAAAGGGTAGAGGGAGGGGAAGTGAAGTCATGTAGGAAGGGGACGGGGTAAGGAAGAGAGGCGAGGGCGGGGGATGGGAGGAGAGAGAAGAAGGGTAATATGATTACTGAGAGATGACGCAAGAATGCACACCGCGAGAGAGTATAAGAAGAGACGTGGGGGGAGGGTGCATAGCAGGTGTGAAGGAGTGCTGATAGTGACGCTATAGTTAACATTGATGTTATGATGATGTTAGTTACATTATTCACGATGTTTATATTATTAACATTTGATGTTTATGGTGTTGATGTTAATGTTTATGTTATTGACACTGGTAGTGATGTTAATATTTTATGTTTTTGAGACTGTTGATGACTTTGACCTTATTTACGTATATATTAACTACACTCTTGATGTATTTTTTTAATATTTTTATATTTGCACTCCCTGGGGAAGTGGAAAAGAATCCTTCCTCCGTAAGCCATGCGTGTCATCAGATGCAACTAAAATGCCTGGAGCAAGGGACTAGTAACTCCCCTTCTCCTGTATAAATTACTAAATGTGAAAAGAAGAAAAATTTTCTTGTGTTAGAAAAAAAAATTATTTGAGTTTCCGGCACGTGTCTTCAAATTTTATTTTTGACATTAGTCTTCCAGGCATTGTCTTCCCTTTCCTTTCTCTTCTCCTCAGCCTTTTCTGACTCCTCCTACATTGTGCTGTCTCTGGAGGCAGTACAAGGTTCGTAGGGTCGAGTCCTGGCCTGCCGCAGTTTGGTAAATGATTTAAAATCACTTATTTCGTGATTTCATTGATATATATATATATATATATATATATATATATATATATATATATATTATATATATATATATATATATATATATATATATATATATATATATATTATTGTACCCACGGAACAAGTATTGATCAATAACAACACTGCACTAGCCAAGGAATCGAACCCATGCTGTTTTGGCCCGCCTCATGGTGAGAGAAAACGCATGATGCTTTAAAACACTAGACCACACAATCCTTAACAATAGTGCATCCTGCCAAACTAGATGTTGTACCCACCATCGAAGGACATACGGTGGTGTGGACGCCTCTAAGCTAATTTCATTCTACTCCCTGTTTGTGTACTAGCTCAACATGAGGCGGGCCAAAACAGCATAGGTTCGACTCCTTGGCTAGTGCAGTGTTCCTATTATATGTACCAGTGTATTCTGTTTACAAATAAAGTTCACATACCATATAGAATATAGGGGGTGGTAGGAGAAGAAAATATTCAAACAGCTTCGTGGAGAACCTTGAGTTTTCCTTGAAGTACGTTTATCGTCTTCTCTGAGGATGAGGGTCTCCAGTACAGTTCTAGAGGTGGTACCTCCTTATATTTTTTAGAATATATATATATATATATATATATACTCATTTTCTGATCAGTGATATTACACCTATTTTAAAGTGAGTTGTGGTGCTGATTCCGAATGTGTCATCGGTTTTGCTTGATTGGCTCTAATGTTTGATAAATTTGGTATCCCATTGAAAAACATAAAAGGTATGAAAAATATATTGATCAGGCGGAGCTCGCTTACAAATCGCTCTGAAATTATTTTTTTAGATCATGCAAAAGTCAGCTCATGTAATACATACTAGCACTTCATTCTATATAATAAAAGATCAACATAGTAAGATAATTCAGATACCACTAATTATTGCATATGAGAACGTTGTTTGTACGATTTTCTTCTATGTTGGTCATGAGTACAGTTTTGTTGAGTGAACAACTGGAAGAGATGCATATTGGTTACGATTGTGCAATAAAACACATTTCAAGCTTCTAATGGAGCTGTCTACAAACAATCGCTAATCTCCTGGTGGATATTAGTCCAGCATACAAGTTCTTGATCTTGGCTGAAGTAAGGAAGGAGTTCAAACTCTCTTGTTCCATAAACTGTTATTTAAATTAATTTTGTAGAGAGTTCTTTTAGTCTGGATGATAAACGTTCAGATGCTTGCTTTGACAAACTGAGGTCATGTATCAGATCATCGAGTTCTTCTTGGGAGGTATGGTGAAATGTTGAAATGCTTACTGCTTACCGAGTTTCTTCAACATCTGACAATAGAAGGTCAGGCAGTGTTGTAAACACTGGTATAGGAACGTCTTCGCTGTGTGGCACAGGTCTCCTTGCTGACTCAAAATTAGAAAATTCCCACTTGACTTTCTTGTATCGATTGAAACATTTCACATTCACCATACAGAAATAAGAATCGTTGTGGTGGTTTTTCGGATCTCTCCGCACCATACGCACACCAAAGTTTAAATTTTTCTTTGCCTATTTTTTCATTGTCGTCAACATTGTACACAAGTTATGTTTACCATGTGGGAAGCCCAAGACTTATCTTGTTCTCCAGCGTCACTCCAAAATAAGCAAGATAAGTCTGTTTTACAAAATCTGTGATTTTTTCTTTGTTTTTGTGAAGAGTATTCACCACAAATGTAGCAAAATACATTAGTATTGTTTAAGCAGACTCTTCGTGAATAACTCATGTTTATCTGGAAAAAATAACAAAATAAAGGTGACAGTATTGTCACGTGGTCATTGTTGATACAGATTCTTTCGTTAAATGTTAAGGCATTTAAAAATGAAAATCTAATTTTTATTAAAACTATCTGTATATACAAATTGTCATTGCATATACATATACACGCGTTATGGCTTAAGTTCCCTATTAACTGAGGGTAGGTATGCAATATCTCACAAACTACAGCCAGCTTGAACAACTTATTGTCATTTTCAAATTCAGCAACCCCAAAATACCCTAAATACCTTCAAATATCCTTGGCAACGATTATTGTGTTGTTGACCAGTGAGCTATTATTATTATTATTATTATTATTATTATTATTATTATTATTATTATTATTACTTATATATTACTGAATATGCATACATTCCTATCTAATACAGAGTTCTTCCTGGCAGGTAACGGAACGACACGTGCTGCTGGTGCTCCATCCAGGAAGTGAAACACGGTAGTGGGATTCCCAGCTGGGCGTGGCTCCACTCTCTGCCAAGTTTTACACACACACACACACACACACACACACACACACACACACACACACACACACACACACACACACACACACACACACACACACACACACACACTCACACACACTCACACAATCACTCTCACACACTCACACACTCTCACACACTCTCACACACTCTCACACACTCTCACACACTCACACTCACACACACACACACACACCACACACACACACACACACACACACACACACACCACACTCACACCTCACACTCACATCTCACTCCACTCACACACACACACACACACACACACACACACACACACACACACACACACACACACACACACACACACACACACACACAGGAGCTCGGACTCGACCCCTGCAACCTCAACTAGGTGAGTACATACACACTTACGCACTCTTTCCCCTTCCTTCTTCCTTTACCCTCCCTTTACCCCCTCCTCTTCCCTTCTCAGTCACTTCTCCCCCTCCCCTCACTTTCCGGGAAGACTGAGGATGATTTGAAGTGTTGGAGGCAAGAAGATTGTGTTGATGACGGAAGGAAGATGGAGGACAGTTGGATTTACTACAGTGTGTGTGGGGCTACACTATTGTGTGATAATTACATAGTGGGAACACGTTGTGTGTGGCTACACTATTGTGTGATAGTTACATAGTGGGAACACGTTGTGTGTGGCTACACTATTGTGTGATAGTTACATAGTGGGAACACGTTGTGTGTGGCTACACTGTTGGGTGATAGTTACATAGTGGGAACACTCGTTGTGTGTGGCTACACTGTTGTGTGATAGTTGCATAGTGGGAACACGTTGTGTGTGGCTACACTGTTGTGTGATAGTTACATAGTGGGAACACTCGTTGTGTGTGGCTACACTGTTGTGTGATAGTTACATAGTGGGAACACGTTATGTGTGGCTACACTGTTGGGTGATAGTTACATAGTGGGAACACTCGTTGTGTGTGGCTACACTGTTGGGTGATAGTTACATAGTGGGAACACTCGTTGTGTGTGGCTACACTGTTGGGTAAAAAGGTAAAATACAACTGTTAGTTATCAAGCAAGACGATGGGATAAAATCCCAATTCAGAGACACTGGGTAACGATAATGATAACAGAAACAGTGGAAAGGCAAAGGTGAACAGGGAGAAGACAAGAAAAGCTTGACATAAACAGTCGTAGCGCTAGAAATATGATGAACGAGGTGAGTTTGCAGGTATATCAAAGGTATGATGTGTAAGAATGGTATATAATACCGACAAGATGAAATTAAGACACATGTGCAACATCTGGGTATCTTTATTGTAGACGTTTCGCCATTCAGTGGCTTTATCAATACAAATTCTTGGACATAACTTGAAGACAGTAGAACTATGTACAGAAGATGAGGTAATCAGTCCCTCAACCTAGGAGTAGGTGCGAAGAGCACCATAGTCGTGGAGATTCTGAAGCAGAAGAAAGGAGCCTGGCGCTTATATAGTAACGTCAGGTGTAGCAGACGAGGGCATATTCACTGGTAGGCGGGATTCCCCAGTGGAAGTAGGTCCTTCCCAAAGAGATGGGTTAGTTGTATGATGTTATCGCAGTAACCAAGATGGTAATGGCTCAGATGTGCAATATCTGGGCATCTATATTTTGTAGACGTTTCGCCATCCAGTGGCTTTATCAGTACAGTAGAGGGACGCAAACGGAAGCTTGTGGAAGAGGTAATCAGTCCCTCAGCCTCGCAGAATTATATGCGGAAGACGGTAATCAGTCAGCCTATAAGCAGGTGTTGAGCAGCATAGTAACCGAGATTCACCAAGACTACCGTGCTCAGTACCTGCTCCTAGGCTGAGGAATTGTATATAATTCTGCGAGGATAAGGAACTGATTACCTCCTCTTTTACAGTCTCCCGTTTCATGTCCATGTATTGATAATGCCACTGGACTGCGAAACGTCTATTAAATAAAGAAACTCAGATGTACATGGTGTTGTATACCAATGATCCATGAACTGAGATGTTGTATTTGAAGAGTCGAGACGTGCCTACTGATTGCCACATTCAGGGATTTAAATTGGACCAGGTTAATTGATATAACTGGAAGGGGAGCGGGATGGTGCTAGATGTCTGAGAAAACTTGAACAACTCCATGAAAATATGTATAAAAACTGAAGAAACAGCGTGAGTAAACTTTTTAGGATATGAAAAGTTAATTTTAGGTGTTTTATATCGATCTCTGAACTCGGCAACCGACCAGGGAAGCTTCTATAGGACAAAATAATTAAGGGTTCTCTACGTGATGCTGTACTAATTATAGGGGATTTCAGTTTTAGCCAGATTAAAATTCTTTGACTGGAAAGAGTCCAACGAATTGCTAGTAGTAGTTTAGGACTCTGGTTTTTAAGCAGTTTGTAACAGAACCTACAATGTAAATTATGATGCTTCATTGTCGTCTATGTTCCAGAGGTAGAGTTACCGACAAAATTTTAGATAAATGGACACATGCAACTAATGTGACATTTTATTGTGGCATCGTTTCGCTCTCCAGGAGCCAAACATTGCCATAATGTCACATTTGTTGCATCTGTGTCCTTTTAACTAACGTATGTTCAAAAGGACTTTCAAGTGTTCCCAGTGGTACAGATGTTTGTGTACAGACAGTAAAAGTTCTCAGTATATAGTAGTAGTCCTGCTGGACTCACCATCTGAACCTTCTAGTTATCCAGCCCAACATTTTTCTTGTGGTAACACTATCAACATTCTCGTGGTTCTTGAATGTGAGATCTTTTGACATCATTTCTCCCAAGTCTCACACACGGAACCTTCGCCCTATTAAATGATTTCAGCTTGTCCCGTTCTTCATTTCAGTCTTTATTCCTCCATTCTTTCATAACGGAGCAACTGAAACATGTCCTCATTGAAGATCATATTGTCACCTAAGGCCCAGTGGAAGACTTGATTTATATTTGCTTAAATATTCTGTTATTTCGAAGTGTCCTTGAGAGATGCCGCTCATCAAGATTTTGGTATCAGCAAAGGTGCTAAAGGGCTGTGATTTATATCCTTATCAATGTCTGATACAAGAATGAAAAACAAGTGAGGCTAGTACTCTCTGCCTTGAAGATCAAAGCTTTATATATATATATATATATATTATATATATATATATATATATATATATATATATATATATATATATATATATATATATATATATATATATATATATATATATATATATATGTGTGTGTGTGTGTGTGTGTGTATACGTATATATATGTCGTGCCGAATAGGTAAAACTGGTCAATTACGAAGAACTCATTTAAAGGTAAGTCCTTTCTAAAATTTTCTCTTGTACGTTTAAAGATATATATTTTTCATTTATGTTAATGTAAAAATTAATAATTTTGTACAAAAAGAAACTTAGAAAACTTGTCTAATCTTATTATAACAAACGCAATTTAATTTAGCCTAAATCAGCTAAATATATATTCGATAAGTATACAATAATTTAATAATAAACAGACACAATGAAATATATTTTTTTTCGTTAGGTTTAGAATGATTTTTGCAAAATTATTTCGTACACAGATTTTCGCTAGCCTCATGCTGGCGGTCAAACACGCCATTTTCTTTTAATACCTGTTTTATTTCGTGGTCCTTGGCCTGATAGGCAACGGTCTCGCTTCAGACGCTGAGTGTCCGTGATTCGATTCCCGGCAAGGGAATCGAATCACGCACACGTATGTGTGCGTGTGTGTGTAGGTGTATAGCTGTGGGTGTGGTGTAGGTGCTATGGGTGTTGGGGTGCAGTGTCCTATTCACCTAGCAAGCAAGTAGGTACCTGAGTGTTAGTCAACTGGTGTGGGTCGCATCCTGGGGGACAAGATTGAGGACCACAATGGAAATATGACACAGTCCTTAGATGATGCACTGCCTTTCTTGGGTTATCCTGGGCGGCTAAGACTCCGTGATTAAAAATCCGAACAAATTCTTAACACAAAGCTTGTAGGGGGTCATACAGGACCTTGGGGAATGGGAGGCAGAGTCCATTCTAGGAGAGGGAGGTAGGGCAGCTTCAGTTCCTTGGATCGAGAGTTCCTCACTGGATCCAAAGTTGAAGGTTTTTCTTTCAGTAACCATCACGTGCACTCTATGATCTCTGAAATTTCCGATTTTCAGGATTCTTAGTTGCTCATATCTCCTGTGGTTTCTGACTATCACAGCTACCCTCTATTTTTCCTTTACTCATTATTTGGTAGTCATCTGAGAATATCGTATTTGATATTATCTCGCGTAATTGAAAAGTCACTGTTCCAGGATCGAAACGTTTTCTACGTCATAGTGTTTGGTTACGTGTTGTTTTAAACCAAATGCATTATTTGTTGTTATTTCTGAGTTTCATTTCCGTATTATCTGCAATATCAAGTTTTTCCTCTCGTCTTTCTATCATGATTTCACATTCATTGACGATTTAATATATTTGAGTAATGATAGGTCAATATCAAAATCTTTGCTGCTGCTGACACCATCAGAATCAGCTGATACCCTTCAAGACTGATACTTACGTACGTACCTATATTTGAGTACCACACTCTGAGCTTGCATCTTTATTGTTTTCTGGGCATGTTGTTGACGTACCCATTGTGCGCGCACTCACCTAATTGTACTCGCCTAATTGTGGTTGCAGGGGTCGAGCCTCAGGCTCCTGGCCCCGCCTCTTCACTGATCGCTACTAGGTCCTCTCCCTCTCTGCTTCCTGAGCTTTGTCATACCTCTTCTTAAAACTTATGTATGGTTCCTGCCTCCACTACTACACTTGCTAGGCTATTCCACTTCCTGACGACTCTATGACTGAAGAAACACTTCATAACGTCACAGAAACAAGGGGTCACAACGTCCAGTTGTGACCCCTTGTTTGTGTGTCCCCTCTCTGGAACATCCTATCTATGTCCACCTTGTCTATTCCCCTCAGTATCATGTATGTCGTTATCATGTCTCCCCTGACCCTTCTGTCCTCCAGTGTCGTCAGTCCGATTTCCGTAAACCTTTCCTCGTACGACATTTCCCTGAGCTCTGGGACTAGCCTTGTTGCAAACCTTTATACTTTCTCAAACTTCTTGACGTGCTTGACCAGGTGTGGGTTCCAGACTGGTGCTGCATACTCTAGTATGGGCCTAACATACACAGTGTACAGTGTCTTGAACGATTCCTTATTAAGGTATCGGAACGCTATTCTCAGGTTTGCCAGGCGCCCGTATGCTGCAGCAGTTATTTGGTTGATGTGTGCCTCCGGTGACGTGCTCGGTGTTATGGTCACCCCAAGGTCTTTCTCCCTGAGTGAGGTCTGTAGTCTTTGTCCACCTAGCCTATACTCTGTCTGCGGTCTTCTTTGCCCCTCCCCAATCTTCATGACTTTGCATTTGGCAGGACTGAATTCGAGAAGCCAGTTTCTGGACCACATGTCCAGCCTGTCCAGGTCTCTTTGCAGTCCTGCCTCATCCTCATCCGATTTAATTCTTCTCATCAACTTCACATCTGCGAATAGGGACACTTCAGAGTCTGTTCCTTCCATCATGTCGTTCACATATATCAAAAATAGCACTGGCCCTAGAACTGACCCCTGTGGGACCCCGCTTGTCACAGGCGCCCACTGTGATACCTCTTCCCGTACCATGACTCGTTGCTGCCTCCCTGTCAGGTATTCCCTGATCCATTGCAGTGCCCTCCCTGTTATTTGCTCCTGATCCTCCAGCTTCTGCACTAATCTCTTGTGGGGAACTGTGTCAAAGGCCTTCCTGCAGCCTAGAAAAACGCAATCAACCCACCCCTCTCTCTCGTGTCTTACTTCTGTTACTTTGTCATAAAACTCCAGGAGGTTTGTGACACAGGATTTGCCTTCCATGAACCCATGCTGGTTTTCATTTATAATCTTGTTCCATTCCAGGTGTTCCACCACTCTCCTCCTGATAATCTTCTCCATGACTTAGCACACAATACATGTCAGAGGCACAGGTCTGTAGTTTAGTGCCTCATTTCTGTTTCCTTTCTTAAATATGGGGACTACATTTGCTGTCTTCCATTTCTCAGTAGTTGCCCAGTTTCAAGGGATGTGTTGAAGATTGTGGTTAGGGGCACACACAGCATCTCTGCTCCTTCTCTTAGGACCCATGGGGAGATGTCCGGTCCCATCGCCTTTGAGGTATCAAGGTCACTTAGCAGCTTCTGCACCTCCTCCTCAGTTGTTCGTATGTCCTCCAACACTTGTTGGTATATTCCCTCTTGATGTTCCCTTCTGTGCTGTCTTCCCACAGCCCTTCCTGTCTCTACTATAAAAACTTCCTTAAATCTCCTGTTTAGCTCCTCACATACCTCCTGATCATTTCTTGTGAGTTCTCCACCTTCTGTCCTCAATCTGATCACCTGGTCTTTGACTGTTGTCTTCCTCCTGATGTGGCTATACAACAGTTTCGGGTCAGTCTTGATTTTCGATGCTATGTCATTTTCATACTGTCGCTGGGCCTCCCTCCTTACCTGTGCATACTCGTTCCTGGCTCTGCGACTGATCTCCCTATTTTCGTGTGTTCTCTGCCTTCTGTACTTTTTCCATTCTCTATTGCACTTTGTTTTTGCCTCCTTACACCGTCGGGTAAACCAGGGGCTCGTTCTGGTCTTCCCATTGTTTATGTTGCCCTTGGGAATAAACCTTTCCACTGCCTCCTTGCATTTTGTTGTTACATATTCCATCACTTCGTTTACTGGCTTTCCTGCCAGTTCTCTGTCCCATGGAACCTCCTGCAGGAAGTTCCTCAACCCTATGTAGTCCCCTCTTTGATAGTCAGGCTTTTCCCATTCAACTCCTGTTACTTTTTCCAATTGCAACTCTACTATGTATTCAAAACACAGAACTACGTGGTCGCTAGCTCCTAGGGGACTCTCATATGTGATTTCCGCAATGTCTGAACTGCCCAGGGTGAACACAAGGTCCAATCTTGCTGGTTCATCCTCCCCTCTCACTCTGGTAGTGTCCTTAACATGTTGGTGCATGAGGTTTTCCAGCACCACGTCCAACATCTTGTGTGTGTGTGTGTGTGTGTGTGTGTTCACTCGCCTAATTGTACTCACCTTTTTGAGGTTGCAGGGGTCGAGTCCGAGCTCCTGGCCCCGCCTCTTCACTGGTCGCTACTAGGTCACTCTCCCTGAACCGTGAGCTTTATCATACCTCTGCTTAAAGCTATGTATGGATCCTGCCTCCACTGCATTGCTTCCCAAACTATTCCACTTCCTGACTACTCTGTGGCTGAAGAAATACTAACATGAGATAATGGATAATGGATAATGGGAACTTTCAAAACGAGAGATGCCAAGCCCATGATGATCCTTTTCAAATCACTTGTTCTCTCTAGGCTGGAATACTGCTGTACATTAACATCTCCATACAAAGCAGGTGAAATCGCAGATCTAGAGAGTGTACAGAGATCCTTTACTGCACATATAAGTTCTGTCAAGCACCTTAACTACTGGGAACGCTTGGAAGCACTTGACTTGTACTCGTTGGAACGCAGGAGGGAGAGATATATCATAATCTACACTTGGAAAATCTTGGAAGGAATGGTCCCAAATCTGCACACAGAAATCACTCCCTACGAAAAGTAAAAGACTGGGCAGGCGATGCAAAATGCCGCCAATAAAAAGTTGGGGCGCCATTGGTACACTAAGAGAAAACACCATAAGTGTCCAGGGCCCAAAACTGTTCAACAGCCTCCCATCAAGCATTAGGGGAATTGCCAATAAACCCCTGGCTGCCTTCAAGAGAGAGCTGGACAGATACCTAAAGTCAGTGCCGGATCAGCCGGGCTGTGGCTCGTACGTCGGACTGCGTGCGGCCAGCAGTAACAGCCTAGTTGATCAGGCCCTGATCCATCGGGAGGCCTGGTCATGGACCGGGCCGCGGGGGCGTTGATCCCAGGAATAACCTCCAGGTAACATCCCTGTGATTCATCTGTGTCTTTAACTTCCAACTGTGTCCCCTTGTTGCTGTGTTCCATCTCTGGAACATCTTGTCTTTGTCCACCTTGTCAATTCCTCTCAGTACTTTGTCGTTATCATGTCCCCCCTATCTCTCCTGTCCTCCAGTTTCGTCAGGTCGATTTCCCTTAACCTCTCCTCGTAGGACATACCGCTTAGCTCTGGGACTAGTCTTGTTGCAAAGCTTTGCACTTTCTCTAGTTTCTTTACATGCTTGGATAGGTGTGGGTTCCAAACTGGTGCCACATACTCCAATATGGGCCTAACGTACACGGTGTACAGGGTTCTGAACTATTCCTTATTAAGATGTCGGAATGCTGTTCTGAGGTTTGCTAGGCGCCCATATGCTGCAGCAGTTATTTGGTTGATGTGCGCTTCAGGAGATGTGTCTGGTGTTATACTCACCCCAAGATCTTTTTCCTTGAGTGAGGTTTGTAGTCTCTGGCCCCATAGACTGTACTCCATCTGCTGTCTTCTTTGCACCTTCCCCAATCGTCATGACTTTGCACTTGGTAGGGTTGAACTCCAGGAGCCATTTGCTGGACCAGGTCTGCAGCCTGTCCAGATCCCTTTGCAGTTCTGCCTGGTCTTCGATCGAACGAATTCTTCTCATCAACTTCGTCATCTGCAAACAGGGACACTTCGGAGTCTATTCCTTCCTTCATGCCGTTCACAAATACCAGGAACAGGATTGACCCCAGTGGGACCTCGCTGGTCACAGGCCCCCACTCTGACACCTCGCCACGTACCATGACTCGCTGCTGTCTTCCTGACAAGTATTCCCTAATCCATTGTACTGCCTTCCTTGTTATCCCTGCTTGGTCCTCCAGTTTTTGCACTAATCTCATGTGTGGAACTGTGTCAAACACCTTTTTGCAGTACAAGAAAATGCAATCCACCCACCCCTCTCTCTCTTGTCTTACTGCTGTCACCATGTCATAGACCTCCAGTAGGTTTGTGACACAGGATTTCCCATCCCTGAAACCGTGTTGGCTGCTGTTGATGAGATTATTCCTTTCTAGGTGTTCCACCACCCTTCTGATAATCTTCTCCATGCCTTTGTATACCATACATGTCAGTGACACTGGTCTGTAGCTTAGTGCTTCATGTCTGTCTCCTTTTTTAAAGATTGGGACTACATTTGCTGTCTTCGATGCCTCAGGCAATCTCCCTGTTTCGAGAGATGTATTGAATATTGTTGTTAGGGGTACATATAGTGCCTCTGCTCCCTCTCTCAGGACCCATGGAGAGATGTTATCCAGCCACATTGCCTTTGAGGTATCTAGCTCACTCAGAAGCCTCTTCACTTCTTCCTCAGTTGTGTGTACTGTGTCCAGCACTTGGTGGTGTAACCCACCTCTCCATCTTTCTGGAGCCCCTTCTGTTTCCTCTGTGAACACTTTGAATCTCTTGAGTTCCTCACTTACTTCATGGTCATTTCTTGTTTTCTCCTCTCCTCCCTTCCTTAGCCTGATTACCTGGTCCTTGACTGTTGTTTTCCTCCTGATGTGGCTGTATAACAGCTTCAGGTCAGATTTGGCTTTTGCTGTTATGTCATTTTCATCTTGTTGTTGGGCCTCCCTTCTTATCTATGCATATTCATTTCTGGCTCTACGACTGCTCTCCTTATTCTCTTGGGTCCTTTGCCTTCTATACTTCTTCCATTCCCTAGCAAACTGGTTTTTGCCTCCCTGTACCTTTGGGTGAACCATGGGCTCATCCTGGCTTTTTCATTATTCCTGTTACCCTTGGGTACAAACCTCTCCTCAGCCCCCTTGCACATTGTTGTTACATATTCCATCATCTCATTAACTGGCTTCCCTGCCAGTTCTCTGTCCCACTGAACCCCATTCAGGAAGTTCCTCATTCCCATGTAATCTCCTTTCTTGTAGTTTGGCTTCATTCGTCCTGGCCTTCCTGCTTTCCCCTCCACTTGTAGCTCTACTGTATATTCGAAGCTTAAAACCACATGATCACTGGCCCCAAGGGGTCTTTCATATGTGATGTCCTCTATATCTGCACTTCTCAAGGTGAATACTAGGTCCAGTCTTGCTGGTTCATCCTCTCCTCTCTCTCTCTTGTAGTGTCCCTTACGTGTTGGTACATGAAGTTTTCCAGTACCATCTCCATCATCTTAGCCCTCCATGTATCTTGCCCCCCCATGTATCTTGGCCCCCATGTGGCTCCAAGTTCTCCCAATCGATTTCCTCGTGGTTAAAGTCACCCATGATCAGGAGTTTTGCCCTGCATGCATGAGCTCTTCTGGTCACTGCAGCCAGTGTGTCAACCATCTCTCTATTGCTCTCATCATACTCTTGCCTTGGCCTCCTGCTGTTCTGTAGTGGGTTATACATCATTGCAATTGGTTTAGAAAGACACGTAAGCAAACACTGACATATTTATTAGAAAGCATTTCAATCCTGGGACCTTGATCACTTCTAACATACAGAGGTAGAAAGACATTATATATATAGGTGGAGAGTGAGGTGTGAGCGACGCACAGTGACCTGAAGAATGTCATGTTGGGATGAGGACGGGTAGACAATGAAATCATGTGACTCCTGTGTTGTTGGGTTGGTGATGCTTAAGTATCATGTATGCCAATGTTTTTGAAATTTTGTAGTTTCCAGTGCTACATTCTATAGTGTCGGTGACGGCGATTAGTGAGGCTTCTAGGCACCGTCGGCGTCTGAGGTCGGGTTTGGTGAGAACGAGTTGTGCCTCATTCCAGTTCATCAAATGCCCCGTGGAGTCTCTCTGGAGGACACAGAATCCCCTGTGGATTCTGTCCCATGAAATATGTAGGCGAGACAGGCAGAGATCTTGCAGTCTGCCTGAATGAGCATCGAAATGCCTCTAACAGAGACGATGTAAGGTACACCTGTGTGCTCCTCAGAGACTCCACGGGGGATTTGATGAACTGGAATGAGGCACAGCTCGTTCTCACCGAACCAGAGCTCAGATGCCGATGGTGCCTAGAAGCCTCACTAATCGCCGTCACCGACACTATAGAATGTAGCACTGGAAACTACAAAATTTCAAAAACATTGGCATACATGATACTTAAGCATCACCAACCCAACAACACAGGAGTCACATGATTTCATTGTCTACCCGTCCTCATCCCAACATGACATTCTTCAGGTCACCGTGCGTCACTCACACCTCACTCTCTGTATGTTAGAAGCGATCAAGGTCACAGGACCGAAACATTTTCTAGTACATATGTCATATTGTTTGCTTACGTGTCTTTCTAAAACAATTTGTCAGTATTTATTACCAAGGTTTATACCATCACTGCAATTACCACTTTGGGACCTCCAGAGTGAATCATTCCCTCTATGTAATTGCTTGCTTCTCCGCTGTCTCCTCTCCAGCTCATCAAAATTCCATTGGTTTTTGATCAGCAGTGCCATCCTCCACCTCCCCTGTTCCCTCTGTCTTTCCTCAGGATCTGGTATCCCGTTGGAAAGATGGCATCTGTTATCATACCTGTAAGCTTGGTTTCTGTGAGAGCTGTGATGTCTGGTGATGC
>NC_069399.1:85667512-85767512 GCF_026875155.1 Cherax quadricarinatus | reverse complement strand
AATCTCTGAACATCCTTGTCTTTGTCCCCTTGTCAATTCCTCCAGTATTTTGAGTCGTTATCATGTCCCGCCTATCTCTCTGTCCTCCAGTGTCGTCAGGTTGATTCCCTTAACCTTCTGTAGGACATACCTCTTAGCTCTGGACTAGTTTTTTTTGCAAACCTTTGCACTTTCTACTAGTGTTTGGTGTGTGTGTGTGTGTGTGTGTGTTGTGTGTGTGTGTGTGTGTTCTGTCCGTCCGTCTGTGTGAGTGTACTCACCTAGTTGTGGTTGCAGGGGTCGATTCACAGCTCCTGGCCCCGCCTCTTCACTGGTCGCTGTTAAGTCACTCTTCTGCTCCATGAGCTTTATCATACCTCTTCTTAAAGCTGTGTATGGATCCTGCCTCCACTACATCACTTACCAGATATTCCACTTCCTGACATCTCTGTGACAGAAGAAATACTTCCTAACATCCTATGATTCATCTGAATCTTCAACTTCCAAGTGTGACCCCTTGTTGCTGTGCCCCATCTCTGGAACATCCTGTCTTTGTCCACCTTGTCGTTTCTTATCAGTATTTTATATGTTATATCTTCTCTCTCTCTCTCTCTCTCCTGTCCTCCAGTGTCGTCAGGTTTGTTGTAAACCATTGCACTTTCTCTAGTTTCCTTATGTACATGACTAGGTGTGGGTTCCAAATTGGAGCTGCATACTTCAATATAGACCTAACGTACACAGTGTACAGGGTCCTCAACGATTCCTTATTAAGATGTCGGAATGCTGTTCTTAGGTTTACTTGGCGCCCGTATGCTGCAGCAGTTATTTGGTTGATGTGCGCCTCAGGAGATGTGCCCGGTGTTATACTCACCCCAAGACCCTTTTCCTTGAGTGAGGTTTGTATCTCTGGCCCCTAGACTGTACTCTGTCTGCGGTCTTCTTTGCCCTTCCCCAATCTTCATGACTTTACACTTGGTGAGGTTGAACTCCAGGAGCCAGTTGCTGGACCAGGCCTGCAGCCTGTTAGGATCCCATTGTAGTTCTGCCTGGTCCTCGTCTGCTTGAGTTCTTCTCATCAACTTCACATCATCTGCAAATAGGGACACTTCTGAGTCTATTCCTTTCGTTATGTCGTTCACAAATATCAGAAACAGCACCGGTCCTGGGACTGACCCCTGTGGAATCCCGCTTGTCACAGGTGCCCACTCTGACACCTCGCCAGGTACCATGACTCGCCGTTGTCTTCCTGACAGGTATTCCCTGATCCATTGTAGTGCCTTCCTTGTTATCCCTGCTTGGTCCTCCAGCTTTTTCACTAATTTCTTGTGTGGAACTGTGTCAAACGCCTTCTTACGTTCCAAGAAAATGCAGGCTACCCACCCCTCTCTCTCCTGTCTCATGTCACCCTATCATAGAACTCCAGTAGGTTTGTGACAGGATTTCCCATCCCTGAAACCGTGCTGGCTGTCGTTGATAAGCTCGTTCCTTTCTAGGTGCTCCACCACTCTTCTCCTGATAATCTTCTCTATGACTGGTGACACTGGTCTGTAATTTAATGCTTCGTGTCTGTCCCCTTTTTTTAAAAACTGGGACTACATTTGCTGTCTTCCATACCTTAGATGTGTTGAAGATTGCTGTCAGTGGTACACATAGTGCCTCTGCTCCCTCTCTCAGGACCCATGGAGAATGTTATCTGGCCCCATCGCCTTTGAGGTATCTAGATCTCTTAGCAGCCTCTTCACTTCTTCCTTGGTTGTATGTATTGTGTCCAACACTTCATTGTGTACCCCACCATCTGTCGTTCTGGAGTCCCTTTTGTCTCTTCTGTGAACAGTTCTTTAAATCTCGTGTTGAGCTCCTTGCATACTTCGTGGTTGTTTCTTGTGATCTCTCCTCCTTCCTCAGCCTGATTACCTGGTCCTTGACTGTTGTTTTCCCTCCCGATGTGGCTGTACAACAGCTTCGGGTCAGATTTCACTTTCGCTGCAGTGTCATTTTCATATTGTCATTCGGCCTCCCTTCTTACCTGTGCATATTCATTTTTGCTCCACGACTGCTCTCCTTATTCTCTTGGGTCCTTTGCCTTCTGTAATTCTTCCATTCTCTGAAACACTTGGTTTTGGCCTCTTCTACACCTTTTGTGGAACCAAGGGCTCATCCTGGCTTTCTCGTTATTTCTGTTACCCTTGGGTACAAACCTCTCCTTAAATTCCTTGCATATTGTTGTTGCATATTCCATTATTTGGTTTACTGACTTCCCTGCCAGTTCTGTCCCACTGAACCCCGCACGGGAAATTCTTCATGCCTGTGCAGTCCCCTCTCTTGTAGCTTGGCTTCATTCATCCTGCCCTTCCTGCTTCCTTCTCCACTTGTAACTACTATGTATTCGAAGCTCAGCCATGTGATCACTGGCCCCAAGGGGTCTTTCATATGTGATATCCTCACTATCTGCACTACTCAAGGTGAATACTAGGTCCAGTCTTGCTGGTTCATCATCTCCTCCCTGGTAGTGTCCCTTACATGTTAGTACCTGACGTTTTCCAGCACCACCCTCATCATCTTAGCCCTCCACGTTTCTGGGCTCCTATGTGGCTCCAGGGTCTCCCAGTCGATTTCTTTGTGTTTGAAGTCACCCAATCAGCAGTTTTGCTCTGCTCACATGAGCCCTTCTGGCCACTTCGGCCAGTTTGTCAACCATCACTCTATTACTCTCATCATACTCTTTCCTTGGCCTCCTGCTGTTCTGTGGTGGGTTATACATCACTGCAATTACCATCTTGGGACATTGTGGCTGAAGCGTTCCTATTCTGTAATCTCTTGCTTCTCCTCTGTCTCCTCTCTCCAGCTCATCAAAATCTTATCGGTTTTAGATGAACAGTGCCACTCCTCAACCCCCTCTGTTCCCTCTGTCTTTCCTCAGAATCTGATATCCCATTGGAAAGATGGCATCTGTTATCATCCCTGTGAGCTTGGTTTCTGTGAGAGCTATATTGTCCGGTGATGCCTCTTTGACTCTTTCGTGCCACTCCTCCCATTTATTCATTATTCCATTAGCGTTGGTTTACCATACCTTCAGTTTATTCTCCAATACTATGTTCTGGGGGGGTCTGTGAGCGTGGAAGACCTGGCAGTGTGCTGTGGGATTCTACAGTGCAGTGTGGGGTGAGGGCTGTAAGTGTGCATTGTGGTTTGTGTTGGGATAGCGTGTTTGGTTGTGGGATTCTGGGGGTGATTGTCTGTGTGCTTGCGCTCGTTGCTCTGCCCTGCTCTGGTTGTTCTCTGCTGACTCTGTCCTTGTCTCTCTTCCTAGTTCCTTTCGCTTTTGTATCCTCTCCCTCATCTGCTGTCATTCTGTTCTGGGGCTTTGTGTGTGTTGTGTGTGTGTGTGTGTGTGTGTGTGTGGGGTGTGTGTGTTTTTGGTGTGTGTTGTGTGTGTGTGTTTTGTGTGTGTGTGTACTCACCAGTTGAGGTTGCGGGGGTCGAGTCCGGGTGTGTTTCTCACCTAGTTGTACTCACCTAGTTGAGGTTTCGGCGAGGGCCGAGCTCCTGGCCCCACCTCTTCACTGATCGCTACTAGGTCACTCTCCCTGAGCCGTGAGCTTTATCATACTCTGCTTAAAGCTATGTATGGATCCTGCCCCCACTACATCGCTTCCCAAAATATTCCACTTACTGATACTCTGTGGCTGAAGAAATACTTCCTAACATCCCTGTGATTCATCTGTGTCTTCAGCTTCCAACTGTGTCCCCTTGTTACTGTGTCCAATCTCTGGAACATCCTGTCTTTGTCCACCTTGTCAATTCCTCTCAGTATTTTGTATGTCGTTATCATGTCCCCCCCTATCTCTCCTGTCCTCCAGTGTCGTCAGGTTGATTTCCCTTAACCTCTCCTCGTAGGACATACCTCTTAGCTCTGGGGCTAGTCTTGTTGCAAACCTTTGCACTTTCTCTAGTTTCTTCACGTGCTTGGCTAGGTGTGGGTTCCAAACTGGTGCCGCATACTCCAATATGGGCCTAACGTACACGGTGTACAGGGTCCTGAAAGATTCCTTATTAGATGTCGGAATGCTGTTCTGAGGTTTGCTAGGTGCCCATATGCTGCAGCAGTATTTTGGTTGATGTGCGCTTCAGAGAGTGCCTGGTGTTATACTCACCCCCAAGATCTTTTTTCCTTGAGTGAGGTTTGTAGTCTCTGACCCCCTAGACTGTACTCCGTCTGCGGCCTTCTTTGCCCTTCCCCAATCTTCATGACTTTGCACTTGGTGGGATTGAACTCCAGGAGCCAATTGCTGGACCAGGTCTGCAGCCTGTCCAGATCCCTTTGTAGTTCTGCCTGGTCTTCGATCGAGTGAATTCTTCTCATCAACTTCACGTCATCTGCAAACAGGGACACCTCAGAGTCTATTCCTTCCGTCATGTCGTTCACAAATACCAGAAACAGCACTGGTCCTAGGACTGACCCCTGCGGACCCCGCTGGTCACACACACACACACACACACACACAGGTGTGTGTGTGTGTGTGTGTGTGTGCGTGTGTGTGTGTGTGTGTGTGTGTGTGTGTGTGTGTGTGTGTGTGTGTGTGTGTGTGTGTGTGTGTGTGTGTGTTGTGTGTATGGATACTCGCCTTATTTGGGGTTGCAGGGGTCGAGACTCAGCCCCTGGCCCCACCTCTTCACTGATTGCTACTAGGTCCTCTCTCTCCCTGCTCCCGTGTAGTGTGTGTGGTGTGTTTGTGGCATGTGGTGTGTGTCACGTGTGTGTGTGGCATGTTAATTACTATTTTGTGGTAGGCACTAGGCCCATTGTGTATGAGCGTGTTGTGTGTGTGTTGAGAGAGAGAGAGACAGGTGGGAAGAGAGTAGCAGAGAAAGAGAGAAGCAGAGAAAGAGAGAGATGGAGAGAAAGAGGGATACAGGAAGAGAGAAGGAGAGAGACAGTGAGAAAGGGGGAGGAAGATGGGGAGAGGAAGGTGAGGAGTTGTAAGGAGGAGAAAGATGGGGAGAGGGGAGGGAGGGGGCAGGGAGAGTGATGGGAAGGTGGAGAAAGAGTGGGAAGAGGGTAGAGGGAAGGAAATGGGGGAAGGGAGAGAGGAGGGAAGAGAGAGGGGGAATGGGGGCGGGAGAGGAAGAGAGAGTGGTAGGACAGGAATGGGTAGGGTACTTCCAAGTATGTGTATGTGTGTACTTGTATGAGCGTTGGTTTTGGGTTCAAGTGTGTGCGTGAACGTGTGCGCGCGTTATACATGCGTATGAGCACTCGTGAATATTGGCATGGTCCGGGTGTACATGTGGTTCTCTGGCCTGACTTTGGCCTGATGCTAACCCAACCACCTACCTGGAGATTACCTGGAGAGGGTTCTGGGGGTCAACGCCCCCGCGGCACGGTCTGAGACTAGGCCTCATGGTGGATCAGGGTCTGATCAACCAGACTGTTACTGCTGGCCGTACGCAAGCTGACGTACGAACCACAGCCCTATTGGTCAGGTACTGACTTTAGGTGCCTGTCCAGTGCCTTCTTGAAGACAGCCACCAGTTTGGAATCCACACCTAGCCAAGCATGTAAGGGAACTAGAGAAAGTGCAAGGGTTTGCAGTAGGACTAGTCTCGGAGCTAAGGGGTATGTCCTACGAGGAGAGGTTAAGGGAAATCGACCTGACGACACTATAGGACAGGAGAAATAGGGGGGATATGATAACGACATATAAAATACTGAGAGGTATAGACAAGGTGGGCAAGAGACAGGATGTTCCAGATATGGGACACAGCGGTAAGGGGTCACAGTTGGAAGTTGAAGACTCAGATGAATCACAGGGATGTTAAGAAGTATTTCTTCAGTCACAGAGTTGTCAGTAAGTGGAATAGCCTGGGTAGTGATGTAGTGGAGGTAGGATCCATACATAGCTTTAAGAAGAGGTATGATCCATACATAGCTTTAAGAAGAGGTATGATCCATACATAGCTTTAAGAAGAGGTATGATCCATACATAGCTTTAAGAAGAGGTATGATAAAGCTCACGGAGCGGGAAAAGTGACTGAGTAGCGGCCAGTTGAACAGGCGGGGCCAGGAACTGTGACTCGACCCCCTCAACCACAGCTAGGTGAGAACACACACACACACACACACACACACACACACACACAACACACACACACACACACACACACACACACACACACACACACACACACACACACACACACACACATCCATCACGCACATATTCAACGGGACTAGTGTCTCTAGTGTCTAATCGACATGTACCTAAGACAAAATGGTAACTAACTAAATGGCTACAACACTACACCAATAATACACTGGCTACAACACTACACCAATAATACACTGGCTACAACACTACACCAATAATACACTGGCTACAACACTACACCAATAATACACTGGCTACAACACTACACCAATAATACACTGGCTACAACACTACACCAATAATACACTGGCTACAATACTACACCAATAATACACTGGCTACAACACTACACCAATAATACACTGGCTACAACACTACACCAATAATACACTGGCTACAACACTACACCAATAATACACTGGCTACAACACTACACCAATAATTACACTGGCTACAACACTACACCAATAATACACTGGCTACAACACTACACCAATAATACACTGGCTACAACACTACACCAATAATACACTGGCTACAAACACTACACCAATAATACACTGGCTACAACACTACACTAATAATACACTAACTACAACACTAGACCACCAATAATACACCGGCTACAACATTACACCACCAATAATACTCTGGCTACAACACTACACTGCCAATAATGCACTGGCTACAACACTACACTGCCAATAATGCACTGGCTACAACACTACACCAATAATAAAACTTGCTACAACACTACACCACCAATAATACACTGGTTACAACACTACACCACCAGTAATACACTGGCTACAACACTACACCACCAATAATAAACTTGCTAAAACACTACACCACCAATAATACACTGGTTACAACACTACACCACCAGTAATACACTGGCTACAACACTACACCACCGATAATACACTGGCTACAACACTACACCACCAATAATACACTGGTTACAACACTACACCACCAGTAATACACTGGCTACAACACTACACCACCAGTAATACACTGGCTACAACACTACACCACCAATAATACACTGGCTACAACACTACACCACCAATAATACACTGGTTACAACACTACACCACCAGTAATACACTGGCTACAACACTACACCACCAATAATACACTGGCTACAACACTACACCACCAATAATACACTGGTTACAACACTACACCAGTAATACACTGGCTACAACACTACACCACCAGTAATACACTGGCTACAACACTACACCACCAGTAATAAACTGGCTACAACACTACACCACTAATAATACACTGGCTACAACACTACACCAATAATACACTGGCTACAATACTTCACCACCAATAATACACTGGCTACAACACTACACCACCAATAATACACTGGCTACAACACTACACCACCAATAATACACTGGCTACAACACTACACCACCAATAATACACTGGCTACAACACTACACCACCAATAATACACTGGCTACAACACTACACCACCAATAATACACTGGCTACAACACTACACACCAATAATACACTGGCTACAACACTACACCACCAATAATACACTAGCTACAACACTACATCAACAACAAATACACTAGCTACAACACTACACCACCAATAATACACTGGTTACAACACTACACCACTAATAATACACTGGCTACAACACTACACCACCAATAATACACTGGCTACAACACTACATCAACAACAATACACTAGCTACAACACTACACCACCAATAATACACTGGTTACAACACTACACCACTAATAATACACTGGTTACATCACTACACCACCAATAATACACTGGCTACAACACTACACCACCAATAATACACTGGCTACAACACTACACCACCAATAATACACTAGCTACAACACTACACCACCAATAATACACTGGCTACAACACTACACCACCAATAATACACTGGCTACAACACTACATCAACAACAATACACTAGCTACAACACTACACCACCAATAATACACTAGCTACAACACTACCCCACCAATAATACACTAGCTACAACACTACACCACCAATAATACACTGGTTACAACACTACACCACCAATAATACACTGGCTACAACACTACACCACCAATAATACACTGACTACAACACTACACCACCAATAATACACTGGCTACAACACTACACCACCAATAATACACTGGTTACAACACTACACCACCAATAATACACTGGCTACAACACTACACCACCAATAATACACTGGTTACAGCACTACACCACCAATAATACACTGGTTACAACACTACACCACCAATAATACACTGGTTACAACACTACACCACTAATAATACACTGGTTACAACACTACACCACCAATAATACACTGGTTACAACACTACACCACCAATAATACACTGGTTACAACACTACACCACCAATAATACACTGGTTACAACACTACACCACTAATAATACACTGGTTACAACACTACACCACTAATAATACACTGGTTACAACACTACACCACCAATAATACACTGGTTACAACACTACACCACCAATAATACACTGGTTACAGCACTACACCACCAATAATACACTGGCTACAACACTACACTACCAATAATACACTGGTTACAACACTACACCTCCAGTAATACACTGGCTACAACACTACATCAACAACAATACACTAGCTACAACAGCACATCAACCCTCAGTTCGAAGAAGAAATTTCAAGACGTTTCGCTCCGTCCTGAATCCTTATCAGGTCCAGGACGGACCGAAATGTCTGAGACGTCAGTGTATGTACGTTGTGCATAATGTCGTAGATGAATCTTTGTTAAGGTTTCTGAGAGCATTTTTGCAGTTAGCTGGTTGTGATGTTGAAGTGATTGATAGTTACCTCTGGTGATATGCTCGGTGCAGTGCTTACACCTCATCATTTTTACACAGTCTGCATCTCTCCTCCCAGAGCAGGTGGAGCTGGTCCACCTGTGCTAGACTCAGTGGTCTGAATGTCACAGTAGTGGACCACGGTAGCAGTGACGGCTGGTCCACCTGTGCTTGACTCAGTGGTCTGAATGTCACAGTTGTGGACCACGGTAGCAGTGCCTGTGGTCCCTGGGGGTTGACTCAGTGGTCTAAAATGTCACATTTTTGTGGCCAGGGGTAGCGGGACTGTGGTCACCTGTGTAGATTCGTGGTTGAATTTTAAAAGTAGGGGGACCAGGGGTTTAGCGTGACGTTGGTCCCCTGTGCTATACTTGTGGTCTGAAGGTCCAGTAGTGGACCACGGTGCGTATGCTGGTCCCCCTGTGTTTAGTTTTCAGGGGTTTTTAAAATGAACAGTAGTGGACACGGTAGCGGGTGATGTTTGGTCCACCTGTGCTTGACAAAAGTGGTGCAAGCGGCCCGGAAAAAAACTACGTTTACACATTTTTAAAAGGGTGGTTGCTCAGCGCGGGTTTTCCCATAATGTTTCTAAAACGAGTGATTGTTTTCCATCTGGCGTGCGGGGGAAGTGCTTCAGGGGGGCCCGCTTGTTTTCACGGCTTCCCCGGAAAGGAAAAAAAAAACTTCCCGGGAAAGGAAAAGGGGACCGAAACGGGTTAATGAGTGTTTTTTTTCTTGGGGGGGACAGTAAAGGCGCCGGGAAACCCTTTCCTTGGGGGTATAAAACTTTTTACTCTAAGGTAGATTTTTTTTTTGTTGTTTGCTACCACTGTTAAAGGGTTTTTTAGACCAAAAAATTGGGGAAATGGGTTTTTTTTAACTTTCCATTTTTCAATTTCTCTAGTCTTTTAATGTTTTCCCTTGTTTTTGACCGATAGGGTTTTTTAAAATTTCTTCCTGTCTTAATGATATTTTAAATTGAAACAAGTATGATTTTTTCCTGATCAAAATTCATTCTTAACTTGGGTTGTGAACTTTCGGGGTTTTTTTCTTTTAAAAATTTTTTTTATGTAACAGCTTAAAAATTTAAAACCAAGTTTTTTTACAATGTGTGGGGTTGTTTTCCCGGTCTGTATTTTTTTTCCCGAGTTTCTACTGCCTCTATGTAGAGGACTTTTTTTGGGACTTTTAAAGAAATCTGAGTTTTCACCTCCTAATTTTCCCAATTTTCCCGTGAAGTGGTATATCCCCAATTATTTTTTAAAAAATAAAAGTTCCATGAATCGGCTGGGTTATACTTATGGGGGAAAGTTCTTTATTTCCTCTTGAAACAAGAGGGACCTGTGACATGTGGGCATGGTTCTATTTCCTTCTGGAATTCTAAGGGATTTTTGCTTGTCAAAAATATGATTTATGGTGTTTGCAGAGGTAATGAAAAATTGTCTGGATCCTCAACTTGCTTATCTTTTGCAGGGGGTTTTAAATTTATAGTTTTCTTTTTGACCGTTTCAGAATTTTTGCTTTTTTTCCTTCTGGAGTATTCCCTTTTGTGAGTAGCGGGTTTATTCTACAGTCTGTTTTTATTTGGATTATACGTATGTTTAAAAGTATTTAGGATATTTTTTTTATTTTTTGAACGGCTTTTTGCTCTGTTTGTGCTTCTTCCGTTTGGTATAAATGTTTTAGTCTACGCTGTATATTCGTAATCTCTCTCTGTGTAAGTTCACTTTCCTTTGTGCTGTCTGAGGGCAACATTTCTTACTCAGCCTTGTATTCTTCTGTATCCAGCGTCCTGAAGGACGTATCCGGGGGCCAACCCTTTACCCCTCCACCACGGCCTGGTCCCAGACCAGACCTCCTGGAAGGTCGAGACCTGATCCTTCAGGCTGTTACTGCTGGCCACACGCAGTCCAACATATGAACCACAGCCTGACCGGAATGTCTGATAGCATTTTTTTTATTCCCAGGGAATTCTCTGATTTTTTAAATTAAATTTACTGAACCTCCTTTCACCTTGTTATTTGTCTGGTTCTTTATGCGTGTATTTAAGCTTCTCTGTACTTCACTGTCTGGCATTCCTATTTCCGTTTCTTCTGTCCTGTTCAGTACATTTGTGTCTATTCCTTCAATAACTTTTATCTATAGCTTCTTCATTTTCCCCACTTTTCGTACATTTTCTGTAAGCCCTCCAAGGAAAACCCCTTTTGTTATATACTTTGTTATCCCTTTTTAAAGGGAGTTTCAAAAAGTCTTTGTACCCCGGGACCCCGGGCCCAAAGGTCCGGGCCAAGGGGCCAGGCCAGGGGCCCAGCCGGGTTTACCCCTCGATCATATTGCATCATAGAGGTGCGTTTTTTAAAATGGGAGGGGTTTGAATTTTGTTGGTTTGATTTTTTTTTTGTCTTTTTGGGGGGTTGGGACGGGTTCAGAAACAGGGGGTGGGTTTGGGTACCTTTTTTTGGGGCTGAAAACCCATATACCCGGGGGTTTATAAACAAAAAGGAAGCGAGATTTTTCCGAAACCTGGGGCCCCCTTTGATTAAAAGGGTAAATAGGTACCTGGGGGTTTCGTTAAATCTGCTTTTTTTCAAGGGTTTTCTTTGGGGTTTTTTACCCCGCGGGTTAATAAATAAAAACAGCATTAAAAATAAATTAATTTTATCATTCTCTCGTCTTAAAAAAAATTTTTGTTGTTGATAATTTAATTTTTTCATCTTACATTTTTTTTCAGTAAAAAAAATTTAAGTTTTTTTTCCCTTTAATGAGGTGTTGGAAAGCTGATTTGATGGGGGGCCCAAATTTTTGTGAATTGTTTCCGGTAACGGGGCACTCACCCCTAACTTCAAGTCTGGGGTTCCCTCCTTAAAGGGGTTTGGGGGGGGTTTTGTGATGGTGGGGGTTGTGGTGGGGAGGGTGGGGGCGGAAAGGGTTTAGGTGGGTCGGGGTAGGTGTTGCAGTTTTGTGCCACTCCCCCTTCAAAGATAACTTTCGTAAAACCGCCCCAGTTGTTTATTAATTTTTTCCCCAAGTCAAAATTTTTGTGCAAAATTATTATTATTATTATTATTATTTTTTATTAAAAATTATTATTATTAATTTTATTTTTAATTATTATTTTTTTATAAAATTTTTTTCCCCCATGAGCCTTTCCCAAACCCTGGTGGGGGACGAAAAAAGGGAAAACCCCCATCACCCTTTTAAATTAAACAGTTTGTCTTCTCAAATTGAAATTGAAAATTAAAAAATTAAATGACCCTCCAAAATTTCCCCCTCCCTTACTTTTTAGAGTGCGGGAGCGCGTCGGAAAAAAAACGAGGGAGGAGGGGACGGGGAGTCGGGCCTGTGTGTTCGAGTCGCTTGTGCAGGGGGTTACTAAACACCACTAACGTTGTACACGAAGTTTTTGGCATTTCAAAAATCGAAAAAATGAGGTAGTTGTTTTTGTTTGTTTTTGAAGTACGGGATGCAACCCCCCAGTATTCAAGGCCCATTTTTGGGGGGGGAACCCTTTCCCAACCCCTGTCTCCAACAGGGGTTTCTAGCTGTTTGGAGATTTCGATTTGAGACACCTTAAATAAAAAAATTTTAAAAAAAGGGCTTTTAATTGCAGAAAGCCCCGGAAACTTGTTTTTGGAGGAACAGGTCCCAATAACAGAAAAAAAAAAACCCCCTGAAAAAAAATTGCCCTTAAAAAACAGAAAAATCTTGAATCCAAAACCAAAAGACTGGGAAAAAACCCCAACCCTTTATTTTTATACAAAACGTTGCCCTTGTGCGGGACAAAAACAATTTTGAAGACTGCCATCTGAGAAAAAAACATAGTCGAGGAAACAGACCGGCATGCAGTGTCCTGAGAGGGAAAAAAAAACCACTACCCACGGGGGCCCTTTTTCAACATATTCCCTTTTTAATTAAAAAACAAAAAACTGGGACAAAAAAAAAATTTTATAAAATGAAGTGGTTTAAGCGGGGAATATAAACAAGCCCAACCCCAAGACCCTAAACCAGTTTTCTGGGGAAACGAGGCCCTTTTAGAAACAAAGTAACTCCAACACATTCCTCTACGACGAAAAAAGAAGAAACTCGAGAGGGGAAGAGAGAGGGTGGGGGCTTCCTCAAAGGTGAAACGAGGGGGCGCAAAACCTAAAAAAGAAGCGACTTTCGGGAAGCAAAAAAAACAAAAACTCTGGCTAAAGCAAAAATTTTTTTTGAAGGACGTTTCCTGGGGGTCATTCTTCGTGCCCCGGCCCAAAGCACCCCTCCTGGAAAATTAAGCCGCCCAAAAGACTTTTAAAGAAAATCTTACCAGAATATATCAGAAAAACTGCGGGAAAACAAGTTTTGAACCCTTTCAAGAGGAAACTAGACAAGAAATTTTCCCCCCAAGGTCCCAAGGAAAAAACCAGACTGGTGGGGTTTTATGTGGGGCATTGGGCCCCCAAAGCAGCAACACCCTTTTGGTTGCCGGGGCGAGCACCAGACACCGGGCCCCATGGGGGCTGGAATAGATATACTCCGAAATTCTTAAAAGGTAGGGGTAAAAAGGTTGGCCCCCCAAACAGCCCATGTAAAAACCCAACAGCCGGGGGATCAGGGTTGTTTAACTTTTAAAACCCTTTGGTAGGCGGGGACTTATAATTATATATAAAAAAAAATAAAAAAAATTTTTTTAATATATAATATATATTTATATATATTTAAAAATATTTGTGTGTGGTGGGGTGTGAATATGATGTCCTCCCGATGGGCGAATTTGCGATTTGGGTTTAAAATTAGAAACGCCATCTTGCCTAAGGAAAAAGCGAAAATTTTTTGAAATTCCCAATAATATCCCCCAAAATTTTTTCTGAACCTAACGAAAAAAAAAAAATTTTTTCACTGTGTTTGTTTAGTATTAAATTATTGTAAAAGAATTTAAAATATTTTTTAGTTGGGTTGGGCCCAAAAATAAATTGTTCTTTTTTAAAATGAGGTTGGGAAATTTTTTCCCTAAGATTATTTTGGGTGAAAAAATTAAAAAATTTTTTACATTAACATAAATTTAAAAAAAAAAATCTTTAAACGTAAAGAAAAAAATTTTGAAAGGGGCCCTTTTTTTTAAATGAGTTCTTGCTAATTGGAACCTTTTTCATAACGGCACGACATTTAAAAAATTATATATTTTATATTAATGTCGTGGGGGAATAAAGGGAGAAATTGCGAACTTGGCTTTTAAATAGCAAAAGCTCAAACTTGCCCCTATAGGACCCAAATGAAAATTTGTGTATGCCAAAAATTTCCCCCCAAAACATTTTAACCTAACGAAAAAAAAAATTTTCACTTGTTTTTCTTAGTATTAAATTTTTGTAAAAAAATCAAAATTTTTAAATTTTGGGTTAGGCTAAAATAAATTGTCTTGTTTAATAAGGTTAGGTAAGTTTTTTAAGATTCGTTTGGTGCCCAAAAAAAAAAAATTTTTTAACCTTTTAAAAATTTAAGAAAAATAATATTTTTTAAACGGATAAAAAGAAAATTTCAGAAAGGGCTTAATTTTAAAAGGGGTTTTTTGCTAAATTTAACCGTTTTTTCTTTTTCCACGACATATATATTATAATTTTTAAAATAAAAAATTTTTATATAAAAAAATAAAAATTTAAAAATATATAATATAAAAAATTTTTATATATATTTATATTTAAAATATATTTTTTTATATATATATATATAATATAAAAAAATATAAAAATAATATATATATATATATAAAAATATTTATATATATATATATATATATATAAAATATATATTAAAAATATTTATATATTTAAATATATATAAAATATATATAAAAAAAAATTTATATATATATATAAAAAAAATATATTATAAAATTATATATATATATATATATATATAATATATAAAATTTTTTTTTTATATATAAATATATATATATATAATGATATAAAAAATATATATTTAATATAAAAATAAATTTTATATATAAATATATAATTATATATAATAAATATATATATATATTTATAATTTATATATATTATAATATATTATTATATATAAAATATATATATAAAAATTATTTTATATATTATATTAAAAATATATATATTTTATATATAAATATATTTTAAATTTTTAAAAATATATATATATATATATATATTTAAAAAATATTATATTATATTATAAAATAAATATATTTAATATATTTATATTTATTTAAAATATATTTAAATATAAAAATATATATTTTAAAAATTTTATTTTAAAATATATATATATAAAATATAATAATTTATAAAATTTTTATATATATAATATATATATATTTATAAAAATATAAATATATATATATATTTATTTTATAGATATATATTATATTATTTATATATATTAATTATATATATTTAAAAAATATATTAAAAATTTATTTATTTTTAAAAAATATAATTTAAAAAAAAAATAATTTTATTAAATTTAATTTTTAAAATTAAAAATTTACCCCTTTTTCTTGGGAAAGGGGCCCCAACCGTTTTGGGGCCGCCACCCCCGTGTTGGCCCAAAAGAAAAAAAAAAAAGGGGTTTTTTTTTAAAAAAATTTTTTATTATTTAAAATTTAATTTTTAAAAATTTTTTTATGTTTGCAAAAACCAAGGTTAAAGAGGAAGAATTCCCGTTTCATTTTATGGGGAAAGGGAAAAAAAAAAAAAAACCCCAAGAAAAAAAAAATTTTGAAAAAACCCAGGAGGGTTTGGGGTTGGTTTTTATATAAAAAATATATATTAAAAATTTATTTAAAAATATATTTTTATATATATATATAAAAAATATAAAAATATATATTTTTTTTTTAGTTTTTACATGTATTGAAGGGAACCCCCAAAGAAAAAAGGAGAAGTCCCGCCCCCCCGGGTACCCAAAGCCCCTTTTTTTTAGAAGACCCCCCCGAAAAAAAACCCACCCCTCTTTCCACCCGGAAAAACAAATTTTTCAACCCTTTTTTTAAAACACCAAATTTTAAGGCCGGTAAAGTACTCCCCGGGTTTGTTCCCCCACCCAACCTAAAACCCAAATTTTTTATATTTTAATTTAAAATTTTTTTAATTTAAAATTTATTTTTGGTAAATTTTAGATTTTTTTAAATTTTATATTATTTGTTTTTATAAAACCCCTTATAACATAAAAAAAAGGAAATCAAAAGCCTTTTTGAATTTCGGGGCAAGGGGGCCCCCCCCCCTTCCTTTTCCCAAGGGGGGTTTCCCGGGTTTCCCCTGGGGCCCTCCCCCCCGGATTGCCCATTTTAACCAAACTTTTTGGTCCAAAAATTTCCAACCCAAAAACCAAACCCGGATTTATAATATTTTTAAAAAACCCAACTTTTTTTTAACCTGATAAAAGAACCAAAATTTGTTACTTTATTTTAAAACTTTTAAAATTTCCAAACCAGGCTTTTCCTTTAAAACCTTTTTGAATTATTTTTTAAATTTTAAAAAAAACCCAGTTTTGTTTTTTAAAAATTTTTCAGGTTTTTTACCTTTCCCCTTTATTTTTTTTGTTTTCAAAATTTTTAAACCTCTTCCCCTTCCCCCTAAATTCTACCCTTTCCCAAATCAATTAGGGCTCTGTTTCCTCATTTGGGAAGGACCCGTTACGGGTTCTGTGTTTACCTTTCCTGTGTTTTCCCGTGCCCCCAATTTATACCCCCTTTTTTAATTATGGTGCCCCAAAAAATGGGGGCCCCGGGGATTAGGGGCCCCCCAAATTTAAGGGGGTAAAAAGGGATTAAAAAAGGGAAGTTGAAACCCAACCCCAGGCTTTTTTTTTAACTTTTTTTAGAATGAAGCCAAAGGAAAATTTCCTGTTAAAAATTTTGGAAAAAAATTGGTTTTAAGTTTAAAATTGCAAAACCTGCCCCCATTTAAAATTCCCCTTTCGGAACCCTTTAAAATTAAAGTAACAGTTTTTTTTAAATTTAAAAATGTGGCATTTTTTTGTTTTTTTTTTAAAATTTGAAATTTTTAAAAAAAAACTTTTATCTACTTTTTGAATTTTAAAAACGTTAAAAAAAGAATTCCCATTTTAAGCCTCCCTTAAATAATTGGGGCCTTTAAGGGAAACAAGGTTTTTGGGGTTAACCAAAATTTCCTTGGGGTGGGTGCAACCCCGGGGGCCCTTTGCCCCTTTTTTTTTCCTTCCCGGTCCCCCCAAGGGAAAAGGGGAAAAATTTTAAGGGCCCTTTTTTAGTGGGAACCCCTTCAACCAGGTCCCAAGGCTCAGAAAAATTGAATAAAAGGGGGCCCCTTTCCCCCTTTTGAAAAATACCAACCAAGTCGGTTTTTGTTTAACCCGGAGGGAAACCTTTCTGCCCAAAAGCACCCCCGGTGTTCCCCCCCAACCCCCCCTCGATTGGAAAAAAAAAATTCCCTTGGAACAAATGGGACTTTCCCAAAGCCTTTTAAATTTAGGGGTTTGGTTCTGCCCAAAACATTTCCCAAAGCTTCCCCCCCTTTTACCCTTAAAACTTCAAACCTTACTAAAAATTTTTTACCCATGTGGGTTTATAACCCATGGTGTCGGTTTATAACACATGGTGTGTTTTTATAACCCATGGTATGGGCTTATAACCCATAGTGAGGGTTTATAACCCATGGTGTCGGTTTATAACACATGGTGTGGGTTTATAACCCATGGTATGGGTTTATAACCCATAGTGAGGGTTTATAACCCATGGTGGGGGTTTATAACACATGGTGTGGGTTTTTAACCAATGGTGTGGGTTTATAACCCATGGTGTGGGTTTATAACCCATGGTGTAGGTTTATAACCCATGGTGTTGGTTTATAACACATGTGGGTTTATAAACCATGGTATGTGTTTATAACCCATAATGAGGGTTTATTACCCATAATGAGGGGTTATAACCCATGGTGTGGGTTTATAACGCATGGTGTTGGTTTATAACCCATGGTGTTGGTTTATAACCCATGGTGTTGGTTTATAACCCATGGTGTGGGTTTATAACCCATAGCGAGGGTTTATAACCCATAGTGAGGGTTTATATCTCATGGTGTGGGTTTGTAACCCATAGTGAGGGTTTATAACTAATGGTGTGGGTTTTTGACCCATAGTGAGGGTTTATAACCCATAGTGATTGTGTATAACCCATGGTGTGGGTTTATAACCCATTGTGAGGGTTTATAACCCATGGTGTTGGTTTATAACCCATGGTGTGGGTTTATAATCCATAGTGAGGGTTTATAACCCATAGTGAGGGCTTATAACCCATGGTGTGGGTTTATAACCCATAGTGAGGGTTTATTACCCATGGTGTCGGTTTATAACACATGGTGTGGGTTTATAACCCATGGTATTGGTTTATAACCCATAGTGAGGGTTTATAACCCATAGTGAGGGTTTATAACCCATGGTGAGGGTTTATAACCCATGGTGTGGGTTTATAGCCCATGGTGTGGGTTTATAACACATGGTGTGGGTTTATAACACATGGTGTGGGTTTATAACCCATGGTATGAGTTTATAACCCATAGTGAGGGTTTATAACCCATGGTGTGGGCTTATAACCCATGGTGTTGGTTTATAACCCATGGTGTTGGTTTATAACCCATGGTGTTGGTTTATAACCCATTGTGTTGGTTTATAACCCATGGTGTGGGTTTATAACCCATAGTGAGGGTTTATAACCCATGGTGTGGGTTTATAACCCATAGTGAGGGTTTATAACTCATGGTGTGGGTTTATAACACAGTATGGGTTTATAACCCATGGTGTGGGTTTATAATTCATAGTGAGGGTTTATAACCCATAGTGAGGGCTTATAACCCATGGTGTGGGTTTATAAACCATAGTGAGGGTTTATAACCCATGGTGTTGGTTTGTAACCCATGGTGTGGGTTTATAGCCCATGGTTTGGGTTTATAACCCATAGTGAGGGTTTATAACCCATAGTGAGGGCTTATAACCCTTGGTGTGGGTTTATAACCCATGGTGTCGGTTTATAACACATGGTGTGGGTTTATAACCCATAGTGAGGGTTTATAACCCGTAGTGAGGGCTTATAACCCTTGGTGTGGGTTTATAACCCATGGTGTCGGTGTATAACACATGGTGTGGGTTTATAACCCATCATATGGGCTTATAACCCATAGTGAGGGTTTATAACCCATAGTGAGGGTTTATAACCCATGATGTGTGTTTTTAACCAATGGTGTGGGTTTATAATCCATGGTGTGGGTTTATAACCCATGGTGTGGGTTTATAACCCATGGTGTTGGTTTATAACCCATGGTTTGGGTTTATAACCCATAGTGAGGGTTTATAACCCATAGTGAGGGTTTATAACCCATTGCGTGGGTTTATAACCCATAGTGAGGGTTTATAACCCATGGTGCGGGTTTATAACCCATAGTGAGGGTTTATAACCCATAGTGAGGGTTTATAACCCATGGTGTGGGTTTATAACTCAGTGTGGGTTTATAACCCATGGTGTGGGTTTATAACCCATAGTGAGGGTTTATAACCCATAGTGAGGGTTTATAACCCATGGTGTAGGTTTATAACCCACAGTGGGGCTTTATAACTACAGTGGTAGACTGTATGCTTGTGGCACTGTGCACTTGTGGCAGACTGTGCACTTGTGGCAGACTGTGCACTTGTGGCAGACTGTGCACTTGTGGCAGACTGTGCACTTGTGGCAAATTGTGCGCTTGTGGCAGACTGTGCACTTGTGGCAGACTGTGCACTTATGGCAGACTGTGCACTTGTGGCAAATTGTGCGCTTTTGGCAGACTGTGCACTTGTGGCAGACTGTGCACTTGTGGCAGACTGTGCACTTGTGGCAGACTGTGCACTTGTGGCAGACTGTGCACTTGTGGCAGACTGTGCACTTGTGGCAAATTGTGCGCTTGTGGCAGACTGTGCACTTGTGGCAGACTGTGCATTTGTGGCAGACTGTGCACTTGTGGCAGACTGTGCACTTGTGGCAGACTGTGCACTTGTGGGAGACTGTGCACTTGTGGCAGACTGTGCACTTGTGGCAGACTGTGCACTTGTGGCAGACTGTGCACTTGTGGCAGACTGTGCACTTGTGACAAATTGTGCGCTTGCGGCAGACTGTGCACTTCTGGCAAATTGTGCGCTTGTGGCAGACTGTGCACTTGTGGCAAACTGTGCACTTGTGACAAATTGTGCGCTTGTGGCAGACTGTGCACTTGTGGCAAACTGTGCACTTGTGGCAAATTGTGCGCTTGTGGCAGACTGTGCATTTGTAGCAGACTGTGCACTTGTGACAGACTGTGCACTTGTGACAAATTGTGCGCTTGTGGCAGACTGTGCACTTGTGACTGTGCACTTGTGGCAAATTTTGCGCTTGTGGCAGACTGTGCACTTGTGGTAGACTGTGCACTTGTGGCAAATTGTGCGCTTGTGGCAGACTGTGCACTTGTGGCAGACTGTGCACTTGTGGCAGACTGTGCACTTGTGGCAGACTGTGCACTTGTGGCAGACTGTGCACTTGTGGCAGACTGTGCACTAGTGGCAGACTGTGCACTTGTGGCAGACTGTGCACTAGTGGCAGACTGTGCACTTGTGGCAGACTGTGCACTTGTGGCAGACTGTGCACTAGTGGCAGACTGTGCATTTGTGGCAGACTGTGCACTAGTGGCAGACTGTGCACTTGTGACAGACTGAGCACTTGTGGCAGACTGTGCACTTGTGGCAGACTGTGCATTTGTGGCAGACTGTGCACTTGTGGCAGACTGTGCACTAGTGGCAGACTGTGCACTTGTGGCAGACTGTGCGCTAGTGGCAGACTGTGCACTTGTGGCAAATTGTGCACTTGTGGCAGACTGTGCACTTGTGGCAAATTGTGCACTTGTGGCAGACTGTGCACTTGTGGCAAATTGTGCACTTGTGGCAGACTGTGCACTTGTGGCAAATTGTGCACTTGTGGCAGACTGTGCACTTGTGGCACATTGTGCACTTGTGGCAGACTGTGCACTTGTGGCAGACTGTGCACTTGTGGCAGACTGTGCACTTGTGGCAGACTGTGCACTTGTGGCAGACTGTGCACTTGTGGCAAATTGTGCACTTGTGACAAATTGTGCGCTTGTGGCAGACTGTGCACTTGGGGCAGACTGTGCACTTGTGGCAGACTGTGCACTTGTGGCAGACTGTGCATTTGTGGCAGACTGTGCACTTGTGGCAGACTGTGCACTAGTGGGCAGACTGTGCACTTGTGGCAGACTGTGCGCTAGTGGCAGACTGTGCACTTGTGGCAAATTGTGCACTTGTGGCAGACTGTGCACTTGTGGCAAATTGTGCACTTGTGGCAGACTGTGCACTTGTGGCAAATTTGTGCACTTGTGGCAGACTGTGCACTTGTGGCAAATTGTGCACTTGTGGCAGACTGTGCACTTGTGGCACATTGTGCACTTGTGGCAGACTGTGCACTTGTGGCAGACTGTGCACTTGTGGCAGACTGTGCACTTGTGGCAGACTGTGCACTTGTGGCAGACTGTGCACTTGTGGCAAATTGTGCACTTGTGACAAATTGTGCGCTTGTGGCAGACTGTGCACTTGGGGCAGACTGTGCACTTGTGGCAGACTGTGCACTTGTGGCAGACTGTGCACTTGCGGCAGACTGTGCACTTGTGGCAGACTGTGTACTTGTGGCAAATTGTGCACTTGTGACATATTGTGCGCTTGTGGCAGACTGTGCACTTGTGGCAGACTGTGCACTTGTGGCAAATTGTGCGCTTGTGACAAATTGTGCGCTTGTGGCAGACTGTGCACTTGGGGCAGACTGTGCACTTGTGGCAGACTGTGCACTTGTGGCAAATTGTGCGCTTGTGGCAAATTGTGCACTTGTGGCAAATTGTGCACTTGTGGCAAATTGTGCACTTGTGGCAGACTGTGCACTTGTGGCAGACTGTGCACTTGTGGCAAATTGTGCACTTGTGGCAGACTGTGCACTTGTGGCAGACTGTGCACTTGTGGCAAATTGTGCACTTGTGGCAGACTGTGCACTTGTGGCAGACTGTGCACTTGTGGCAGACTGTGCACTTGTGGCAGACTGTGCACTTGCGGCAGACTGTGCACTTGTGGCAGACTGTGCACTTGTGGCAAATTGTGCGCTTGTGAAAAATTGTGCACTTGTGGCAAATTGTGCACTTGTGGCAGACTGTGCACTTGTGGCAGACTGTGCACTTGTGGCAAATTGTGCGCTTGTGAAAAATTGTGCACTTGTTGCAAATTGTGCACTTGTGGCAGACTGTGCACTTGTGGCAGACTTCACTTTTGGCAGACTGTGTGCTTGTGGCAGGTTGTGTGCTTGTGGTAGACCTGTGCTTGTGGCAGGTTGTGTGCTTGTGGTAGACCATGTGCTTGTGGCAGGTTGTGTGCTTGTGGTAGACCATGTGCTTGTGGCAGGTTGTTTGCTTGTGGTAGACCTGTGCTTGTGGCAGGTTGTGTGCTTGTGGGAGACTGTGTGCTTATTGCAAACTTTTTTATGCAGACTGTGTGCTTGCGTTAGACTGTTTTAGGCAGACTGTGTGTTTGTGGTAAATTGTGTTCTTGTGGTAGGCTGTGTGCTTTTGGCAAGCTGTGTTCTCCTGGAAGACTGTGTGATTGTGGCAGGCTTTGTGCTTTTGACAGGCTGTGTTCTTGTGGGTGGCTGTGTGTTTTATTGGTATTCTCATTAACTTCAAGTGATAGGTACACAGCGCTGTGTAAGATGGTCTACTGTGATGAGTCAGTTATGTACACACACAGTAAGTGGTTTAGAAAACCCACACGTTGAAGACTGAGACACTTGTGCAACATTTGGATATATGTACTTATTGTGTCAATATAAACTAGGTGAAGTAGAGCTTGATCATGCAGAATGTGAAAGGGACTTGGGAGTCTTGGTAAGCAGAAACCTGAAGCCAATACAGCAGTGCCTTAGTGTGCGCAACAAGGCTAACAGATTACATGGATTTATCTCAAGAAGTATAAGTAACAGAAGTCCAAAAGTTATTTTACAGCTCAATACATCACTAGTGAGGCCTCATTTAGATTATGCTGCTCAGTTTTGGTCCCCTTACTACAGGATGGATATAGACTCATTAGAGAACATACAGAGAAGAATGACTAAAATGATTTACTGTGTAAGGGATCTCCCGTATGAAGATAGACTTAAAGCCTTAAATCTCCACTCTCTGGAAGAGACGTAGAATGAGGGGAGATATCATTGAAGTGTATAAGTGGATGACGGGCATAAACAAAGGAGATATTAATAAAGTACTGAGGGTGTCGAACCAGGTAAGAACCAGAAATAATGGATTTAAGTTGGATAAATTTAGATTTAGAAAGGACATAGGTAAGTGGAAATTTAATCGCATTCGCAACATCATCAGGAACAAGAAACTTTCCAGCCTTGACGTGACTTCCCTATTCACCAAAGTACCTACTACACAAGCCATCGATCTCTTGCGCAGGAAAATTGACGATTCACTTGATCTTCCTATTCCAGCCAGCGATTTCATCGACCTTGTTGAACTATGTGTTGGCTTCACTTGTTTCTCTTTCGAAAAGCACCTCTTTCAGCAGACTTTTTGACTACTCATGGGTTCGCCACTCAGTGCGGTCCTGGCGAACCTATACATGGAACATCTAGAAGCCGAACGTTTCTCCACCATTATTCCTTCGTCTGTCACCTGGCTCCGTTATGTTGACGACATTCTCCTCATAACTCCTAGACGCTTCAACGTTCAAGCTCTCCAAGACAAGCTCAACCAGGTCGAGCCCTCAATCCAGTTCACACTTGAAGAAGAAGTCGACAACACTCTTCCTTTCCTTGATGATGTTCTCTGCAAAGCTGACCACGAACTTCGTTTTAAAGTCTATCGAAAACCCACCAACCAAAACGATCTTCTCCACTTCTACTCTCACCACGACACCAAAACTAAACGTGGTGTAATTATAGGCTTCTTCCTGCGTGCACTCAGAATCTGCAGCAATGAGTTTCTTGAGGAAGAATGCACTATAATTGAACAAGTATTTTCTAAACTCCACTATCCTCGTCACTTCATCGGAGACTGCAGACGGCGGGCATTAAACATCTTCAACACACCCAGAGAAGACACTGCCGAGAAGAGATACATAGTCCTCCCCACCAACTCCATTGCCAAACACGTTTCCACCATCTTTTCCAATACCTCATTCCAAGTATCTATCTCCACAACCACGACCATCAAGGACATTACCAGTGATAGACAGGACAAGCTTCCACCCTCTGCAGGGGTATACATAATCTCTTGTAATGACTGCAACAAATTATACGTGGGCGAAACATCAAGGGACCTCCAAACACGTATTTCAGAACACCAATACGCAAGCAGGTCTGACGATACAAGGAATGCCTGTGTACAACACCGTTAATTAACACAACCACTTGATAAACTACACAAACTCAAGACTTATCGCCACAGAAGACAACACTCAATACTGAAGAATCCTGGAATCATCACTTATTTCTATATCTGACAACTTCAACCAGTATAGTGGCTTCTGTGGTATAAACCTTGGTAATAAATACCGACAAGTTGGTTTAGAAAGACACGGGAGTGTCCATAACCCTAGCACTTATAAGTTAAATAATGTAGAACTTAGCCATACAGATTGCGAAAAGGACTTGGGGGTTATGGTAAGCAGCAACCTTAAACCAAGACAGCAATGCCTAAGCGTACGTAATAAGGCAAATAGATTACTGGGATTTATATCAAGAAGTGTAAGCAACAGAAGTCCAGAGGTCATACTGCAGCTTTATACATCATTAGTAAGGCCTCGCCTAGATTATGCAGCTCAATTCTGGTCTCCATATTACAGAATGGACATAAATTCGTTAGAAAACATTCAGCGTAGGATGACGAAATTAATACATAGCATTAGAAATCTTCCTTATGAAGAAAGATTGAAGACTCTTAAGTTACATTCACTTGTTAGGCGAAGAATGAGGGGAGACCTGATCGAAGTGTACAAGTGGAAGATAGGTATTAATAAAGGGGATATTAACAAGGTCTTGAGGATATCTCTTCAAGAGAGAACCCGCAGTAATGGATTTAAATTAGATAAGTTTAGATTTAGAAAGGACATAGGAAAGTATTGGTTTGGAAATAGGGTAGTTGATGAGTGGAACAGTCTACCTAGTTGGGTTGAACATTAAAATGGTATAAAATACCGACAGGTTGTTAGGTAAGACACATATGCAACAGTTGATTGCAATCAACTTCGACAACTTCCACTAATGAGAGGGGCTGGATTTGAGAGGGACCTGACCTCTCAACATCTGAGTTCTTACCTCTCCTAGTGGCCTACGTCTCACCTCTTGGCGCTATAAAAAGCTCCATCCTGTCACTTCTTCTCCATATTGTTTCATACTATGGAACAATGCTCTTCTCCAGACTGAGGGACTGACCACCTCAAAACTTTAAGGGTGATGGACTGATTACATCGTCTTCAAGTATCTTCTGCTTCTATCAACTTTTCTGTACTTGACTGAAGAAGCCTACTGTGTAGGCGAAACGTTTCATAATAAAGATACCTAACTGTTGAAAGTTAAGACACATGTGCAACATCTGGATATCTTTATTGTAGTAGACGTTTCGCCATCCAGTGGCTTTATCAATACAGATTCTAGGTCATAATAGGAAGACAGTAGAACTATATACAAAAGATGAGGTAATCAGTCCCTCGGCCTTGGAGTTAGTGTTCACAGCTTCATGGTGGAGGAGAATCTGGAGCAAAGACAAGAAGACTGGCGGTTTATATAGGCGTCAGTGGATAGGGACGGGCAGCAGACGAGGGCAAAGTCACTGGTAGGCGGGATTCCCCAGTGGAAGTAGGTCCTTCCCAAAGAGATGGGTTAGTTGCAGCAGCCGTGAAGAAGGTCTTGCAACTAACCCATCTCTTTGGGAAGGACCTACTTCCACTGGGGAATCCCGCCTACCAGTGACTTTGCCCTCGTCTGCTGCCCGTCCCTATCCACTGACGCCTATATAAACCGCCAGTCTTCTTGTCTTTGCTCCAGATTCTCTTCCACCATGAAGCTGTGAACACTAACTCCAAGGCCGAGGGACTGATTACCTCATCTTTTGTATATAGTTCTACTGTCTTCCTATTATGTCCTAGAATCTGTATTGATAAAGCCACTGGATGGCGAAACGTCTATTACAATAAAGATATCCAGATGTTGCACATGTGTCTTAACTTTCATATTGTCGGTATTTTATACCTTTCTTGCACATACCTAACTGTTGCATATGTGTCTTACCTAACAACCTAGTTGGGTTATTGAGGCTAGGACTTTGGGTAGTTTCAAATTTAGGTTGGATAAGTACATGAGTGGGAGGGGTTGGATTTGAGTGGGACTTGCACATCGGAGCTTGTTTCTAGGGTGGCATTGAAAATTGGGTTGGTCAAATGTTTGTTAGTGGGATGAATTGTAAAGGACCTGCCTAGTATGGGCCAACAGGCCTGCTGCAGTGTTCCTCCTTTCTTATGTTTATGTTCTTATGTAAGCAAACACTATGACATATTTATTAGAAAACGTTTCAAGGTCCCAGGACCGAAACGTTTTCTAATAAATGTGTCATAGTGTTTGCTTACGTGTCTTTCTAAACCAGTGGCTTCTATAACATAGCTGAACCACTTGCGAAGAAACTCTTCATCGCTATCCCACATAAGAACATAGGAATGGAAGAACACTGCAGAAGGTCTGCTCAGAAACTTATCCAATCTTCCTTCCAAGCTACCCAAGATTTTAGACTATAACTCCACTCGGTACATCATCAGATGCAGCATTCTCCACCTGACCTCAGCATTCTGAACTTGACTATAAATACTCGCGTACCTTCCACCCCAGGTAGATCTGTTTGTTGTTAAATTAAATTAGACGCATGTGCAACTCTTGGGTATCTTTATTGAGGAAACGTTTCGCCACACAGTGGCTTCATCAGTCCATACAAAGGATATACTTGAAGAACAGGAGGAGAATGAGGTAATCAGTCCCTCAGCCTTGAGTCGATGTGGTCAGTCCATCAATCTTCTATTCAAGATTGGACAAACATATGAGTGGGAAGGGCTGGATTTGATTGGTGTCATGGGGTACAGGGGTTAATTCTTAGGTAGCTTTGGGTAGAGGTCGTTTTGATAAGGACCTGCCTTGTATGGGCCAGTAGGCCTGCAGTGTTCCTCCATTCTTATGTTCTTATTTCACCAGCCAGCGGCTTCATCAGTCCAAGAAAGAACAAGGAAAACGAGAAGGAATTTGAGGTAATGAATCCCTCAGTCTGGAGATGATGTGTTCAGTCCATCAGTCTTATGAAGACTGATGATTGATGATCTCAAATTCCTTCTTGTCTTTTACCGTTCTCTTCTGTATTGGACTGATGAAGTCACTGGCTGGCGAAACGTTTTCACAATAAAGATATTCAAATGTTAAGAACATAAGAAAGAAGGAACACTGCAGCAGGCCTACTGGCCCATGCGAGGCAAGTCCGTGTCACCCCCTGGCTTAGACCAATGACCCACCCAGTCAGGTCACATCCACTTTAGGAAGGAGCACGGCGTTCCCAGTAATTTAGGTGCTTTACTGGCTCAATGCGAGCCGTAAACGACCTCTGTATTTGTTCCGGCTCTGATATTTCCCCGTTTAAAGCAGAAGAAATATCAGAGCTGAAACAAATACAGAGATCGTTTACGGCTCACATTGAGCCAGTAAAGCACCTAAACTACTGTGAACGCCTTCATGTCTTGAACATGTACTCACTGGAGCGGAGGAAAGAGAGATACATGATAATATACACCTGGAATGTACTCGAGGACCTGGTCCCAAATCTGCACACTACCATAACAACATACTGGAGTGAGAGATATGGGAGGAAGTGTAAAATAAACCCAGTGAGGAGCAGGGGTGCGGTGGGGACAATAAGGGAACACTGTATCAACATCCGGGGTCCCAGACTTTTCAACATCTTACCAGAAGATATCAGAAACACGGCTTGAACAAGTGTAGAAGCCTTTAAGAGGAAACTGGACAATTATCTTCATCAGGTGCCAGATCAACCAGGTTGTGATGGATATGTGGGGCAGCGGGCCTCCAGCAGCAACAGCCTGGTTGATCAGGCAAGCACCGGACGAGCCTAGCCCATGGCCGGGGTCTGAGTGTAGTTAAACTCTCGAAACTCTTCAAAGGTATATCAAAGGTATCAGAGGCATCAGACCTATTAGCACAAACTAGTCAGGTTCAACTCACACCCACCCACACCCACTCGTGTATTTATCTAACCTATATTTAAAACTACATAACGTTTTAGCTTCTATGACGGTACTCGGGAGTTTGTTCCATTCATCCACAACTCTATTACCAACACAAATGTCTCAGCCTTTAGTTATGCACCCCACTCATTTTCCTCTCCTCTCCTGTATTTCCCTTCCTTTCTATATTCCTTGACAAAGAGGAACCATTCTCCGTATACCCCTGCTCAGTATATATTTGTATCAGCCACTGAAGAGATGTAGCTCCAAGGATCAATACCTAAGAAATTTATATTAAAAAAATACTAAATCTTAATAATAGGTATTGTTGACGTACCTTTGATATACCCTTGATGAGTTTCGAGAGTCTCACTACTCCCAGAGCCCGGCCATGGGCCAGGCTCGTTTGGTGCTTGCCTAGTCAACCAGGCTGTTGCTGCTGGAGGCCCGCTGCCCCACATATCCATCATAGCCTGGTTGATCTGGCATCTACATGCTGGAGTCTACCTGGAGAGTATTCTGGGGATCAACGCCCCCGCGGCCCGGTCCACGACCGGGCCTCCCGGTGGATCAGGGCCTAATCAACGAGGCTGTTATTGCTGGCCGCACGCAATCCAACGTACGAACCACAGCCCGCTTGATCCGGCACCGTCTTTAGGTATCTGTTCAGGTCCCTCCTGAAGACAACCAGGGGTCTACTGGTAATGCCCCTTATTGCTAGTGGGAGGCTGTTGAACAGTCTTGGACCCCGGACACTTATTGCATTTTCCCTTAGTGTACCAATGACACCCCTACTTTCACTGGGGGTATGTTGCATCGCCTGCTAAGTCTTTTGCTTTCGTATGGACTGATTTCTGTATGCATATTAGGGACCAGTCCCTCCAAAATCTTCCAGGTGTAGATTATGATATATCTCTCTCTCGCCTGTGCTCCAGTGAGTACAAATCAAGTGCTTCCAGGCGTTCCCAGTAGTTAAGGTGTATGATGGAACTTGTACGTGCAGTAAAGGTATTCCAACCTAGAGAGAACAAATGATTTAAAAAGGACCATCATTGGCTTAGCATCTCTTGTCTTGAATGTTCTCATTATCCATCCTATCAGTTTCCTCGCAGATGTGATAGTGGCATTGTTGTGGTCCTTGAAGGTGAGGTCTTCGGACATTACCGCTCCCAGTCCTTCACATTGCTTTTCCGCTCTATTGTGTGATTGGAGTTTGTAGTATACTCAGTCCTAGTTATTATTTTCTCCAGTTTTCTATAACGGATAATTGGATTTTGTCTTCATTGAACATCATATTGTTCTCTGTTGCCCATTGGAAAACTTGATTTATATCTTCTTGGAGCTTTACCGTGTCCTCAATGGATGACACTCTAATGCAGATCCTAGTATCGTATGCAAAGGATGATACAGTGCTATGGTTTACATCTCTGTCTATGTCTGATATGAGAATGAGGAACAGGATAGGGGCGAGTACTGTGCCTTGTGGGACAGAGCTCTTCACTATGGCAGCATCTGATTTAACTCTGTTTACCACTACTCATTGTGTGCTATTGGTTAGAAAGTTGAAGATCCATTTGCCTACTTTGCCAGTTATCCCTTTAGCATGCATTTTGTGTGCTGTCACACCGTGGTTGCACTTGTCAAAGGCTTTTGCAAAATTTGTGTATACTACATTTGCATTCTGTTTGTTTTCCAGTGCATCTAAGACCATATCATAGTGGTCTAGCAGTTGCGAAAGGCAGGAGCGACCTGCTCTGAAACCATGTCGCCCTGGGTTGTGCAATTTTTGGGAGTCCAGGTGGTTTGCTATTCTGCTTCTTAGAATTCTTTCAAAGATTTTATGATATGGGACGTTAAAGCTATTGGTCTATAGTTCTTAGGTACTGCTTTGCTGCCACCTTTATGGAGTGGGGCTATACTTGATGAAGATACTTGTCCAGTTTCCTCTTGAAGACTTCTACATTTGTTCCAGCGTGTTTCTGATATCTCCTGATAAGATGTTGAATAGTCTTGGACCCTGAATGTTGATTCAGTGGTCCCTTATTATCCCCACCGCACCACTTCTCCTCACTGAGTTTATTTTGCACTGTCAAATGCTTTCTTGCAGCTCAAGAATATGCAGTCGTTCCTACCCGGACTTTCTTGCATAATCTCCATCACTGCGGCATACGAGCAGCTCTGTGAGTCACGACTTATGCTCTGTATATTCCAGATGATTTACCGTAATCAAGTTCCTCGTCTCTAGATGTTTCTTTGTATCGTTGTTTTAAGTGTGCATTGTGTGTGTGTGTGTGTGTGTGTGTGTGTGTGTGTGTGTGTGTGTGTGTGTGTGTGTGTGCGCGTGTGTGTGCGTGCGTGTGTGTGCGCGCGCGCGCCTCTTTGCTGATCGCTACTAGGTCCATTCTCTCACTGCTTCATGAGCGTTATCATACCTCTTCTTAAAGCTGTGTATGGATGCTGCCTCCACTACATCACTTTCCAGATTATTCCACTTTCTGACAACTCTGAAGAAATACTTCCTAACATCCCTGTGGCTCATCTGGGTCTTCAGCTTCCAAATTGTGACCCCTTGTTGCAAGTTTTCCATCTCTGGAACATGCTATCTCTGTCTACCTTGTCAATTCCTCTCGGTATTTTATATGTCGTTATGTCCCCCCTCCCTGTCCCTCCGGTGTCGTCAGGTCGATTTCCTCTTCTCGTTGCACATTACCCTTAGCTCTGGGACTAATCTTTTTGTAAACCTTTGCAATTTCTCTAATTTCTTGAAGTGTCTGACCAAGTGTGGGTTGCAGACTGGTGTTGCATACTCAAATATGGGCTTGAACGATTCCTTACTGAGGTGTCGGAACGCTATTCTTAGGTTTGCCAGGCGCCCATATGCTGCAGCACTTGTGTGTGTGTGTGTGTGTGTCTGTGTCTGTCAGTGGACGACTCGTGCGTATGTAAATGTTTCGTGATGCTGGGCACTGCACTGCCAGACGTGCCCCTAATTATTATTTACCTTGCGTATATGTGGTTAAATAAAGTCTTTTGTAGGTGTGTGTAATCTAACCAACCATGTTTCAAATAAAGGAAATAATTGGTAGTTTATAGGGAGCGTGGCACTGATGAGTGCAGGCATCAGTGCCAGGCATGGTTGTTGGTATCAGTTCCAGGCATGATTGCTGGTATCAGTACCAGGCATGGTTGCTGGTGTCAGTGCCAGGCATGGTTGCTGGTATCAGTGCCAGGCATGGTTGCTGGTATCAGTGCCAGGCATGGTTGCTGGTATCAGTGCCAGGCATGGTTGCTGGTATCAGTGCCAGCATGGTTGCTGGTATCAGTGCCAGGCATGGTTGCTGGTATCAGTGCCAGGCATGGTTGCTGGTATCAGTGCCAGGCATGGTTGCTGGTATCAGTGCCAGGCATGGTTGCTGGTATCAATTCCAAGAATAGTTGCTGGTATCAGTGCCAGGCATGGTTGCTGGTATCAGTGCCAGGCATGGTTGATGGTATCAGTGGCATTCCTGGTTGCTGGTATCAGTGCCAGGCATGGTTGCTGTTATCAGTGCCAGGCATGTTTGGTGGTATCAGTGCCAGGCATGGTTGCTTGTATCAGTGCCAAGCATGGTTGGTGGTATCAGTGACAGGCATGGTTGGTGGTATCAGTACCAGGAATGGTTGCTGGTATCATTGCCAGACATGGTTGGTGGTATCAGTGCCAGGAATGGTTGCTGGTATCAGTGCTAGGCATGGTTGGTGGTATCAGTGCCAGGAATGGTTGCTGGTATTAGTGCCAGGCATGGTTGCTGGTATCAGTGCCAGGAATGGTTGGTGGTATCAGTGCCAGGCATGGTTGGTGGTATCAGTGCCAGGCATGGTTGGTGGTATCAGTGCCAGGAATGGTTGCTGGTATCAGTGCCCGACACGGTTGGTGGTATCAGTGCCAGGAATGGTTGCTGGCATCAGTGCCAGGCATGGTTGGTGGTATCAGTGCCAGGAATGGTTGCTGGTATTAGTGCCAGGCATGGTTGCTGGTATCAATGCCAGGCTTGGTTGCTGGTATCAGTGCCAGGCATGGTTGCTGGTATCAGTGCCAGACATGGTTGCTGGTATCAGTGCCAGGAATGGTTGCTGGTATCAGTGCCAGACATGGTGGTATCAGTGCCAGGAATGGTTGCTGGCATCAGTGCCAGGCATGGTTGCTGGTATCAGTGCCAGGCATGGTTGCTGGTATCAGTGCCATTCATGGTTGCTGGTATCAGTGCCAGGCATGGTTGCTGGTATCAGTGCCAGGCATAGTTGATGGTATCAGTGCCAGGCATGGTTGCTGGTATCAGTGCCAGACATGGTTGCTGGTATCAGTCCCAGACATGGTTGCTGGTATCAGTGCCAGACATGGTTGCTGGTATCAGTGCCAGGCATGGTTGGTGGTATCAGTGCCAGGCATGGTTGGTGGTATCAGTGCCAGACACGGTTGCTGGTATCAGTGCCAGGCATGGTTGGTGGTATCAGTGCCAGGCATGGTTGCTGGTATCAGTGCCATTCATGGTTGCTGGTATCAGTGCCAGGCATGGTTGCTGGTATCAGTGCCAGGCATGGTTGGTGGTATCAGTGCCAGGAATGGTTGCTGGTATCAGTGCCAGACATGGTTGCTGGTATCAGTGCCAGACATGGTTGCTGGTATCAGTGCCAGGCATGGTTGCTGGTATCAGTGCCAGACATGGTGGTATCAGTGCCAGGCATGGTTGCTGGTATCAGTGCCAGACATGGTTGCTGGTATCAGTGCCAGGCATGGTTGGTGGTATCAGTGCCAGACATGGTTGCTGGTATCAGTGCCAGACATGGTGCTGGTATCAGTGCCAGACATGGTTGCTGGTATCAGTGCCAGGCATGGTTGGTGGTATCAGTGCCAGGCATGGTTGCTGGTATCAGTGCCAGACATGGTTGGTGGTATCAGTGCCAGGCATGGTTGGTGGTATCAGTGCCAGACATGGTTGCTGGTATCAGTGCCAGACATGGTTGCTGGTATCAGTGCCAGGCATGGTTGCTGGTATCAGTGCCAGACATGGTGGTATCAGTGCCAGGCATGGTTGCTGGTATCAGTGCCAGACATGGTTGCTGGTATCAGTGCCAGGCATGGTTGGTGGTATCAGTGCCAGACATGGTTGCTGGTATCAGTGCCAGACATGGTTGCTGGTATCAGTGCCAGACATGGTTGCTGGTATCAGTGCCAGGCATGGTTGGTGGTATCAGTGCCAAGCATGGTTGCTGGTATCAGTGCCAGACATGGTTGGTGGTATCAGTGCCAGACATGGTTGGTGGTATCAGTGCCAGGCATGGTTGCTGGTATCAGTGCCAGACATGGTTGCTGGTATCAGTGCCAGACATGGTTGCTGGTATCAGTGCCAGACATGGTTGGTGGTATCAGTGCCAGGAAGGCTTCAAGTATCACTTGCTGGGGTCAGGTTCTCTTTTATTTGGCAGCTGTGGAAACTTTATGTAAAAATTGACGTAAAGTTTGAATGAAATTTAAATCTCTTTAATATGTCTTCCTTCCCTACCCATTTCTTTCACCAGTTTTTTTTCCTCCTCCTGGAGGCCCGCTGCCCCACATATCCATCACAGCCTGGTTGATCTAGCACCTGGTGAAGATACTTGTCCAGTTTCCTCTTGAAGACTTCTACACTTGTTCCAGCAGTGTTTCTGATATCTTCTGGTAAGATGTTCAATAGTCTGGGACCCCGGATGTTGATACAGTGTTCCCTTATTTCTCCACCGCACCCTTGCTCCTCACTGGGTTTATTTTACACTTCCATATCTCTCACTCCAGTATGCTATGACAGTGTGCAGATTTGGGACTCAACCCTTGAGTACCTTTCAGGTATATATTATCATGTCTCTCTCCTCCGCTCCAGTGAGTACATGTTCAAGACTTACCTGGAGTTTACCTGGAGAGTATTTCGGGGGTCAACGCTCCCGCGGCCCGGTCTGAGACCAGGTCTCATGGTGGATCAGGGTCTGATCAACCAGGCAGTTACTGCTGGCCGCACGCAAGCTGACATACGAACCACAGCCCGGTTGGTCAGGTACTAACTTTAGGTGCCTTCTTGAAGACAGCCAGGGGTCTATTGGTAATCCCTCTTATGTATGCTGGGAGGCAGTTGAGCAGTCTTGGGCCCCTGACACTTATTGTGTTTTCTCTCAGTGTACTCATGGCGCCCCTGCTTTTCATTCGGGGAATGTTGCATCTCCTGCCTAGTCTTTTGCTTTCATAGATAGTGATTTTCGTGTGCAAGTTTGGTACTAATCCCACTACCATTTTCCAAGTGTATATTATCATGCATCTCTCTCGCCTGCAGTCCAGGGAATGCAGATCAAGGGCCTTCAACCATTCCCAGTAATTTAGGTGCCTCTTCGTAGTTATGTGTGCCGTGAAATTTCTTTGCACACTCTCCAGGTCAGCAATTTCCCCTGCCTTGAAGGGGGCAGTTAGTGTACAGCAGTATTCCAGCTTAGAGAGAGCAAGCGATTTGAAGAGAATCATCTTGGGCTTGGCGTCCCTAGTTTTGAAGGTTCTCATTACCCATCCTTTGATTTTCCTAGCAGATGCGGTAGATGCATTGTTGTGGTTTTTGAAGGCGAGATCCATTGACTTTATCACTCCCAGGTCCTTCACATTACTTTTTCGCTCTATTGTATGGTTAGAATTTGTCGTATACCTTGATACATTTTTAATTTCCTCAATTTTCCATATCTGAGTAGTTTAAATTTCTCTTTATTGAACTTCATAGTGTTTTGAGTGGTCCATTTGAAGATTTGGTTTATATCCGCCAGGAGTCTTTTGGTGTCTTCGATGAAGGTCACTGTCATGGCAATCTGGGTGTCATCCGCAAAGGAAGACACGGAGGTATGGCTTACATCTCTGTCTATATCAGATATGAAGATGAGGAATAGAATTGGAGCGAGTACTGTGCCTTGTGGAATAGAGCTTTCCATCGTAGCTGCCTCAATCTTTACTCTGTTTACTATTACTCTTTGTGTTCTATTTGTCAGGAAGTTACAGATCCATCTACCAACCTTTCCTGTTATTCCTTTATCACCATTTTGTGTGCTATTACACCATGGTCGCACTTGTTGAAAGCTTTTGCAAAGTCTGTGTATACTACATATGTATTTTGCTTATCCTGTACAACATGCAGGACCTTCTCATAGTGATCCAGTAACTGGGACGGGCAGGAGCGACCTGCTCTAAACCCATGTTGTCCTGGGTTATGTGATATGGGATGTTAGTGCTATCGGTCTGTAGTTCTTTGCAATTGCTTTACTGCCACCTTTGTGGAGTGGTGCTATGTTTGTTGTTTTTAGTGAGTGTGGGATGACCCCTATGTCCATGCTCCCTCTCCATTGAATGCTGAAGGCATGTGACAGGGGTTTCTTGCAGTTCTTGATGAACACGGAGTTCCATAAGTCTGGGCCTGGGGCAGAGTGCATGGGCATGTCATTTATTGCTTTTTCAAAGTCTTGTGGTGTTTGGATAATATCTGAGATTTTTGAGATGACCAGATTTTGGGTTTCGTTCCTAAAGAATTCATTTGGATTGTCGACCCTTAGTCTGGGCAGCGGCTCGCTGAGCACTGAGTCGTATTGGAACCTTAGTATCTCACACATTTCTTGGCTGTCATCTGTGTGTGTCTCATCTCGCCTAAGCAGGGGTCTAATACAGGATGTTGTTTTTCCTTTAGATTTGGCATAGGAGAAGTATTTTTTTTTCCAGTTCTCAATGGCGTTTAGTTCTTTCTGTGATTCTTGTCTCCTGTAAGATTCCTTCAGCTTAAGTTCGATTTTGCAATTTCATTGACTAGTGCTTCCCTTTGTATTTTCAATTTCATTAACCAGTGCCTTCCTATGTATTTCAGATATATTTGCCCCTCTCAGCAGCTCTGTAACTCTTTGCCTTCGTCTGTATAGGGAGCGTCTTTCTCTTTCCAGTTTACATCTTCTCTTTATTTTTCTTAATGGAATGTGCCTTGAGCAGATCTCAAGAACCACAGAATTTATTTTTTCTAGGCAAAGGTTCGGATCTGTGTTGTTTAGGATATCTTCCCAGCGTATTTCATTTAGGACATGATTGACTTGTTCCCATTGTATGTTTTTGTTATTGAAATTGAATTTTGTGAAGACACCCTCATGACTGATCACATTTTGCTGGTCAGGAGCCCTGTGCATACATATCTGTACCTCTGTTATGTTGTGATCTGAGTGTATTGTCTTTGATACAGTTATATTACGTGAGATCGTCGTTGTTAGAGAAGATGAGGTCCAGCATATTTTCTAGTCTTGTAGGGTCTAATATTTGCTGCTTTAGGGTGAATTTGGTACAGAGATTTAATAGCTCGTGTTTTTGAATTTTCATCTGAGCTACCTCCTGGGGTGATCGCTGCTAAACTGTTATTTGCTACATCTCCTCCATTTTAGGTGTCTCAGGTTGAAATCTCCCAGTAGCAAGATGTTTGGAGAAGGATATATCTTTAATATACCTTTGAAGAGTTTCGAGAGTTTATCTCGAAACTCTTCAAAGGTATATCAAAGGTATATCTCTGAGCCCGGCCATGGGCCAAGCTCGTCTGGTGCTTGCCTGGTTAACCAGGCTGTCGCTGCTGGAGGCCCCCTGCCCCACATATCCATCACAGCGTGGTTGATCTAGCACCAAAATATTAAAGGGAGGTCGTAGTTACTAACGGGTAAGTCGGGTTTCTAATCTTAATGCATTTCTATGATCATGATTCTTCCACATTAGCTGGTCAAGTTTGACAAGCCGCTCCCGGAAATGTTGGGAAGTTGCATCTTGAGGCTTGTACACAACGACAATGACAAGATTTTGGTTTTCAATCTTTACCGCCAAAACTTCAACTACATCATTTGAGGTATTAGTAGTTCTGAGCAAATGAGAGAGACTGTGACATACAGGCCATTTTCCCCTTGTTACCTGTTTAGTCTGTCGCTTCTGAATAGGTTATAACCTGGAATACATATTTCGTTGTCAAAATGAGCCTTTATGTGGGTCTCTGTGAATGCTGCAAATATTGCATTTTACTCCATGAACAGTCCCTTCATGTAAAGGATTTTGCTGTTTTTTGATGGCTTTAGATCCTGTATGTTTGCAAAGACAAATGTCGTTATATTGGTGGGATTTAGGGGGTTTTTATTTGTTGGCTCTAATATCTGTTGTTCTGGAGTGGAGGCCAGTGACTGTGCCTCTGCTCCAGAAATGTTTTCAGTTGGTGTAAGATTGCTGTCATTTCTTGCCAGTCTTTTTGCCCTCCTGGCCCTAGAAAGCTTATTTCCCTTGAGAGGTTATGGCTCCCCGCCTTTGTTTCCCATAGTGTGGCTGGTGTGTGTCTTCTTGTCCTCTTTAGATGATGTGCCTGGCAGTATGCTTTGTAGCATTTTCTTTCATGGAGTGATGAATGACGCATTTCGGGGTGAAAAAGGTTACAGGAAGGGGAGTTGCACCTCCTGTTGTCATGTGGGTGCGGCATTTTTTTGGGATGGTCCAAGGTGCGTGTCCCAACTGTTTTACCAGATATACCATGCCTGCAGATACCCAAGGCATAGAATTTGCATAGATTGGAGTTCTGTTTGCTAGGATTTATTGCAGCTGTGTTTGCTGGTGGTGCATTTTTTACTGTTTTCCCTCTACCTAGTGCCCCTGTATGGACATCAGTGCTTCCACCAGGTTTTGCTGGTAGTGTGTCAACACCATTCCCTGAGGCATCATCCCCTTTTGTTCCATCTCCAGCAGTATCTCTATTTTGCACCTCTGTAAGTTGAATAGCATTGCCTTTACTTGTTTCATCACCAAGGCCAATATTTCCTTTTGGTTCACTGTCCTCCAGGACAGCACTAGCACCCTCAAGAACACTGTCTTTCAAGACAGCCCTGTCCAACCCACCCACTTTATTTTTCCAGCTGTCATACCATGCTGACATGTCTTCCAAGAAGGATCTTTTATTGGTGTTATCTTTAATATAGATGTAATTTTCTCATACAGGTGTAACTCGTTTGGGCAGACCCAGAAACATTTCTCTGATTTTATATCAGATGTGGTCGCTGGTTTAAAATCCCTGCACACCCCATGGGACCATTTACCACAGAGATTGCAAGCAATCCAGGCATGCTTTCGTCTGTGACCCTTTCTGCAGACTACACAGATTTTCATGGTGGTGGTCATCTTACAACAGTTTACAGCTCTCCTAGCTAGCTAATCTATAATTTCTAGAAGTATTTAGTTGTCTTACCAGTACTTACGGTTTGGCTGGCTAGGGTAGGCTTATTATGTAAAAGATTATATATATATATATATATATATATATATATATATATATATATATATATATATATATTATATATATTATATATATATATATATACACTGGTATCTATATATTGTTATATATACTGTGGTGATACGTAACAATCTTATAGCTGCTAGAATTAACTGTTTGGGTGTTTGGTTTGATATGGGCACCTAAAAAAAACTCCGTCAGCCTGTGAATCCAGTCAAGGGATACCTTTTGTTTTTCAATCCGGTTGGGTGTTAAGGGCACCTAGAAAACTCTGTGAGCTTTGAATCCCCTCAAGGAAGGTTCCTTGATGTTGGTGAGGGGCTCTTGATTTAGGGAATTGGATCTGTGCTCCAGTTCCCCGAATTAAGCCTGAATGCCTTCCACATCCCCCCCCAGGCGCTGTATAATCCTCCGGGTTTAGCGCTTCCCCCTTGATTATAATAATAATGTGAGCTTTGAATCCAGTCATGAGTTCACAAATCCGGACGAATCCGGTCAGTGGATCACTTTTTTTTGAACGAATCCGGCCGGTGATTTGGACTGGAATATTATTTACAGAGTAATATGTGATCAGTTGTTACAAAAAAGTATAACTTGCGTGTTTGAGAAACCAGTGACTTCTGGCAGCTCCTACTATAACGAAACAGACAGCCGGCACCCTCCCCCCCCCTTTTTTTTATAGCCTGAGGTTTCGGGCACTTATATCACTGTATTCAGCTTTTCTAGAGTTTTCTTTTCCACCTCCACCACATCAAATGCTATTTTGTCACTATTGTTGGCTATGGTAGGGCGACTGGTGGAGAAAGATTACTGGAAGAATATTAGCTTTCCATTTGTATATTACGACCGCTGCCAACTAAAGGATTTTTTTTACTTCCATAAGTAACTATACTTCTCGTATTTCAATAAAAGAACAATTTTCTAATTTTCGTAACTCCACCACACTAAGTACTCTTTTGTTACTGTTATTAGCTATGGCAGCACTGGTGGAATGGTTTCTGATATAAATGATCTTATGTTGTGTATCCTGCGTTCACTGACAACTCTACACTGTTGTTGTGTATCCTGCGTTCACTGACAACTCTACACTGTTGTTGTGTATCCTGCGTTCACTGACAACTCTACACTGTTGTTGTGTATCCTGCGTTCACTGACAACTCTACACTGTTGTTGTGTATCCTGCGTTCACTGACAACTCTACACTGTTTATCTTCTAGGAAACTGTACACTTTTGGTATTTCAAGATTATGCACCTTTTCGTATCTCAATAGGATTTTTTTTTTCAGTGCATCACTGGACAGTTACACCAGCAGGTTTAGGAAGATTATTTATACGAGGTGATCTGCGTGGTAGGATCTTGGCGACTGCTGGCAACTGTTTACAACACCAGTTAATTATTTAGGCCTATCACTTCCTGCTTAATTTTCACCATAGCATTTATTATGGGATCTTATCTGAACACTACGGTACCACTGTGATATACACTACGGTACCACTGTGATATACACTACGGTACCATTGTGATATACACTACGGTACCACTGTGATATACGCTACGGTACCACTGTGATATACACTACGATACCACTGTGATATACACTACGGTACCACTGTGATATACACTACGATACCACTGTGATATACACTACGGTACCACTGTGATATACACTACGGTACCACTGTGATATACACTACGGTACCACTGTGATATACACTACGGTACCACTGTGATATACACTACGGTACCACTGTGATATACACTACGGTACCACTGTGATATACACTACGGTACCACTGTGATATACACTACGGTACCACTGTGATATACACTACGATACCACTGTGATATACACTTCGATACCACTGTGATATACACTACGGTACCACTGTGATATACACTACGGTACCACTGTGATATACACTACGGTACCACTGTGATATACACTACGATACCACTGTGATATACACTACGGTACCACTGATATACACTACGGTACCACTGTGATATACACTACGGTATCACTGTGATATACACTACGATACCACTGTGATATACACTACGGTACCGCTGTGATATACACTACGATACCGCTGTGATATACACTACGGTACCACTGTGATATACACTGCGATACCACTGTGATATACACTACGATACCACTGTGATATACACTACGGTACCACTGTGATATACACTACGATACCACTGTGATATACACTACGGTACCACTGTGATATACACTACGATACCACTGTGATATACACTACGGTACCACTGTGATATACACTACGATACCACTGTGATATACACTACGGTACCACTGTGATATACACTACGATACCACTGTGATATACACTACGGTACCACTGTGATATATACTACGGTACCACTGTGATATATACTACGGTACCACTGTGATATACACTACGTTACCACTGTGATATACACTGCGGTACCACTGTGATATACACTACGGTACCACTGTGATATACACTACGGTACCACTGTGATATACACTACGGTACCACTGTGATACACACTACGGTACCACTGTGATACACACTACGGTACCACTGTGATATACACTACGGTACCACTGTGATATACACTACGGTACCACTGTGATACACACTACGGTACCACTGTGATATACACTTACGATACCACGGGTTGGAATTAATACACTACGTACCACTGTGATACCACTACGGTACCACTGTGATATACACTACGGTACCACTGTGATATACACTACGGTACCACTGTGATAACACTACGGTACCACTGTGATATACACTACGTACCACTGTGATAACACTACGGTACCACTGTGATATACACTACGGTACCACTGTGATATACACTACGGTACCACTGTGATATACACTACGGTACCATTGTGATATACACTACGGTACCACTGTGATATACACTACGGTACCACTGTGATATACACTACGGTACCACTGTGATATACACTACGGTACCACTGTGATATACACTACGGTACCATTGTGATATACACTACGGTACCATTTGTGATATACATACGGTACCACTGTGATATACACTACGGTACCACTGTGATATACACTACGGTACCACTGTGATATACACTACGGTACCACTGTGATATACACTACGGTACCACTGTGATATACACTACGGTACCACTGTGATATACACTACGGTACCATTGTGATATACACTACGGTACCACTGTGATATACGCTACGGTACCACTGTGATATACACTACGGTACCACTGTGATATACACTTCGGTACCACTGTGATATACACTACGGTACCACTGTGATATACACTGTACCACTATGTATGAGACTATTATAACAGGACTTTCTTTCCTCTGACAGATTTGTTGTAAGTTATTTTTGCACACGGCAACTATGCCTGTGATTCCTCTCTGGGAGTATGACTCGGCACACTTTTTATCCTTTTTTTGGCGCAATGTATGCTAATTTTTTGTTAGATTAATTCCAAGCACTGGAGGAATGTACCTTATAAGTTCACTGGCACAGTTTGAAAGTTTCTAGCTCGCAAATAAAAAAAAACGTGAAAATCTACAAACACGACGGAGCACGGCGGAGCACGCGGAGCACGACGGAGCACGGCGGAGCACGACGGAGCACGGCGGAGCACGCGGAGCACGACGGAGCACGGTGGTGCTACTTGAAGGCGTTTCCAGTAATTTAGGTGCTTTACTGGCTCAGTGTGAGCTATAAACGATCTCTGTATTTGTTCCAGCTCTGATATTTCTCCTGCTTTGAACGGAACCGTTAGCACTGAACAATATTCTAAATGAGGGAAGACTAGCGATTTGATGAGTATCATCACCCGGATTATTTCCCTGTGTTTGGAAAGCTCCATAACCACCCAAGTTCATCCCCCTTCCTGGCTGTCGTAATCTTTGTCTTGTTATGGTCTTTTAAAGAAAGGTTCGCTGACATAATTGTTCCCAGGTCTTTTACGTGTTCCTTACGTTCTATTTGGTGACCCACTTGAGTTTTGTATATAGTGTTCCTTTTGAGTTCTTCATTCTTTCCAGACCTAAGGAGCTGGAACTTATCACCATTGAACATGTTCTCCACTGCCCACTGGAAAACCCTGCTTATGTCTTCCTGCAATTTTTGCGTGTCTTCTACCTTAGTGATTTTTATGCTTATTTTAATGTCATCTGCAAATGATACAACAGTGTGACGAATGTTTTTATCTGTGCTGTGAGGATGGGAAACAGCAAAGGTACCAGAACAGTGCCTTGGGACATTGAGCTGTTTACCTCGCAGATGCTGGATCTTGCTCTGTTCACTACTACTTTTTGTGTTGTGCGTGTTAGGTATCCGAAAATCTGCCTACCTTCCTCGTAATGCTCATGGCCCTCATTTTGTGCGCTATCACTCCATGATCGCATTTGTTTAATGCCTTTGCAAACTCTGTGTAAATCACTTCTGTGTTTGGTCGTCTTCCAACGCCTTCGTAATTCTGTCATAATGGTTCAGCAGCTGTGACAGTCATGATCGTCCTGCTCTAAAACCATGCTGGTTCGGGTTATGCTGGTTGTGCTGCTCCATGAAATTTGTAATCTGCCGTCTCATCACTCCTTTGAAGATTTTTTATTGTGTGAAGTTAGGGCTACTGGTCTGTAATTTTTAGCTAGTGCTCTACTACCTCCGGTATATCACCTAAGTCTAAGCTCTTTCTCCAAAGAATACTGAGGGCCCAGTTGATCAGGAACTGTTTTGAGGAATGTGTTGAGGGCAGCTAAGGGGTTTGTTGGTGAGCCCCCTTATGCATGAAGGGAGGGCGTTGAAGAGTCATGGTCCCTTAACACTTACTGAGTTCTCCCTATGTACTCTTCGCTCCCTTACTTTTCATTGGAGGTATTATGCACCATCTACCAGCCTCTTATGTTCATTAATAGTAATTTCGTTGTACAGGTTTGGTACCAATCCCTCCAGTATCTTTCAGGTATAGATTATAATGTATCTTTTTCGCCTGCGTTTTGAGGAGTACAGTTGTAGGGACTCAAGCTCTCCCAGTAATTTAGGTGCTTGACTGAGTGAATGCGAACTGTAAAAGTTCTCTGTTCAATTTCCAGCCCAGGAATTTCACCTGCCTTGAAGGGGACTGTTAGTACACAGCAGTATTCCAGCCTAGAGAGAACGATTAACCTGAAGAGTGTCATCATTGGCTTGGCATACACTGTTATGAAGGTTCTAGTTATCCAATCCATCATTTTTCTTGCGATGCAAAAATAACGTTCCTGGAACGTGAGATCTGATATCACCTCAGGTCACTCACATTTGAATTATGTTCAATTAAGTGGTTTAAATTTGTCTTATACTCTGATCTTTTTGTTTCCTCCATTCTTCCATGGCGAAATAACTGTCTTCATTGAACATCATGTTGTTATTAATGGCCCATTGGAAGACTTGGTTTATAGCGAGCCTCCAAGGTGATATAAAGCAAGACTTCCAGTGGGCCACTGACAACAATATGATGTTCATTGAGGACAAATTTCAGTTATTTCGCCATGGAAGAATGGAGGAAATAAAAAGATCAGAGTATAAGACAAATTCAAAACCACTCAACAGAACATAAGTCAAATGTGACCGACCTGGGAGAGATAATATCAGATCTCACGTTCAAGGAACACACTGCAAAAAAAAAAAAATGATAGGTTAGATAACTAGAACTTTCATAAGACGGAAAACCAACCCAATGATGACAATCTTCAGGTCACTCGTTATCTCTAGGTTGGAGTATTGTTGTGTACTAACACACACACACACCACACACACACACACACACCACACACACACGCGCGCGCACACACACGCGCACACACACGCGCACACACACGCGCACACACACCGCACACACACGCGACACACACGCGCACACACACGCGCAACACACGCGCACACACACGCGCACACACACGCGCACACCACACGCGCACACACACACGCGCACACACACACGCGCACACACACACGCGCGCGCCACAAACACACACACACACCACACACACACACACACACACACACACACACACACACACACACACACACACACACACACACACACTGAACGGGGTTCAGTGGGACAGAGAACTGGCTGGGAAGCCAGTTATTGAGATGATGGAATATGTAACAACAATGTGCAAGGAAGCTGAGGAGAGGTTTGTACCCAAGGGTAACAGGAATAATGAAAAAGCCAGGATGAGCCCATGGTTCACACAAAGGTGCAGGGAGGCAAAAACCAAGTGTGCTAGGGAATGGAAGAAATATAGAAGGCAAAGGACCCAGGAGAATAAGGAGAGCAGTCGTAGAGCCAGAAATGAATATGCACAGATAAGAAGGGAGGCCCAACGACAATATGAAAACGACATAGCAGCGAAAGCCAAATCTGACCCGAAGCTGTTATACAGCCACATCAGGAGGAAAACAGTCAAGGACCAGGTAATCAGGCAAAGGGAAAGGGAAAGGGAAAGGAGGAGAGAAAAGAAATGACCGAGAAGTATGTGAGGAGCTAAAAACAAGAGGTTCCAAAGAAGTGTTCACAGAGGAGACAGAAGGGGTCCAGAAAGACGGAGAGGTGGGGTACACCACCAAGTGCTGTACACAGTACACACAACCGAGGAAAAAGTGAAGAGGCTTCTGAGTGAGCTAGATACCTCAAAGGCAATGGGGGCGGATAACATCTCTCCATGGGTCCTGAGAGAGGGAGCAGAGGCGCTATGTGTACCCCTAACAACAATATTCAATACATCTATCGAAACAGGGAGATTGCCTGAGGCATGGAAGACAGCAAATATAGCCCCAATCTTTAAAAAAGGAGACAGACATGAAGCACTAAACTACAGATGAGTGTCACTGACATGTATAGTAGGCAAAGTCATGGAGAAGATTATCAGGAGAAGAGTGGTGGAACACCTAGAAAGGAACGATCTCATCAACAACAGCCAACATGGTTTCAGGGACGGGAAATCCTGTGTCACAAACCTACTGGAGTTCTGTGACATGTTGACAGTAAGACAAGAGAGAGAGAGGGGTGGGTGGATTGCATTTTCTTGGACTGCAAGAAGGCGTTTGACACAGTTCCACACAAGAGATTAGTGCAAAAACTGGATGACCAAGCAGGGATAACAAGGAAGGCACTAAAATGGATGAGGGAATACTTGTCAGGAAGACAGCAGCGAGTCATGGTACATGGCGAGGTGTCAGAGTGGGCGCCTATGACCAGCGGGGTCCCACAGGGGTCAGTCCTAGGACCAGTGCTGTTTCTGGTATTTGTGAACGACATGACGGAAGGAATAGACTCCGAAGTGTCCCTGTTTGCAGATGACGTGAAGCTGATGAGAAGAATTGATTCGTTCGAAGACCAGGCAGAACTACAAAGGGATCTGGACAGGCTGCAGACCTGCTCCAGAAATTGGCTCCTGGAGTTCAACCCCACAAAGTGCAAAATCATGAAGATTGGGGAAGGGCAAAGAAGACCGCAGACGTAGTACAGTCTAGGGGGTCAGAAACTTCAAACCTCACTCAAGGAAAAAGATCTTGGGGTGAGTATAACACCAGGCACATCTCCTGAAGCGCACATCAACCAAATAACTGCCGCAGCATATGGGCGCCTGGCAAACCTCAGAACAGCATTCCGACATCTTAATAAGGAATCGTTCAGGACCCTGTACACCGTGTACGTTAGGCCCATATTAGAGTATGCGGCACCAGTTTGGAACCCACACCTAGCCAAGCATGTAAAGAAACTAGAGAAAGTGCAAAGGTTTGCAACAAGACTAGTCCCAGAGCTAAGAGGTATGTCCTATGATGAGAGGTTAAGGGAAATCAACCTGACGACACTGGAGGACAGGAGATAGGGGGGACATGATAACGACTTACAAAATACTGAGAGGAATTGACAAGGTGGACAAAGACAGGATGTTCCAGAGACTGGACACAGCAACACGGGGACACAGTTGGAAGCTGAAGACACAGATGAATCAAAGGGATGTTAGGAAGTATTTCTTCAGCCACAGAGTAGTCAGGAAGTGGAATAGTTTGGGAAGCGATGTAGTGGAGTCAGGATCCATACATAGCTTTAAGCAGAGGTACGATAAAGCTCATGGTTCAGGGAGAGTGACCTAGTAGAGACCAGTGAAGAGGCGGGGCCTGGAGCTTGGACTCGACCCCCGCAACCTCAACTAGTGAGTACAACTAGGTGAGTAACACAACACACACACACACACACACCACACACACACACACACACACACACACACCACACATAAATTAGTTATAGTTATATAAGCATATTTACATGCCAATTTTCAGTGTTTTTCGGTTGTGTTAAGTATGGTTGTCCGGCATCAGTGTGTAGCAGTAGTCCACCATCATGATGACTCTCAGGTTTCTCTGATATCTCTTCTCCGTGAAGTCTGTCTTGGTGAAATCGTTCACCGTGCGATTCTGTTTGACAGAAACTGTACGTGTTAGAGCGGAGCGAAGTTCAGATTTAAATTCAGCATCCCGGAATTAATGAACTCAACTTACGACCAGAGCTTTTGTAAGAAGTGTAAGGAAGAAGGATGGTAAGGATAGAAATATAGGAAAAGGGTGGGAGGGGGAGTGAGGCAGGATATAAAAGGGAAGTGACACAACTACTTTGGTGTAATATAAAAAGTGTATATGTGTAATAACAGAAACTTATTGGAAGGGGTATAAGACTTACCCATCAGAGTCACACACCCGGAATTAGTTTAAAACGTACGATTTTAAAAGTAAACTGAAACCATTATTGGCTAGTTTAATCATCCAGTAGTTATAAGTTAATTTTAAGGCTGTCTGAAATGTTATACTTGACCGTGGTCTTTGTAAAGCATCTCAGTAATGTCAATTATTACTGTCTCACTTGTATAATGTACTTTTTGTAAATAAATAAATAATTCATGTTAAGCACTAAACCCATGTCCTTAACATGAATTATTTATTTATTTAAAAAAAAAGAAAGTACATTATATAAGTGAGAGAGTAATAGTTGACATTACTGAGATGCTTTTTTTAAAAATAGATTGTTATTATTATTATTATTATTAGTAGTAGTAGTAGTGGTGGTGGTGGTGTCAGCCAGAGCTGGTAGACTTAAGAAGAACAATAAAGTTATGGTGCAGTATTACATTAAAGGTTGATCAACTAGGACAGCTACGAAGGTCTTCCAACAGAGCCGCAGTAACTATCACTTGAATATTACCAGCTCTCAGGATACCTAAACCAGGCCCTGACAGGGAGGGATTATGGTAGGATGGGGTTAGGGGCACTATGGTAGGAGTGGAATAGGAGGAGGAGGGATGTTGGTTTTTGATTTGGGGAGGGGAGAAGGGGAGGGGAGGAGACCGTTGTAGTGAGTGGGCAGGAAACGGCAGCGGTAAAAAGTGACCTTGTTAACCTGAACCAGCTGGGCAAGTTCCACCTGCTCACCCCCCCTACACCATCCCACCTATCTCCAACCCCACCACCCACCCCTTCACTCTCCCACCTATTCCCTACCCTACCACTCGTACACTACATCCCCTAACACCAAGTTCACCTCCCACCAATCACCTATCCCACCTATCAACTCTCCCACCAAACACCTATTCCATCTAACCCCCTCCCTTACTCCACTCCACTCCTCTTCCACCTACCAAACTACCTTTGTTCTGCACCAAAAGTAGCTTTTCCACCTTGCCAGGCATTGCGAAAATAAATGTAGTGTACCTTTCCCCTGGCCAGCTTATCTCAGGTCAGTCCGAATGTAGTGAATGTTATTTAGAGTTAAAGTGAAGTGTGAGAGAGCAGTGATGTTCATTCTGGTTCCTGCGGAGTTGTTGCAACAGTGAAATTATCCTATGTTCATCTGTGTTACAGGGGTCCATTTTTAATTCCTGACCCCGTTTTTTTTTTTTAACTTACCGGCGGATTCTACCGACTTTTGGCCTCCAGAGCCCAATTACATACAGATAAGCAAGACTCATGCGCAACACTTGAGTATGTTTGTTGTGGAGACGTTTCGCCAAGCAGTGGCTTTATCAGTTAGACACGAAGAATAATACTGCAGATGGTAGGAGGTGTTTGAGGTGTGCACAGTGTTTGTCAGTAGAAGACATGAAGTAAACAAAGCAAGGTACGGGAGTTCAAGCCCCACCCGTACCGTGGTTTGTTTGTAATGCTGTTATTACGATTTCGTGAGTCATGAAGTAGTTTGAGGTGTGTATAATATATGTATCAGTGGCCCTGGCCGTCTTCAAGATGTAACTTGGTAAGTTTCTTAAGTCAGTGCCTGATTATCTGGGTTGTAATGCATATATTGGACCGCAGGCAGCGGGCACCAACAACTTGGTTGAAGATATGAGCAACCAGGAGGCTTGGGGGGCGATGACCCCCCCGGAAGGAACAAGATACTAATGATTAAAATCATAACCATGAATTCTTAAAGAAGTGGACAGGTAAGCCAGATGAATTCCTCGATCAGGTGACCAAAAGTTCCAGCTGTGGGCTGTCATATGACCAAGAACCGCGTCAGGAAGCACTTGTCCTGTTTCCTGACAAATTATACCTACTAGGAAGGAACTACAGGCCACCACCTCTTCATCTTCTTTCAGACGACGTTACCTGCCGTGTTTCTCCGCTCCTCAGACAACCTCTCCTTATCGTGTTTATATTATAAGTGTTTATTATATTTTAATCATGATTTGCCTAGTGCTGTTAGGGTTCTTGAAGTCTCTCCTCGTATACATTACCCTCAGTATCCTCAGCCCATTACCCTCAGTTCCCTCAACCCATTACCCTCAGTTCCCTCAACCCATTACCCTCAGTTCCCTCAACCCATTACCCTCAGTTCCCTCAGTCCGTTACCTTCAGTCCCCTTAGTACCTTACTCTCAGTTCATTACCCTCAGTTCCCTTAGTCCATTACCCTCAGTTCCCTTAGTCCATTACCCATTAATCTCGTTGCAAACTTTTGGATCTTCTCTCGTTTTTCAGTGCTTGATCTGGTGTTGACTCCATGCTGGCTACACGCTGGCTCCTTGCTGGCTCCATGCTGGCTACACGCTGGCTCCTTGCTGGCTCCATGCTGGCTACACGCTGGCTCCTTGCTGGCTACATGCTGGCTACACGCTGGCTCCTTGCTGGCTCCATGCTGGCTACACGCTGGCTCCTTGCTGGCTCCATGCTGGCTACACGCTGGCTCCATGCTGGCTACATGCTGGCTCCTTGCTGGCTACACGCTGGCTCCATGCTGGCTACACGCTGGCTCCATGCTGGCTACACGCTGGCTCCTTGCTGGCTACACGCTGGCTACACGCTGGCTCCTTGCTGGCTCCATGCTGGCTACACGCTGGCTCCTTGCTGGCTACATGCTGGCTACACGCTAGCTCCTTGCTGGCTACATGCTGGCTACACGCTGGCTCCATGCTGGCTACACGCTGGCTCCATGCTGGCTACACGCTGGCTCCTTGCTGGCTCCATGCTGGCTACACGCTGGCTCCTTGCTGGCTCCATGCTGGCTACATGCTGGCTCCTTGCTGGCTACACGCTGGCTCCATGCTGGCTACACGCTGGCTCCATGCTGGCTACATGCTGGCTCCTTGCTGGCTCCTTGCTGGCTCGATGCTGGCTTCATGCTGGCTCCATGCTGACTCCTTGCTGGCTCCATGGTGGCGCCTTATATCCGTAGATGTTTATAACGTATGTTTTATATAATGTCCTCCATGACTCTAAGCTCAGGTTCCTGAAAGCACTTATGAAGTTAGATAATATTGCAAATGTTGTTAAAATAAAACGGTTTATCAGGCACGCTAAATGCTGACATTGTGTACAATGATTTCACAAAAGCCTTCGACAAGTGCGACCATTGTGTGATAGCACACAAAATGAACGCAAAAGGAATAATTGGTAAAGTGGGCAGATGAATATTCAACTTAAACAGAACCCAGAGAGTGATGGTCATCAGAGTAAAATCGGAGGCTGCCACAGTGCTGTGGAAGAGTACTCACCCCACTTGTTTCTCATTCTTATATCCGACATAGACAAGGACATGAATTATAGCACCATAACATCCCTTCTTGATAACATCAGTACCTCAATAAAAGTGGCGTCTATTGAAGACAGCGAATCTTCAAGCATGTATAAATAATGTCTTCCAGTGGACCTCAGACAGTAATATAATGTTTAATGAGGACGTGTTTCAGCTGCTCCGCTATGGAAGAATGGAGGAAATAAAAACAAGCTGAGAATAGATAAACTCGAATCATTCAGTAGAGCGTAAGTCCCATGTGCGAGACTTGAGAGTAATGATATCAAAAAAATCTCAGATTCAAAGATCATAATAATATTATTATTGATACCGCAAGAGAAATTATAAGCTGGATAACAAGAACTTTGAAGAAAACGGATTCTGAGCCAGTAATGATATTCTTCAAGTCAGTTGTTCTCTCCAGACCGTATATCCTTCAGTGCAGGCGAGACCGCTGTGCTGGAAAAGATAGAGAAGTTTCACTGCCTGTATATGCTCAAACATAAACTACTGGGATTACCTGAAATACCTTCAACTTTAAAACTTGGAATGTAGGCGATATAGGTACACAATAATTTGCTCCTCAAAAGTCCTGGAGGGGCTGGTCCCAAACCTGTACACTGAAATAACCCCGTACGACAACAAGAGACTTGACAGACGGTGCATGATACCTCCAGTAAAATGCAGTGGCGTGACGAGTACAATAAAAGTGAACTCATTGAGTGTCAGAGGTCCCTGACTCTTCAACGCCCTCTTTCCGTGCATAAAGTTAGTTACCGACAGACTTCTGGATGTCTTCAAGAGGGAACTGGACAGATTCTTCAAAACAGTTTTTGGCCAGCTGTGCTATGGTTCGTACATTGAATTGTTTGCGGCCAGCAGTAACAGCCTGGTTTATCATGCTTTGATCCACTAGGAGGTCTGGTCTGGGACCGGACCACGGGGATGTTGACCCCCAGAAGCATCCTCTGGATATCCTTCAGGTGATATGCTTGGTGCATTACTTATGCCCAGACCTTTCTTGCACGGTGTATGCAACGAATCTCACTCAGGCTGTATTGCGTGTCCAGTCCGTTAACTCCATTAGTTTACCTGTAGACAATTCCGGGAGGTAGTGATGCCCTGGCGGCCCAGTCGCAGACGAGGCCGCCAGGTTGATGGCTTCACTCAGGCTGTTGAAAGTAGCCGGAAATGGTCCTACGAGGGCACCACAACTCAGTTGATCAAAATATGGCTTGAGGAACTTACCAAGATCCTTCTTGAAGAAAGTCAGGGGTCTCTTGGTAATTCCTCTTGTGTATTAAGGATGGACGTTGATGAGTCATGATTCCTTTACACTTATTATCTCTCAGCGTACTCACTGCACTAATACTTTCCTGGGGGTGGGGGTATTTTGCATCTATTTCCGTTATTTTCCATTTACCATCATTGAATTCAAGTAGTCACTTTCCTGACCAGTTTTGCAGCCTATTCAAATCTTATTGGAGTCGTTCGCTGTTCTTTTTAGTTGTTATTCTCCAAATCGTTTAGGTATATTGGGAACATGAAGGAGCCTATCACTGATGTTTGAGAGACTCCCATCTTCACCGGTGCCCGCTCCACCACCTCTTTTACAATTTCCCTGTGCCTTTATTCAGTAAATATACCTTTCTTACTACTCCTGCCTGCTCTTCTAGCGTTATATATATATATATATATATATATATATATATATATATATATATATATATATATATATATATATATATATATATAAAATATATAAAATATATATTGTGGGACCCATAGCCTCGGAGAAGTGGATAAAAAGGCTTCAAGGAAGAATATTTGGATTTCTTCCTAAAGCCGTTTGAATATTCCACTTTCCCTACCACCCCATCTTTTCATATATATTTTTTTTTTACCAATAGGAATATTTTATTACATAATATGGTACAGAAGATTTAAGAGATACATTGTTGATATAAAGGTGGCATATAAGGTACATGTTGTTACGTGTGTATCACCGATTATAAGGCGAAAATCTCATCCAGCTCCTCAGAGCTGGGGCGAGTGCCCAAAATACAGCAGGCATTACCCCTTTGAACAGCCGTACTGAGCCGCTGGAACAGAAAACTAGCTGCCCTGGGATCCCTAGTTACCCTGATGAGTCTTTTTCCCAGCTCCTTAAGAAATTTAGATGCACTCTTTCCCCATGAGCCAAGGGTCTCTGAGCCTATGGGAACAAACATATAATGATGGGGAAGTTCTCCATATTTTCTAGACTTTTGGGACTCCCTGAAGCTGGCAGCTGCCCCTCCTTCCTCCCTGGTGTATTGGAGATAGGTATCAGCCAAGGTAGATGCACATGTATAGTCCCACACCACCTGCTTCCCATCTGTCCAGGCTTGAAGGGTGATACCATTTGGACGCTTCTGGCTGCCATCAGATCTGCATAGTTGGGGTGGCTCCCTTACTGCTGGGCATCCAGCTATTGTGAGGCTCCTCTTGATAATGTTATTAACCTCCTCATGTCTTGCAATCTTTCCCTCGGATTTACGGCACACAAGACCATGGTACCCGAATCGGTCTGTTGCTTCACTGCCACAAATACACCTGTGTTCGGTGAGAATAGGGGCGGCAAGTCGAAGGGCAACACAGATGCGGATGGTCTGTGGGTCGAGGCGTGTGCCAAGGCTGGAGTTGGGAACAGCCAACAGAAAGTCCCCAGTATGAGGGGCTCTCACTGCCAGGAGGCGGGCTCTGTCCTTCCCTGACACACTCTGAAGCATTGTTGAGGCTATATTTTCCACTATTGGACCATCCCACTGCGATTGTTTGTAGTTGTTCGGGGGAGCAGGTCTGGTTTCAGAGCCCGTTAGATTATCCCAGATCATTGCTCCGTCAATGAATTTTTGGTCCTGGACTCCAATCTTGTCCCTAAGATGTTCAGGGAGAATCGCTGCTACAAGCTCTCTGGATGTAATACACGTGGACAGAAAAGCAGGTAACGCAATCTGTGATGACTTGCGGACACCAATGCCTCCTAGTCTGACTGGAAGTGTAGCTTGGTTCCACTGCCCGTCTTCTAGAGTAAGGTTAAGTACTTTCGTAAAAATCTGCCTCAGAATACTGCCATATTCGTGCAGTATAGGGTTATCATATGAAGGTGCACATCTTAGGAAATATGTCAACCTGGGCAGGTGCTCCTAGCAAGACACTATTTGTGGGGCAATGACTGCTGCTGCTGGTAGTTTTGATCTCACTGCATTTATCACTTGTTGACTGACTGAGATGATTTCACATTTGGATGGATTCAGGATGAGACCCATTTCCTGTCCCCGTGTGTAAGGTCATGTAGGAGGGACTCCTTTTTACCTGCTAGTGTGCCATCATCTAGAAACCAGATGTTTAGCTCGCTGGTCAGTCTGACTGTGATTTCCCTAACTGCTATACAGAAGAGAAATGGTGCAAGAGGATCTCCTTGTTGGACACCCTCCGATGATGTGATTTCATGCTCTCCAAAGAGAAGCATTGATTCCTTGCTATACCCAGCTAAAACAAAAGGGAAGAGACCAGGGAAATGTTCTTGTACTGCTGCTAATACCACGTCTCTTTTCAGGAGATTGAATGCATTCTTGAAATCTAATTTTACCACTGCATTGTCCTCAGGCAGGTTGTTGATATACGCCCTTGTTGCATGAACCGCTGCTTCACTTCCTTGAGAGACCCCAAAGCCAAGCTGGTTTGGTTGAATTATCATGGCATATATATATATATATATATATATATATATATATATATATATATATATATAATATATAATATATATATATATATATATATATATATATATGAGAGAGAGAGAGACAGATTGTTGTGCAGAATAGGTAAAACTTGGGATTTTGGCTTAAATAACAACGTTCTTCTTGCCGAATAAGGCAAGCGAAAATTTGTGTATTCAGTAATTTCGCAAAAATCATTCTGAACCTAACGAAAAAAAATATTTCATTGTGTTTGTTTATTATTAAATTATTGTAAACTTGTCTAAAATATATTTATTTGGATTAGGCTAAATTAAATTGCGCTTGTTATAATAAAGATAGGTAAGTTTTCTAAGGTTCTTTGGGTACAAAATTATTAATTTTTACATTAACATAAATGAAAAAATATATATCTTTTAACGTATAAGAGAATTTTAGAAAGGACTTTATTTTGAATGAGTTTTTGCTAATTGACCAGTTTTACCTATTCGACAACAACATATATATATATATATATATATATATATATATATATATATATATATATATATATATATATAATCAAATAACATATTACGATCAGCCGGGGATCGAACCTGAGCCCTTTAGCCACCTCCGGAAGTTAGCTAAACTCTCGAGCGTCTAAGTCCCACTACTCCACCATACTACAAGACGTTGATGTGTCAGTTAGTACATTAAGGCTGGCTAAATGACTTTGGCTTCAAGAATTTGGCATAGTGAGAGTGCACAAATATTTAAATTTTGAAGGTGAATTAACTTTCTCAGACTATGACAAAATTCAAACTAAACGTATGGAAGAAAAAAAAATGATTAAAATAACGTCTTAAAGGACGTACTCCTAATGAATACTTGATGGGCGGATAACAGGAATGTTCAAGACAAGGAGATATTGACAGTGATATGATACTCTTTCAGTCACTTTATTCTCCAGTGGAACACTGATGTAATACTAACAAACCCCTTCAACCCAGGGAAAGATGCTGAGCTGACAACGTATCAAATTCGTTCAAGGCCCGTACATTGTCCCAACATTGAACTACCAGACACTTAAGCCCTTGAACTGTACTGTTGGAACCTAAGCGAGAAATGTTTATCATAATTAACATTTGGAAAGTTCAGGAGTGACTGGTCCCAGTACTGTACACCGAATCACAACGCATGAAAACATTGGTGACAAGACGTGGCAAGTACCTGCAATAACAAACAGGGGTGCGCAAGTACACTACTAGAAAACCGTAAGTGTCAGAGATCTCCGTTTTTTAAACATTCCCCCTTAATACATGAGGGCAGTTAACAAGAAACATCTAGCTGTCTTAAGGAGAGAATTTGATAAGTTCCTAAAGTCAGTTCCTGATGAGCCGGGCTGAGTTGCATACATTGAACTGTGTGCGGCCAGTAACAGCAGCAGCCTAGTGTTAAGGCCCGTAAACTGGTTGGGACCGGGCCGCGGTGGCCATGACTCCTCTTACCCGAGAGCGGTAGACAGCAACCACTCAGAGAAGTGCTGCCCTCCTGCCATGTGAATGTGAATCATTGGTAATAGGCTAGTGGTAGACAGTAAGCACCCGGGGAGGCAGTAGTTTAGGGTGATCGTGAAACAGGAGCTGTTGTTAGTCTGTCAAAAAAAATCACCCGATGTGTCTTTAAATTTTTGATGACTGATTTATGCTTCATTGTTTAAAATTTACTTTACACACCCCCAAAAACCCCCACAACCCCACACACACACACACACACACCCCCCACCCCCCAGACCCACCCCACACAAAACCCCCCCGACACACCCCACACCACCCACGCCACACCCCCCCACAACCCCACAACCACCCCACCCACACCCCACGACCCCCCCCCACCCCCAACCCACAACCACCCCCCCCAACCCCACCCACACCCCCCCCACACCCCACCCACACCCCCCCCAAACCCCCCCCACACCCCACACACACCCCACACACAACCACACACACACACCACACACACACACCACCCACACACCACACACACACACCACAAAAACCACCACACACACCAACACACAACCACACCCCACACACCACACACACACCACCACAAAACCACACCCACACCACACACCCAACCCCACCACCCACCACACCCCACACACACCACACACACAACCACACACCAACACCACACACACACACCACCCCAACAACCCCACACACACACACCCACACACACACCCCAAACCCACAAAACACACCACACACCACCAAACACACACCACAACCAACAAAACACACACCCCACACACACACACCAACCACAAAAAACCCCACAAACCCCACACACACCACCACACACACACCACCCCACACACCCACCCACAACACAAAACACACCCCCACACACACCCCCCACAAAACACACCCACACACCACACCACAACCACACACCCCACCACACAAAACCCAAAAACACACACCACAACAACACACCCCCCCACACACACCCACACACACAACACCACACACACCACCCCACACACACAAACCCCCACACACACCCCCACACACACACCACAACACACACCCCAAAACAAACCCCACACACAAAAACACACCAAACCCCACACACACACCACCCACAAAACCCCACACACACCCACCCCACACACACCACACACACCACCACAAAACACCCACCCCCACAAACACACCACCACAACACCAACCAAAACACAAAAGACAAAACACACCCCACACACCACAAACACACCCCCACACACACACACCCCACACACACCCCCACACACACACACAACCCCCACACAAACCACACACCCCAAAATACAACCCACAACACACAAACAAAAAACAACAACACACAAAAAAAAAACAAAAACCCCCAAACAACCAACCAAACAAAAAAACAACCACACCAAACAAAAAAACAAAAAAAAAAAAAACCCAAAAGGGAAAACCCCAAAACAACACAAAAAAAAACCCAAACCCCAAAGACCAAAACCCACCCCAAACAGGAAAAACAAGGGGGGAAAAATGAACAAGGAAACCAAAAAAACCCCAAAACACCAACACAAAGAAAAACCAAAAACCCACCCCAAACCAAAAAAAAAACCAAACCCCTTTTCCCCCCCTCCATTTCCCCCCCACCCAAATATAAAAAACCCCAGGGGTTTTAAATCCATTTTAAGGCAAAATTTAAAAAACCCAAAAAATTAAAAAACCCAAAAATTTTCCCTTTTCCCCCCATCCAACCCCAAGGGGTTTTCCCCCTTTCCCCTTCCCCTGGTCCCCTTTAAATTTAAAAACCCAAATTTGGTTTAAACCCCCTTTTTCATTTTCCCTTCCCTTTAATTTGAACCCCCCCCCCTTCCTGTTCCAATTCCCCCCCCTTTCATTTTCCGGGGGGCCCTTTTATTTCCCCTCCCTCCCCTTCTTAAACCCTTTCCCCTTTTAAAAACCCCCTAAACCCCCCCCAAACCTTTATTTACCCTCCCCCCTTTTCCTCTCCCTCCCCCTTTCCATTTCCAAACCCCCACCCCCCCCCTTCTTCCATTTATCCCCCTTTTATTTAAATCCCCCATTAATCTTTAAATTTACCCCCCCCCCTTTTAAAAACCCTACCCCTTTCCCCCTTTCCCCCTTTTCCCCTCCCCCCCTCTTTTCCTTCCACCCTCCCCCCCCTCTTCCCCTTTTTCCCTCCCCCCTCCCTCTTCCATTCTACCCCCCCCTCCCCCTTCCATTCTACCCTCCCCCTCCCTTCTTCCCTATTCCCCCCCCTTTCCTTTCCCCTCCCCCCCCCCTTTCCATTCTAAACCCCCCTTTCATTTACTCCCCTCCCTCTTCCATTCTACCCTCTCCCCCCTCTTCCCCTTCTACCCCCCTCCCCCCTTCCATTCTACCCCCTCCCTCTTCCATTTCTACCTCCCCCTCCCAACCCTCCCCTTTCCCTTCTACCCTCCCCTTTCCATTTACCCTCCCTCTTTCCATTTAACCCCCTCCCTCCTTTCCATTTAACCTCCCCTCTTTCCATTCTACTCCTCCCTCTTATCCTCTCCCCTCCCTCTTCCATTCTACCCTCCCCCCTCTTCCATTTTACCCCCCTCCTCTTTCACCCCATCCCTCTCCCTTCTACCCTCTCCCCTCCCTCTTTTCCATTTTACCCTCCCCTCCCTCTTCCATTTCTAAACCCTCCTCTCCCTCCCATTCTTCCTATCCCTTCCACACCCTCCCCTTTCCCCTTCCATCCTTCTCTACCCTCCCCCTCCCTCTTCCAATACCCTCCCCCTCTTTCCATTACCCCCCCCCTTCTCCACCCTCCATCTCCATTCAACCCTTCTCTTCCATTTTACCTCTTCCATTCCTCCACCCCCTCCCTTCTCCCCTCCCCTCTTCCATTTACCCTCCCCTCTCCATTTCCCCCCTCCCTTTCCATTTACCCTCTCCCCCTCCATTCCCCTCTCTCCCTTCCATCTACCCCCCTCCCTCTTCCATTCTACCCTCCCCCTCCCCCTTCCATTTACCTTCCCCCTCTCCTTTACCCTCCCCTCCTTTCCATTTTCTCCCTCCCCCTCCCTCTTCCATTCAACCTTCCCTCCCTTTCCATTCTACCCTCTCCCCCCTCTTCCATTCTAACCCTCCCCCCCCTTCCTCACCTCTTCCCCCCCTTCTTTTTCCTCCCCCTTTCATTCTACCCTCTCCCCCCCTCTTCCATCTACCCTCCCCTCCCTCTTCCATTACCCCTCACTCCTTTCATCTACCCTCTCCCCTCCTCTTCCTTTCTACCCCCCCTCCCTCCTCTTCCATTCTACCCCCCCCCTCCCTCTCCATCTACCCTCTCCCTCCCCTTCCATTCACCCCTCTCCTCCCTCTTCCATTCTACCCCTCCCCTCTTCTTTAAAACCCCCCCTCCCTCTTCCATTTACCCTCCCCCTCTCTTCCATTCTACCTCCCTCTCCCTCTTCCATTCTACCCTCCCTCTCCTCTTCCATTCTACCCCCTTCCCCCCTCTTTCCATTCTACCTCCCCCTCCCTCTTCCATTTACCCTCTCCCCCCTCTTCCATTTTTACCCCCCTCCCCCCTTTCTTCCCTCTCCCTCCCTTTCCCTTTCCTCTCCCTCCTTTCCAATTTTACCCTCCCTCTCCCTCTTTCCCTTCTACCCTCTCCACTCCCTCTTTTTACCCTCTCCCTCCCTTTCCTTTCCCTCCCCCCCTCTTCCATTTTTACCCCCCTCCCTTTCCATTTTACCCTCCCCTCCTTTCCATTTCTAAAACCCCCTCTCCCTCTTCCTTCTACCTCTCCCCTCTTCTTCTACCCTCCCCCTCCCTCTTCCATTTAAACCCTCCCCCCCTCTTCCATTCTTTCCCTCCCCTCCTTTCCATTCTACCCTCCCTCCTTTCCATTTACCTTCCCCTCCTTTCCATTCTACCCTCCCTCCCTCTTCCCTTCCCCCCCCTCTTCCCTTTACCCTCCTTCCTCTACCCTTCCCCCCCCTTTCCATTCTACCCTCCCCCCCTCCCTCTTCCATTTACCCTTCCCCCCCCTCTCCATTCTACCTCTCCCCCTCTCCATTTACCCTCTCCCCTCCCTCTTCCCCATTCTACCCTCTCCCTCTCTTTCCTTTCCCTCTCCCTCCCTATTCAATCTACCCTTCCCTCCCTCCCATTCTACCCTCTCCCCCCTTCCTCTATCTCCCTCCCCTCTCTTCCATTCTACCTCTCCCTCCCTCTTCCCTTCTACCCCTTCCCTTCCCTCCCTTTCCCTTCAAACCCCTCCTCCCCTTCATTCCCCCTTCCTCTTCCATTTTACCCCTCCCCCTCCCTTTCCTTCCCCCTCTTTTTTTACCCTTCCCCTCCCTCTTCCATTCTACCCTTTTCCCCTCCCTTCCATTTCTACCCTTCCCCTCCTCTTCCATTCTACCCTCTCCCCCTCTTCCTTTCCCTCTCCTCCTCCCATCTACCCTCTCCCTCCCTTCATTCTACCCCCCTCCCTCCCCCTTCCATTTACCCTCTCCCTCCCTCTTCCATTTACCCTCTCCCTCCCTTCCATTCTACCCTCTCCTCCTTTCCTTCTACCCTCCCTCCCCTTATTCCCCTCCCCCTTCCCCCCATTCTACCCTCTCCCCCCCCTCTTCCTCTACCCCTCCCCTCTTCATTCTTCCTCTCCCTCCCCTTCATTCTAACCCTCTCCCCTCCTCTTCCATTCTACCCCCCTCTTAAACCCTTCCCTCCCCTTCCATTCAACCCTCTCCCCCCTCTTTTTCTACCCTCTCCCTCTTCCATTCTACCCTCTCCCCTCCCCTTCCATTCCCTCTCCCCCCTCTTCATTCTACCCTCTCCCCTCCCTTTCCTTCTACCCTCCCCTCCCTCTTCCTCTACCCTCTCACCCTCTTCCATTCTACCCTCTCCCCTTCCTCTTCCATTCTACCCTCTCCCCTCCCTCTTCCATTCTACCCTCTCCCCTCCCTCTTCCATTCTACCCTCCCCCCCCTCTTCCATTCTACCCTCTCCCCTCCCTTCCATTCTAACCCTTTTCCCCTCTTTCCCTTCTCCCCCCCCCCCTCCCTTTCCATTTCTTCCCTCCTACCTTCCCATCATTTCCCCTCCTTCCAATTTTACCCTCCACCTCCTCTTCTTCTACCCTCCTTTCCCCCTTTCCTCTCCTCTCCCTCCCTCTTCCATTCTACCTTCCCTCCCTTTCCCTCTACCTCTCCCCTCTTCCATTCTACCCTCCCTCTCTCCATTCTACCCTCTTCCCTCCTCTTCCTCCCCCCCCTCCCATTCCAATTCTACCCTCTCCCTCCCCTCTTCCTTTTACCCTCTCCCCCTCTTCCATTCTTACCTCTCCCCTTCCCTCTTCCCTTCAACCTCTCCCTCCCCCTTCCATTCTACCCTCTCCCCTCCCTCTTCCATTCTAATACCCGTTCCCTCCCCATTCATTCTACTCCGCTCCCCTCCACTCGGCCATTCTAACCTCTCACCTCCTTCCTTCTAACCCTCCCCATCCCTCTGTTCATGCTTACCATCTCACCCCTCCTTCGTCCGTGCCATTCTACACTCTTCCCAGCCCTCTCATGAGAACCCTCCTCCCCTCACGCTACCATCACCCTCTCCCCATCCCTCGTCATGCTAACCATCTCCCCTCACGCTTCCATTCTACCCTCTCCCATCCGGATTCCATTCTATCACCCCTCTCCACTCCCTCTGCCATTGTAACCCTTCTCCCGCTTCCTCTTCCATTCTACCCTACCGCGTCCCTCTCCATTCTACCCTCTCCGCTCCCTCGATTCCATTCTAACTTCCCTCTCCCCTCCCTCTTCCATTCTAACCCTCTACAAGATGACTCTGCAAGCTCCAGCTTCCTATCAAGATTACAGAGACACTCACCGCTCCTCGGCACATTATAACCTATCCACTCCCTTTCTCAAGTCTACACCTCATACCCCTCCCGATTGCACAGGCTCAAGATAAAATGACGAGTTGTAAGTAGAACATATCCCCTCCCTCTTCCTGCTACACTCTCTCCCTCCCATTCCAGATTCAAATAATCTGCCTATGCAATGATACCCTCTCATAAAATCCATCTTACATTTCTAACTACACGCTCCTCTGGCCTCTTTCCATTCTACCCTATCCCTACTCTGCCATTATTCCCTCTACTACGGCCTATTCCATTCTTCCCTCTACCCTACCTATGCCTTCGAACCTATACCCTCCCGCTTCCAGATACCCCCGACACTCCACGCCAGGCGATCCCTCTACCCTCCCTACTGCATTCTAACCTATCCTCTGCATTATTCCAGTCGTATACCGCTCCCTCCCGCTCCATTCTATTAATTCCACATCCAGATGACCTTTCGAAACCTCTTCCCCGACCGCTTCCTTTCTACCATCTACTGCTGAATATCAATGCATCACTCTCCATACCTCCTCCATTCTATATACCATCTCCCCGCACTCTTCAGTCTATACCTCTCAATCTGCATCTTCCATTCTAAACACTATCCCCGACCCTAGTCCAGTATACCCTCAGCTCCCCTTCCCTCGTCCTTTTCTAAACATCTCGTCCCATCCTATTCCATGCTACCCTCTATATCACATCCCGCTTCCATTCTATACCTCTCCCATACAGCGTCCATTCTACCCTCTCCCAATGCCTCTTCCTTCGAACCCTATAATCACTCTAACCCTCCCTATTCCTTGTCCGCTCACCCTCCCTATTCCATTCAAACCCTCTCCACTGCCTCTTCCCATTCTACCCTCTCCCCTCCTCATTCCATTCTAACCCCTTCCCTCCCTCTTTTCCATTCCTACCCTTCTCCCTCCCTCTTCCCTCCCTCCTTATTGACTACTGGTATGATATGTATAAATGTTAGCAGTAGTAGTAGTGACGTTGTTTACCTTGAACCTTCCTACTACGCAGAGTATGCTCTTGGTGCGTAGGTGATGTGTAGGTGACTGTGCGTAGGTGATATGTAGGTGACGGTGTGTAGGTGATGTGTATGTGACTGTGCGTAGGTGATGTGTAGGTGACGGTGTGTAGGTGATGTGTATGTGACTGTGCGTAGGTGATGTGTAGGTGGCCGTGTGTTTGTGATGTGTATGTGACTGTGCGTAGGTGATGTGTAGGTGACTGTGCGTATGTGATGTGTAGGTGACTGTGCGTAGGTGATGTGTGGGTGACGGTGTGTAGATGACGGTGTGTAGATGATGTTGTGTAGATGATCTGTGATATACCTGTCTCTGACCTGTTTCGATTTTTTTGTTCTATCTAGGGGGCCTAGCCGGTGGCCAGGCTTTTATAAGTGACTGATCAACCAGACTGTTGGTGCTAGCTGCATGAAGTCCAACATAAGCGCCACAGCCTGGCAGATCAGGCACTGACTTGAGGAACTTGTCAGGATCTGTCTTGAAGGCAGTCGTGGTCTCTTGGTAATCCCCTTTCTGTATGAAGTGAGGGCGTTGAAAAAGTCTTGGAACCTTTACGCTTATTGAGTTTTTCTTTCGTGTACCCACTATACTCGTGCTTCACATTGGAGGTATTTGGCACCATCTTCCTTTCAGGGAGAGTAAGTTGTGTAAAGATTTTGGATCAGTCTTCCTCTAGTATTTTCAAGGTAAAGATTAAAATGTATCTTTCTCGCTTACGTTCCAAGGAATGTAGATCGAGGGACAAAAGGCGCTCCCAATAATTTAGATGCTTGACTGAATCCATGTTAGCAGTGAAGGTTCTCTGCACGTTTTCCAGGTCTGTAATTTCACCTGCCTTGAGCAGAGCTGTTAGAGTACAATCAGTACTCCAGCCTAGAGAGAACAAGTGACTTAGAGTATCATCAATGGCTTAACATCTCTTGTTTTGAAGGTTCTAGTTATCCAGCCTATCATTTTCCTTGTATTTGTGTTAGTGACACTGTTGTGATGTTTGAAGGTGAGATCTTGACATAATCACTCCTAGGTCACGCACATTAGTCTTAATCTGTGTCCGGTGAATCAAATTTCCTGTATGTTCAGTTCCATTTTTTTTGTTATTTCTTCAGTATTTCCACAGCAAAATAACTGAAATTGATCCTCACTAACCATATTGTCATCAGTGGCCCGCTGGAAGACTTGGCTTACATCAGCTTGGAGATTTGTTGTGTCCATAGTGGATGTCACTCATACAAATTCTAGCATCGTCTGCGAAGGATGATACGCTGCTTATGATTTGTATATCCGTCTGTGTCGAATATGAGAATGAGAGAGAGAAGAGGAGACAGTATTTTGCCTTGGGGGGGGGACAAGTTTTTTTGGCAGTTTCTGATTACACTCTTTTCATTATTAGTTGTAGTTATACTCCCCTAGTTGTACTCCCTAGTTGTACTCTCCTAGTTATATTTCCTTAGTTATACTACCTTATTTGTACTCTCCTAGTTGTATTCACCTTATACTTAGTAGTACTACCCTAGTTGTACTCTTCTGTTTTTAGTCTCATGTACTCTCTTAGTTGTACTCTCCTAGTTGTACTCCCTTAGTTGTACTCTCCTAGTTGTACTCCCTTAGTTGTACCCTCCTAGTTGTACTCATTAATTAGTGCAAAATAAACACAGGTGTACGTTTATTCGTGGTCCCAGACTGTTCAACATCTTACGAGAAGATACCGGAAACACTGCTGGAGCAAGTCTTCAGGAGGAAACTGGACAAGTATCTTCAAGTGCCAGATCAATCAGGCTGTGGTGGATAAGTGGGACAGCGGGCCACCAGCAGCAACAGCCTGGTTGACCAGCCTAGCACCAGACGGGCCTGCCCCAAGGCCGGTCTCCTGAAGTAGAAGAACTTTCGCTACCGACTGAAAGTATATCACAGATGAGATTTGAAAAGTTTATTTGTAAGATTTATGTTTATGAGAGAGAGAGGGAGAGAGGGAGGGAGAGAAGGGAGGGGGGAGAGAGGGAGGGGAGGGAGGGAGAGAGGGAGGGGGGAGAGAGGGAGGGGGGAGAGAGGGGAGAGGAGAGGGAGGGAGGGGGGAGGGATGGAGAGAGAGGGCGGGAGAAGCTGGCAGAATGCCAAACGTTTGACGTTCTTAGTAATAATCCACATAGACAGAATCACGGGAGGTTAATGGGTGTGTATATTTCGATCCTCTTCTGGGATCCTCTTCAGCAGATGTTGAAGAAGGTCTTGTGAGTGTGTGTCTGCGTGAGAGTTATGTTGAAGGTCTTGTGAGTGTGTGTCTGCGTGAGGGTTATGTTGAAGGTCTTGTGAGTGTGTGTCTGCGTGAGGGTTAGGTTGAAGGTTTTGTGAGTGTGTGTCTGCGTGAGGGTTATGTTGAAGGTCTTGTGAGTGTGTGTCTGCGTGAGGGTTATGTTGAAGGTCTTGTGAGTGTGTGTCTGCGTGAGGGTTATGTTGAAGGTCTTGTGAGTGTGTGTCTGCGTGAGAGTTATGTTGAAGGTCTTGTGAGTGTGTGTCTGCGTGAGAGTTATGTTGAAGGTCTTGTGAGTGTGTGTCTGCGTGAGAGTTATGTTGAAGGTTCTGTGAGTGTGTGTCTGCGTGAGAGTTATGTTGAAGGTCTTGTGAGTGTGTGTCTGCGTGAGAGTTATGTTGAAGGTCTTGTGAGTGTGTGTCTGCGTGAGGGTTATGTTGAAGGTCTTGTGAGTGTGTGTCTGCGTGAGGGTTATGTTGAAGGTCTTGTGAGTGTCTGCGTGAGGGTTATGTTGAAGGTCTTGTGAGTGTGTGTCTGCGTGAGGGTTATGTTGAAGGTCTTGTGAGTGTGTGTCTGCGTGAGAGTTATGTTGAAGGTCTTGTGAGTGTGTGTCTGCGTGAGGGTTATGTTGAAGGTCTTGTGAGTGTGTGTCTGCGTGAGGGTTATGTTGAAGGTCTTGTGAGTGTGTGTCTGCGTGAGGGTTATGTTGAAGGTCTTGTGAGTGTGTGTCTGCGTGAGGGTTATGTTGAAGGTCTTGTGAGTGTGTCTGCGTGAGGGTTATGTTGAAGGTCTTGTGAGTGTGTCTGCGTGAGGGTTATGTTGAAGGTCCTTGTGAGTGTGTGTCTGCGTGAGGGTTATGTTGAAGGTCTTGTGAGTGTGTGTCTGCGTGAGGGTTATGTTGAAGGTCTTGTGAGTGTGTGTCTGCGTGAGGGTTTATGTTGAAGGTCTTGTGAGTGTGTGTCTGCGTGAGGGTTATGTTGAAGGTCTTGTGAGTGTGTGTCTGCGTGAGGGTTATGTTGAAGGTCTTGTGAGTGTGTGTCTTGCGTGAGGATTATGTTGAAGGTCTTGTGAGTGTGTGTCTGCGTGAGGTTTATGTTGAAGGTCTTGTGAGTGTGTGTCTGCGTGAGGGTTATGTTGAAGGTCTTGTGAGTGTGTGTCTGCGTGAGGGTTATGTTGAAGGTCTTGTGAGTGTGTGTCTGCGTGAGGGTTATGTTGAAGGTCTTGTGAGTGTGTGTCTGCGTGAGGGTTATGTTGAAGGTCTTGTGAGTGTGTGCGTGAGAGTTATGTTGAAGGTCTTGTGAGTGTGTGTCTGCGTGAGGGTTATGTTGAAGGTCTTGTGAGTGTGTGTCTGTGTGAGGGTTATGTTGAAGGTCTTGTGAGTTGTGTGTCTGCGTGAGGGTTATGTTGAAGGTCTTGTGAGTGTGTGTCTGCGTGAGGGTTATGTTGAAGGTCTTGTGAGTGTGTGTCTGCGTGAGGTTTATGTTGAAGGTCTTGTGAGTGTGTGTTCTGCGTGAGGGTTATGTTGAAGGTCTTGTGAGTGTGTGTCTGCGTGAGAGTTATGTTGAAGGTCTTGTGAGTGTGTGTCTGCGTGAGAGTTATGTTGGAAGGTTTTGTGAGTGTGTGTCTGCGTGAGAGTTATGTTGAAGGTTTTGTGAGTGTGTGTCTGCGTGAGAGTTATGTTGAAGGTCTTGTGAGTGTGTGTCTGCGTGAGAGTTATGTTGAAGGTCTTGTGAGTGTGTGTCTGCGTGAGGGTTATGTTGAAGGTCTTGTGAGTGTGTGTGCGTGAGAGTTATGTTGAAGGTCTTGTGAGTGTGTGTCTGCGTGAGAGTTATGTTGAAGGTCTTGTGAGTGTGTGTCTGCGTGAGGGTTATGTTGAAGGTCTTGTGAGTGTGTGTCTGCGTGAGAGTTATGTTGAAGGTCTTGTGAGTGTGTGTCTGCGTGAGGGTTATGTTGAAGGTCTTGTGAGTGTGTGTCTGCGTGAGGGTTATGTTGAAGGTTTTGTGAGTGTGTGTCTGCGTGAGAGTTATGTTGAAGGTCTTGTGAGTGTGTGTCTGCGTGAGGGTTATGTTGAAGGTTTTGTGAGTGTGTGTCTGCGTGAGAGTTATGTTGAAGGTCTTGTGAGTGTGTGTCTGCGTGAGGGTTATGTTGAAGGTCTTGTGAGTGTGTGTCTGCGTGAGGGTTATGTTGAAGGTCTTGTGAGTGTGTGTCTGCGTGAGGGTTATGTTGAAGGTCTTGTGAGTGTGTGTCTGCGTGAGGGTTATGTTGAAGGTCTTGTGAGTGTGTGTCTGCGTGAGAGTTATGTTGAAGGTCTTGTGAGTGTGTGTCTGCGTGAGGGTTATGTTGAAGGTCTTGTGAGTGTGTGTCTGCGTGAGGGTTATGTTGAAGGTCTTGTGAGTGTGTGTCTGCGTGAGGGTTATGTTGAAGGTCTTGTGAGTGTGTGTCTGCGTGAGGGTTATGTTGAAGGTCTTGTGAGTGTGTGCTGCGTGAGGGTTATGTTGAAGGTCTTGTGAGTGTGTGTCTGCGTGAGGGTTATGTTGAAGGTCTTGTGAGTGTGTGTCTGCGTGAGAGTTATGTTGAAGGTCTTGTGAGTGTGTGTCTGCGTGAGGGTTATGTTGAAGGTCTTGTGAGTGTGTGTCTGCGTGAGAGTTATGTTGAAGGTCTTGTGAGTGTGTGTCTGCGTGAGGGTTATGTTGAAGGTCTTGTGAGTGTGTGTCTGCGTAAGAGTTATGTTGAAGGTCTTGTGAGTGTGTGTCTGCGTGAGGGTTATGTTGAAGGTCTTGTGAGTGTGTGTCTGCGTGAGGGTTATGTTGAAGGTCTTGTGAGTGTGTGTCTGCGTGAGAGTTATGTTGAAGGTCTTGTGAGTGTGTGTCTGCGTGAGGGTTATGTTGAAGGTCTTGTGAGTGTGTGTCTGCGTGAGGGTTATGTTGAAGGTCTTGTGAGTGTGTCTGCGTGAGGGTTATGTTGAAGGTCTTGTGAGTGTGTGTCTGCGTGAGAGTTATGTTGAAGGTCTTGTGAGTGTGTGTCTGCGTGAGAGTTATGTTGAAGGTCTTGTGAGTGTGTGTCTGCGTGAGGGTTATGTTGAAGGTCTTGTGAGTGTGTCTGCGTGAGGGTTATGTTGAAGGTCTTGTGAGTGTGTGTCTGCGTGAGAGTTATGTTGAAGGTCTTGTGAGTGTGTGTCTGCGTGAGAGTTATGTTGAAGGTCTTGTGATGTGTGTCTGCGTGAGGTTATGTTGAAGGTCTTGTGAGTGTGTGTCTGCGTGAGAGTTATGTTGAAGGTCTTGTGAGTGTGTGTCTGCGTGAGGGTTATGTTGAAGGTCTTGTGAGTGTGTGTCTGCGTGAGAGTTATGTTGAAGGTCTTGTGAGTGTGTGTCTGCGTGAGGGTTATGTTGAAGGTCTTGTGAGTGTGTGTCTGCGTGAGAGTTATGTTGAAGGTCTTGTGAGTGTGTGTCTGCGTGAGGGTTATGTTGAAGGTCTTGTGAGTGTGTGTCTGCGTAAGAGGTTATGTTGAAGGTCTTGTGAGTGTGTGTCTGCGTGAGGGTTATGTTGAAGGTCTTGTGGAGTGTGTGTCTGCGTGAGGGTTATGTTGAAGGTCTTGTGAGTGTGTGTCTGCGTGAGAGTTATGTTGAAGGTCTTGTGAGTGTGTGTCTGCGTGAGGGTTATGTTGAAGGTCTTGTGAGTGTGTGTCTGCGTGAGGGTTATGTTGAAGGTCTTGTGAGTGTGTCTGCGTGAGGGTTATGTTGAAGTCTTGTGAGTGTGTGTCTGCGTGAGAGTTATGTTGAAGGTCTTGTGAGTGTGTGTCTGCGTGAGAGTTATGTTGAAGGTCTTGTGAGTGTGTGTCTGCGTGAGGGTTATGTTGAAGGTCTTGTGAGTGTTCTGCGTGAGGGTTATGTTGAAGGTCTTGTGAGTGTGTGTCTGCGTGAGAGTTATGTTGAAGGTCTTGTGAGTGGTGTCTGCGTGAGAGTTATGTTGAAGGTCTTGTGAGTGTGTGTCTGCGTGAGAGTTATGTTGAAGGTCTTGTGAGTGTGTGTCTGCGTGAGAGTTATGTTGAAGGTCTTGTGAGTGTGTGTCTGCGTGAGAGTTATGTTGAAGGTCTTGTGAGTGTGTGTCTGCGTGAGAGTTATGTTGAAGGTTTGTGAGTGTGTGTCTGCGTGAGGGTTATGTTGAAGGTCTTGTGAGTGTGTGTCTGCGTGAGGGTTATGTTGAAGGTCTTGTGAGTGTGTGTCTGCGTGAGAGTTATTATTGGTTATACATTAATCAGGAGGATGAAACTATGTTTTATAAAGGTAACTTATGGAAGAAGTGATGATCAGTGGTTAGAAGTGATGAATAATGCAGTGACTAGTGATGACGTGGTGGAGAATGATGATGTTGAAAGTGAGAATGATGTTTATGATGAAAGTGAGAATGATGTTTATGAGTGATAATGATATGATGAGAGTGAGAATGATGTTTATGATGTTGAGAGTGAAAATGTTTATGATGAGACAATTATTGATGATGTGTAGGATGATGATGACAATGATTGATGATGTCTAGGATGATGATGAGAATGAAAGATGATGTCTAGGATGATGTTGGGACAATAATTGATGATGTCTAGGATGATGTTGAGGGAGAAAATGATGTTTATGATGTTGAGACAATGATGTCTAGGATTAATGATGTTGAGAATGATGTTGAAATTGAGGAGGTTGTTGACACTGATGATCTCAATGATTGGTGATGAAGGTGACAGTGACCGGATGAAGATGTGAATAAATAATTGATTGATGATAATGATGATGGTATACCTGGAGGGGGTTTCGGGGGCCAACGCCCCCGCGACCCTGTCTGTGACCAGGGCTTGTGTTGGACCAGGGTCTGATCAGCCAGGTTGTTACTGTTGGCCGAACGCAAACCGACGTACGAGCCACGTCTCGGCTGGTCAGGTAATGATCGTTCAAGAGACACATTTAGTGTGACATTCAGAGAACTGAGGAGTTTCAGGTCATCATAGTGTTGACTCGGTGATCTGACATTAAAATTGAGTGCAGTGATGTTCTTGCTGGCACTTAGTACAGTTTTAGCCTGACTTGCGGTGTAGAAGATTCACATGGCATTATATTTTTGGGAGAAAAAGGCCAACAATCATGCCTAAGTGAAAAACTTCTAATTTCCAGTATGGCCAGACAATACCTCCACGGAAGGTTGCAGACTACCAACAATACCACGAGTTAAACATCCAGAGATGATGACATATATGGAACGAATCAGCAGAGCTTTGGAATATGAAAAAAAACGTGAGTGTGTAGTGGTGGTGGTGGTGATAGTGATACTAATGGTGGTGGTGGAGCCACGGCCAGTAACATGACAAGAGTGAAAGTGATTAGTGAAAGTGAGGCGACGAGAGTGAAAGTGATAAAGGTTTTGAGGCCGCGAGAAGATGATTATTGGGGACAGTGTGAGTGATCAGAGTACCTGAGAACCAGCAGTGTACAGGCAGCGTATTGGGGAAAATACTGACTGGAGAGTATATTGGGGAAAATAGTGACGGGCAGTATATTGGGAAAATAGTGACGGGCAGTATATTGGGGAAAATAGTGAGTAGGTAGTATATTGGGGAAAATAGTAACGGGGGAGTATATTGGGACAATAGTGACTGGGTAGTATATGTGGGAAATAGTGTCTGGGTAGTATATTGGGGAAAACAGTGACCGGGGAGTATATTGGGACAAAAGTGACTGGGTAGTATATGTGGGAAAGTGTCTGGGTAGTATATTGGGGAAAATAGTGACGGGGAGTATATTGGGGAAAACAGTGAGTAGGTAGTATATTGGGGAAAATAGTGACTGGGGAGTATATGTGGGAAATAGTGTCTGGATAGTATATTGGGGAAAACAGTGACCGGGGAGTATATTGGGACAATAGTGACTGGGGAGTATATGTGGGAAATAGTGTCTGGGTAGTATATTGGGGAAAATAATGATCTGAGTAGTATATTTGGAAAAAGTAGATTTTTTTTTTTTTGGGGGGGGGAAAGTGGGAGGTTTCTGGGAAATACAGTGAGTGGGAAGAATATTGATAGGAAGTGTATAGCAGCGAGCGGAACTATGGTAGTAGTGGTTGGTTGTTACTGTCGTCGTCTCGGAATCCGAGAGGCTGCGGCAGGTGACAAATCCGCACTGTGCTACTCAGAAAAGTTCCCCCTCACTCCTTTAGTTGTCTTGCAACTTTGCATAGCTCCTGATGACGCATTCAGAAGTGTGAAAGTAATTGAGCTACATTCTCTCTCTCTCTCTATATATATTATATATATATTTATATATTATATATTATATATACTATATATATATATATATATATATATATATTATATAATATATATTATATATATTAATATATATATTATATATTATATATATATATATATATATATATATATATATATATTATATATATATTATATATATATATATATATATATATATATATATATATATATATATATATATAATATATATATATATATATATATTATTACAAGTCAGCCGTCTCTCCCACCGAGGCAGGGTGACCCAAAAAAGAAAGAAAATCCCCAATTCAACACTTTCACCTCACTCATACATAATCACTGTTTTTGCAGAGGTGCTCAGAATACAACAGTTTAGAAGCATATACGTATAAAGATACACAACATATCCCTCCAAACTGCCAATATCCCAAACCCCTCCTTTAAAGTGCAGGCATTGTACTTCCCATTTCCAGGACTCAAGTCCGGCTATATAAAAATAACTGGTTTCCCTGAATCCCTTCACTAAATATTACCCTGCTCACACTCCAACAGCTCGCCAGGTCCCAAATACCATTCGTCTCCATTCACTCCTATCTAACACACTCACACATGCTTGCTGGAAATCCAAGCCCCTCGCCCACAAAACCTCCTTTACCCCCTCCCTCCAACCTTTTCGAGGACGACCCCTACCCCACCTTCCTTCCCCTACAGATTTATACGCTCTCCATGTCATTCTACTTTGATCCATTCTCTCTAAATGACCAAACCACCTCAACAATCCCTCTGACTAATACTTTTATTAACTCCGCACCATTATATATATATATATATATATATATATATATATATATATATATATATATATATATATTATATATATATATATTATATTCAATGCACCACGCAGAAACAAGGGGGTATATATAAAGAAAGATCGCAGTCAGCAGGATTCGAAACTACTGCTGAGGACGGTCAAGATTCTCAGGCAGCCACTCAGCCACACAAATGCCACAAAGACTGGGCAGCCTAGTTCACAAGCCATGTTTCTTTCCCAGCCCGGGCACGTCAGTGAACCTCAAGCATGGATTCAAGCTATTTCTGTCTCCTGTATGTTCTGACCTCTCAACGGTCCCAGGTGGGTGTTTGATAAATACGATCATGGGGTGATTGCACACAAAGTGAGGACTACGAGCAAAACGAAAGGTAGACAGATGGATATTTAACTTTATGACAGATAGAAGACAAAGAGCAAACAGAGCAAAATCCTGCATTAGCAAAGTAAAAAGCTCAGTACCCCAAGGCACAGTCCTGGCACCTCTTTGTCCTCGGAACAGCCTGAATTCTTTGTGGCATGGATTCAACAAGGTACCGGAAACATTCCTTAGAGATTCTCATTTATGTTGACATTATGGCATCACGCAGTTGCTGCAGATTGTCGGCTGCACATTTATGCTGCGAATTTCTCGTTCCACCACATCCCAAAAATTTATACTATGTTCTGACCCTACCATCAGCATGTAGCAGCAGAAATCTCGATTCGTCAGACGCTTTTCCAACCTTCAGCTGTCCAGTTTTGTTGAGCCTGTGCCCACTGTGGCCTCAATTTCCTGTTCTTAGTTGACAGGAGTTGAACCTGTCAACTAAGAGCAAGTGTTGGACATGTGAGTAATTAAGTGGGCTGATCTGTTTTTCAAAAAATACAACTAACCCAGTGTAAGCAGAGGCGCTGTGGACACACTTAAAAGAACATTGTATCAGCGTCCGTGGGTCCAGACTATTCAACATCTTACCAGAAGATATCAGAAACATTACTGAGACAAATGTTAGTGGTCATCATGTGGAAACTGAACAAGTATCTCCACCAAGTGGCAGATCAGTTTGGATGTGGTGGATATGTGGGCCAGCGGGTTGCCAACAGCTTCAGACTGGTTGACTAGGCAAGCACCACCCAGGCTTGGACCAGGGCCTGGCTTCTGAAGTATAAGAACTCTGAAAACTCATCAAAGGTATATCGAAGTTATATCAGTAAATGGCACAAGATAATTACAAATGTTAGCAAAGTCTTTGAATGGGCAAATAAAAAGACAAGATCATAAAACGGAAGAAACATATAAAAGATTTAAAAATAATTGCCAGAGGCTCTGTCATTTGGAAAACAATAATACGCAAATGCTGCAAAAACCAGGAAAATGGCGGAGTAGATCATGAGAACTTTCAAAACAAGAGAAGTACCTTCAATGATGCTCTTCTAACAGACAACAATATGGTGTTTAATGAGGACAAGTTTCAGTTTCTCTACTATGGAAGAATAAAGCAATAAAGACTGTAACGGAGTAGAGGACAAGCTCAAAAAATTCAGCAGAGTGAAAGTCCCATGTGCGAGAATTGCGAGTAATGTCAGAAGATCCCACATTCGAGAATCACAACAATATTGACGCTTCTACTGACAGGAAATGCTGAGCTAGTGATGCTACTCTTAAGTCTCTCCTGCTCTCCAGGCTGGAACTTGCACGTAGATGAGATTGTTAAGCTGGAAAACATACAGAGAACTTGTACCGCTCGTATACATTCAATCATCTGAACTACTAGGAACGCTGGAATTCCTATCAGCTGTATTCCTTGGAACGTAGGAAAGAAAGATGCATAATTTACACATGGAAAATCCTGAAGGAACTGGTCCCAAACATCGCTATCATTCCGTATAACAAGAGATTTGGTAGAAGGTGCAGAATACCTCCACTAAAAAGCAGGGACGCGACGAGTACACTGAGAGTGCTCGATGAGTGTCAGAGGTCCCTGACTTTTCAATGCCCTCCCTCCATGCATACGGGAAATTACTAACAAACATCTGGCTGCCTTCAAAAGGTATCTGAAAAGTTCGTCAAATCAGTGTCTTACAAGCCGGGTTGTAATTTGTTCTTTGGACAGCGTGTGACCAGCAAAGGAGCCTGGTTGATCAGGCCTTGATCCTCCAGGAGTCCTGGGCCACGGGGGCGTTGGATCCCGGAAACGTTCTTCAGGTATCCTTGTGCTCTCAGGACTTGAATATTTTGTGCTCGTGGTGTCTTACAAGACAAGAGACATACCATAGTTACGGAGCGTAAGAAGGTTGTATACTACCCACAAAGAATTATTAAATCATTTGATGTATTGGGAATGCCTCGGAGAACTTGTATTGTTCTCTCTTGAATAGATACAGTCAGGGAACAGTCATAATCTAACAGCAGATACCAGAAAAATCGCTTCAACGAAAACACAAGTTTTAAAGATGCTGGACGGCTTTCCACAAGTGTCACATCAGTTGGGTTGTCATTGCTATGAGGGCATGTGGACCGCTAGAACAAACAGCCTGGCTGACCACACGATCGTATAAGATGAGATGTGTGCAGTGTTAATCGTGAATCAGTCTGTATGAAATTTCGCAATGACATGTTGAAATGTTGGTAGTGGTGGTAAATGGTGGTGGTGGTGGTAAATGTTGGTGGTGGTGGTAAATGGTGGTGGTGGTGGTAAATGTTGGTGGTGGTGGTAAATGGTGGTGGTGGTGGTAAAATGTTGGTAGTGGTGGTAAATGTTGGTAGTGGTGGTAAATGTTGGTAGTGGTGGTAAATGTTGGTAGTGGTGGTAAATGGTGGTGGTGGTGGTAAATGTTGGTAGTGGTGGTAAATGGTGTGTGGTGGTGGTAAATGTTGGTGGTGGTGGTAAATGGTGGTGGTGGTGGTAAATGTTGGTAGTGGTGGTAAATGTTGGTAGTGGTGGTAAATGTTGGTAGTGGTGGTAAATGTTGGTAGTGGTGGTAAATGGTGGTGGTGGTGGTAAATGTTGGTAGTGGTGGTAAATGGTGGTGGTGGTGGTAAATGTTGGTGGTGGTGGTAAATGTTGGTGGTGGTGGTAAATGTTGGTGGTAGTGGTAAATGTTGGTAGTGGTGGTAAATGGTGGTGGTGGTGGTAAATGTTGGTGGTGGTGGTAAATGTTGGTAGTGGTGGTAAATGTTGGTGGTGGTGGTAAATGGTGGTGGTGGTGGTAAATGTTGGTGGTGGTGGTAAATGTTGGTGGTGGTGGTAAATGTTGGTGGTGGTGGTAAATGGTGGTGGTGGTGGTAATGTTGGTGGTGGTGGTAAATGTTGGTGGTGGTGGTAAATGTTGGTGGTGGTGGTAAATGTTGGTGGTGGTGGTAAAAAGTTGGTGGTGGTGGCAGTAGGTAAGAATGAAGAAGATGGTGATGTGTGAGTGGTGGTGGTGATGTGTGGTGGTGGTGGTGGTGATGTGTGAGTGGTGGTGGTGGTGTGTGAGTGGTGGTGGTGGTGATGTGTGAGTGGTGGTGGTGGTGATGTGTGAGTGGTGGTGGTGGTGATGTGTGAGTGGTGGGGGTGGTGATGTGTGAGTGGTGGTGGTGGTGATGTGTGAGTGGTGGTGGTGATGTGTGAGTGGTGGTGGTGGTGATGTGTGAGTGGTGGTGGCGGTGATGTGTGAGTGGTGGTGGTGGCAGTAGGTAAGAATGAAGAAGATGGTGATGTGTGAGTGGTGGTGGTGATGTGTGAGTGGTGGTGGTGATGTGTGAGTGGTGGTGGTGATGTGTGAGTGGTGGTGGTGGCAGTAGGTAAGAATGAAGAAGATGGTGATGTGTGAGTGGTGGTGGTGATGTGTGAGTGGTGGTGGTGATGTGTGAGTGGTGGTGGTGGTGTGTGTGAGTGGTGGTGGTGGTGATGTGTGAGTGGTGGTGGTGGTGATGTGTGAGTGGTGGTGGTGGTGATGTGTGAGTGGTGGTGGTGGTGATGTGTGAGTGGTGGTGGTGGTGATGTGGGGAGTGGTGGTGGCGGGGAGTGTGAGTGGGGGTTTGGGCGGTGATGTGGGGGTTTGTGGTGGGGGGTGTTGTGTGAGTGGCGGTGGTGGTGATGTTTTGGTGGGGGTTTGGGGGGTGATGTGTAAAGTGGGGGTTTGGTGGAAATTGTGGAGTGGTGGGTTGGGGGTGTGAGTGGTGGTGGTGGGGGTGAGGGGTTTGGTGGTGGTTGTGGTGTTTAGGGAGGGGTTTGGTGGTGGTGATGAGGGGGTGGGGGTGGTGATGTGTGATTGGTGGTGATTTTGTGGTGGTGGTGATGTGGGGGTTTGGTGGTGGTGATGTGGAGTGGTGGTGGTGGGGTGGTGTGTGGGGAGGGTTTGGTGGTGATGTGTGAGTTGGGGGTGGTGGGGGTTTGATGTGTGATTTGGTGGGGGTTTGATGTTGTAGTGGTGGTGGTGGTGATGTGGGGAGTGGTGGGGGTTTGGTGATGTTGTGGGGGGGTTTTGGGGATGTGGGGGGTTTTGGTTTTGGGGGGTTTGGGGTAAATCTGGGGAGGGGGTTGGGGAGGGTGTGGGTGGGGGTTTGATTTTTGGGGTTTGGGGTGATTTTGTGAGTGTTGGGGGTGATGGGGTGAGGGGTTTCCCCCCCCAAGCAGGGGGGGTTTGACTGGTGGCGGCGGTGGGGGGGAGGGACTGGTAAAAAAATGTGGAGATAAATGGGGGCCCCAGGGGTTTTTTGGTGTTGACTGGTGGCACCCGGGTTGGGGTGTTGGGGATGGTGGCAGCGGGGGTTTGTTTTGACTGGTGGAAAAGGCGGGGGGTTTTTGGGATGCCCGGGTTTTGGGGCAGCGGGGTGGGGGAAAAAAACTTGGGGGCAGCGGTGGAGTTTGGATGGGGGGGGTTGGGTGACTGGTGGCCCCCTGTTTTACTTGGGGCCAGCGGTGATGATGGTGGCGGGCCAGTGGAGATGACTGGGGGGCCCACCCGGTTTGGTGTGACGGGGATAGGCGGTGTGAGTGGGTTTAGCGGTGGTAAAGTTTTGGTGATTTTTGGTGGTAAATGGGGGATAGGGGTTGGAGATGACGGGGGAATAGGGGGGGAGGGGGACTGGGGATGCGGGGGGTGATGACGGGGATGGGCGGGGTTAAACCCGGGGGATAGGGGTGGAGATGAGGGGGGTTTGGGGTGGTGATGACGGGGGTTTGGGGGTGGTGATGACGGGATAGGGGTTTGGTTTGATGAGGGGGATAGCGGTGGAGATGAGGGGGATAGCGGGTTTTTTGCAAAACTGGGTTTTTTAAGGGGTTTGTGATGACGGGATAGCGGTGGTGATGACGGGGGATAGGGGGTTGGGTGATGACGGGGGATAGCGGTGGTGAGGGACTGGGGGTTAGCGGTGGTGATGGGGGGATTGCGGTGGTGTTTGAGGGGGGGTTTAGGGGTTTTGGAAAAATGACGGGGGTAGCGGTGGTGGGGATGGGGTTTGCGGGGAGATGACTGGGGTTAAGGGTGGTGATGACTGAGGAAAAGGGGGGTGGTGTAAACTGAGGATAGGGGTTTGGTGATGACGGGGGAATAGCGGGGGGGTAAAGACTGGGGATAGCGGGGGGGTTTGATGACGGGGGGATGCGGTGGTGATGACTGGGGATGCAGTGGTGATCCCCGGGGGATAGCAGTGGTGATGCCGGGGGAATGGGGGTTGGTGAGGGAGGGGGAAAGCGGGGGGAAATGATGGGGATAGCGGTGGTGATGACTGGGGATAGCGGTGGAGATGACGGGGGAAAGCGGGGGGGTGATGATGGGGATAGCGGTGGAGATGATGGGGATGCGGTGGGGAGGGCTGGGGATAAGCGGTGGAGATGACGGGGATAGCGGGGGGGTAAACTGGGGATAGAAGTGGTGATAAATGGGGATAGCGATGGTGATGACGGGGGATAGCGGTGGTGATGCCGAGATAGGGTTTGGGGGATGATTGGGGTTTGGGGTTGGTAAATAAATGGGATAGCGGGGGTTTGATGAGGGGGTTAGCGGTGGTTGTTGACGGGGGATAGCGGTGGTGATGACTGGGGGGGTTTGGGTGGAGAGGGACGGGGAAATTTAGCGGTGGGGGGTGACGGGGGATAGCGGGGGAGATAAATGGGGATAGGGGTTTGGTGATAAAGGGGGGTAGCGGGGGAGATGACTGGGGGATAGCGGTGGGGGGGAGGGATTTGGGGATAGCGGGGGGGGAGGGACGGGGGATAGCGGTGGTGGAATGACGGGGGAACCCGGTGGGGATGAGGGGTTTATAGCGGGGGAGATGACTGGGAATAGCGGTGGAGATGACGGGGGATAGCGGGGGGAGATGCCCCCCGGGGTTTAAAAGGGGGGAAAAAAGGGGAAGGGGGATAGCGGGGGAAATGACGGGGGGAAGCGGTGGAGATGACTGGGGTTTAGGGGTTTGGTGATGACTGGGGATAGGGGTGGTGTCCCGGGGGGAATCCGGTGGTGATGACGGGGGGATAGCGGTGGTTGTTTGACGGGGTTGGATAGCGGTGGTGATGATGGGGATGGGCCGTGGTGATAAATGGGGATAGCAGGGGTGAGGCCTGGGGATAGCAGTGGGGGATGCCTGGGGTTAGCGGTGGTGAGACGGGGGGTAGCAGTGGTGAGGACTGGGGATAGCGGTGGTGATGCCCGGGGGATGGGCGGTGGTGATGACGGGGGGATAGCGGTGGTGTTTCCGGGGGGATAGCGGGGGTTTGATGACTGGGGAAAACGGGGGTGATGACTGGGGTTTAGCGGTGGTGAGGGGACTGGGGGATAGGGGTGGTGATGAGGGGGATAGCGGGGGGACCCAAAGGGATCCCCTCACCCGGGAACCTTTCCTTTTTTTATGCTTCGTTTACATCATTTACAGGGGATTGAAAAACCAGGATCTTTTTAAACCCCCTTGTTTCTTTTTACCCTTCCCCCCTCAAATATAGCCTGTCCTGGGTCTTCCCCCCTTTAAATATTTGCACTGTACTGTGTCTTCCCCCCTCAATACTGCACGAAACTGGGGTCTTCCCCCCTCAATACTAGCACTGTACTGTTTTCTTAAACCCTAATTTACTAGAAATTGTCTGTGTTTCCCCTCAATACTAGCATTTGGTACTGTGTAATCACCATCAATCTGCACTGTATGTGTCTTCCCCCTAAATACTGCACTTTTACTGGTCTTCCCCCTCAAAAACTAGCACTGTATGTCTTCACTCCCCCAATATAGCATTTGTATTTGGATTCCCCCCTCAATACTACCCTGTACTGTGTTTTTTCCCCCCTCAATATACCCACTGTACTGGGCTTCACCCCCCCAATTACTAGCACTGTACTGTGCCTTCACCCCTCAAAAATGCACTGTCCCTTTTCTTCCCCCCTAAATATAGCACTGTACTGTGTCTTCCCCCCTCAATACTAGCACTGTACTGTGTCTTCACCCTAAAAAACTAGCCTGTATTGTTCTTCACCCCTAAATTTAAAAGCACTTTTATTTTGTGCCCTTCACCCCCCCCAATACTAGCACTGTCTGTGTCTTCCCCCCTTCAAAAACTAGCACTGTACTGTGTCTCCCCCCTCAAAATAGCACTTTTACGGTGTTTTCCCACCCCTAAATACTAGCCTATACTGGTTTACCCTCAATAGTAGCACTGTACTGTGTCTTCACCCTTAAATACTGGCACTGTACGGGTTTTCTTCACAACTCAATTACTAGCACTGTATTGTGTCTTCACCCCTCAATATAGCATTTGTACTGTGTCTTCCCCCCTAAATTTACTAGCACTGTACTGTTTTCCTTCCCCCTCAATATTTGAAAGGGAACTGTTTTCTTCCCCCTAAAAAAACTAGCACTGTATGTGTCTTCCCCCCTCAAAACTAGCACTGTCTGGTCTTCCCCCCTCTTTACAACCCACGGTACTGTGTTTTTCCCCCTCAAAAACTAGCATTTTTAACGGGTGTTTCACCCCTAAAAATGGGCCACTTTTACTGTGTCTTCCCCCCTCAATTACTAGCCTTACGGGGTTTTCTTCACCCCGCAATATTTGCGTTTTGTACTGTGTCTTCCCCCCTCAATACTGGGACTGTACTGTTTTTCCCCCTTTTTAAAGGCCTGTACTGTGTCTTCCCCCTCAATACTGGCATTTTAACTGTGTCTTAAACCCTCAATACAAAGCACTGTACGGGGTCTTCACCCCTCAATATTTAGCACTGTACTGTGTCTTCCCCCCCTCAATCCCTAGCATGTACTGTGTTTTTCCCCTAAAATCCTGCACTGTATTTGTGTCTTAAACCCCCCCAATTTATAGCACTGTATGTGTCTTCCCCCCCTCAATATAGCACTGTTATGTGTCTTAAAAACCCTAAAAAAACTAGCACTGTACGGTGTCTTAAAACCCTAAATTTCAAGCACTGTACTTTTGTCTTCCCCCCTCTTTCCTAGCACTGTATTTTGTCTTCACCCCTCAAAACTAGCCTTTTACTGTGTCTTCCCCCCCTAAATTATTTGACTATACTGTGTCTTCACCCCCCCAATTTTTGCACTTTTATTGTGTTTTCACCCTTAAATACTGGCACGGGTACTGTGTTTCCCCCCTAAAATTACTAGCACTGTACTTTTCTTCACCTTCAATATGGACCTTTTACTTTTTCTTCCCCCCTCAATACGGGCCCACGTACTGTGTCTTCCCCCCTAAATTTACTAGCACTGCACTGTGTCTTCCCCCCTAAATTCTACCCACTGTACTGTGTCTTCCCCCCTCAATACTAGCACTGTACTGTGTCTTAAACCCCTCAAAAACCACCCACGTTTGGGTCTTTCCCCCCTCAATGCCGCACTTTTACTGTGTCTTCCCCCCAATTAGACTGCACTGTGCCTTCCCCCCTCATACTAGCACTGCACGTGCCTTAAACCCCTTAATACTAGACTGTAGTGTGCCCTTCACCCCTCAATACTAGCACTGAAAATTTTTTGGGTGTCTTCACCCTTTTTTACCAGCATTTTACTTGTCTTCACCCCTCAATGCCACCACTGTTCTGTGTCTTCACCCCCCCCCAATATAGCACGGGACTTTTGTCTTCCCCCCTCTTCTAGCACTGTACTGTGTCTTCACCCTTCAATACTAGCACTGTCTGTGTCTTAAACCCCTCAATACCAGCCGTACGTGTCTTCCCCCCTCAATCCCTGCACTGTACTGTGTCTTCCCCCCTCAATCCCTGCCACTGTACTGTGTCTTCCCCCCTCAAAAACCAGCACGTACTGTGTCTTCACCCTAAATTTCCCCAGCCTGTACTGTGTTTTTCCCCCCTCAGGTACCAGCACTGTACTGTGTCTTCACCCCTAAATACAAAGAAATGTATATATCTTCACCCCTAAAAATTTTTGCACTTTTACTAGATCTTCACCCTCAATACTAGAAATTTTATGTGTCTTCCCCCCCTCGGGTCCCAAGCACTGTACTGGTCTTCCCCCCTTCAATCCCAGCACCTGTACTGTGTCTTCCCCCCTAAAATACCAGCACTGTATTGTGTTTTTCACCCTAATACCAGCACTGTCTGTGTTTTAAACCCCTAAATTTACCAGCACTGTACTGTGTCTTATCCCTCAATACCAGCACTGTACTGGGGTCTTCACCCCTAAATACAAGCACGTACTGTGCTTCCCCCTCTTTACAAGCATTTGTACTGTGTCTTCCCCCTGAATACCAGCACTTTTTAACTGTGTTTTTCCCCCCTCAATACCAGCACGTACTTTTCTTCCCCCCAAAAATACCAGCACTGAAACCGTGTTTTCCCCCCTTAAATTACCGCACTGTAGGATCCCCCCCCAATACTAGCACTGTACTGTGTTTTCACCCACAATAAAAGCACTGTACTGTGTCTTCACCGTTAATCCCAGCACTGTACTGTGTCTTACCCGTTAATACCAGCACTGTACTGTGTCTTTCCCCGTTAATCCCAGCCCCTGTACTGTGTCTTCACCCCTAAATCCTGGGCATGTACTGTGTCTTCACCAATCAAAAAACCAGCACGGGCTGTCTCTTACCCCTAAAATACACCCACTTTTCTGTGTCTTCACTCAATATGGGCACTGTACTGTTTTTTTCCCCAAAATTAAAGAACTGTACTGGGGGCCCTTCCCCCTTCAATACTTGCACTGTCCCTGTGTCTTCACTCAATACTAGCACTGTACTGTTTTTCACCTCTAAATTACTAGCCCCGTACTGTGTCTTCCCCCCTCAGTACTAGCACGTACTCTTTTTCCCCCCCCTCAATACTAGCACTGTAATTGTGTCTTCCCCCCTAAATTCTAGCACACTACTGTGTCTTCCCCCCTCTTTTTAAGCTCCGGGTACTGCCCTTAAACCCCTCAGTGCTAGCACTGTACTCTTTTTCTTCCCCCCTCCATACTAGCCCTGTACTATGTATTCACCCCCCAATACTAGACTTTTTCGGGTCTTAAACCCCTTATCCCGGGCACTTTTACTTTTTGTCTTCACCCCCCCCAATGTAGCACTTTTACTGTGTTTTTCCCCCCTCAATACGAGCACTGTACTGTGCCTTCCCCCTCAATACTAGGATTGTACTGTGCCCTTCAAAAAATTTACTAGAAACTGTACGTTTTTTCCCCCCTTAAATTATAGCATGTACTGTCTTCCCCTCAATACCACCCTTTTTTTTACTTGTCTTCCCCCTCAATACAAAGAAAATGAATTGTCTTCAACCCCCAATTTTACTACACTTACAAATTTTCCCCCCTAAATACTAGCACTTTTCCTATGTCCTCCCCCCCTTTAAATTACTGGGACTGTATGTGTCTTCCCCCTTAAAATACTAGCCCCAGATTTAACTGTTTTTTCTTCACCCCCTCAATACAGAAACAGTCTTTTCTTCCCCCTTTCAATACTAGCACTTTACTGTGTTTTCCCCCCCAATACGTCACTGTACTTTTGTCTTCACCCTCAACACTAGAAACTTTTATGTCTTCCCCCCTCAATCTAGCACTTTCCCGGTGTTTTCCCACCTCTCAGTACTACCCACTTTTACTGGGGCTTCCCCCCTCAATCCCAGCATGCTGTGTTTCCCCCCTTTTTCTAGCCTTTACTGTTTCTTCCCCCCCTAAAATACTGTCACTTTTACTGTGTCTTAACCCCTCAACACTACCCACGGTACTGGTTTTTTTTTTCACCCCTAATACTAGCACTTTTACTGTGTCTTCCCCCCCTCAATCCAGCACGTACTGTTCTTCACCCCTCAATACCAGAGTACTGTGGCTTCCCCTTTTTTAATACCACCCACAGTCGGTACTTCACCCCCAAATTACTAGCACTGTACTCTGTCTTCCCCCTAAATTTCTACATGTACTGTCTTCACCCCTCAATACTAGCTTTTACTGGTCTTCCCCCCCCAAACCCATAGCCCCTGTACTGTGTCTTCCCCCTCAAAACTAGCACTGTGCTGTGTTTTTCCCCCTCTTCACAAGCACTGTCTGGTCTTCCCCCCTCAATATTTGCACTGTACTGTCTTCCCCCCTCAATACTAGCACGTATGTGTTTTTACCCGTTCAATCTAGCACAGTACTGTCTTCCCCCCTAAATACACCCACTGTACTGTTCTTCCCCCCTCAATACTAGAACTGTACTGTGTCTTTCACCCATTAAACTTGAAATGTGTGTGTCTTCCCCCCTCAATACTAACCCCTTTCCCTGTGTCTTTCCCTTTAATTTCCCAAAATTTTTATACTGTGTTTTTTACACCTAAACCCCAAAGCCTTTTACTGTGTTCTTCACCCTAATCCGGAAATTACTGTGTCTTCACCCCTTAATCCCAGCCCTGTATGTGAAATTTCACCCCTCAACCCTAGCACTGTCTTTGTCTTCCCCCCTCAATACTGGGGCACTTTTCTGTGCCCTTCCCCCTAAATTACTAGACTGTACTGTCTTCACCCCTAAAACCCTTGCACTTTTTACTGTGTTTTCACTCCTCAAAAAACCAGCACGGTACTGGTCTTTACCCCTAAATTTACTGCACTGTACTTTTCTTCCCCCCTCAATCCCAGCACTGTACTGTGTTTTCCAACCCTCAATACAAAACCACTGTACTGTGTCTTCACCCCTCAATACGAACACTGTACTGTGTCTTCCCCCTAAATTTACTAGCACGTACTGTCTTCCCCCTTTCAATACTAGAAACTGTCCTGTGTCTTCATCCCTAAATTTCTAACACGGGCACTGTGTCTTCACCCCTAAATTTACTAACACTCCCACTGTTTTTTTCACCCCTCAATACTAACACTGCACTGTGTCCACCCCTAAATTTACTAGCACGGGACTGTGCCCTTCACCCGGAATACTAACACTCCCACTGTGTCTTCACCCCAAAAATTTACTAGCCTGTACTTTCTTCCCCCCCTTTAATACTGCATTTGTATTGCCCTCACCCCAATACTAGCACTGTACTGTGTCTTCCCCCTTCAATACTAGCCACAGTACTGTCTCTTCCCCCCTCAATATAGAACAGTACTGTTTTCTTCCCCCTTTCAATACTAGACAGTACCTGTCTTCACCCCTTAAATGTCACTGTACTGTGTCTTCCCCCCTCATTTTACAACACTGCACGGTGTTTAACCCCTCAATACAAACACCGCACTGTTCTTCACCCCCCCAATACTAAACCGCCTTTTGTCTTAAACCCCTAAATTACTAAAAAACGGGCACTGTTCTTCCCCCCCAATACAAAACACGGCACTGTGTCTTCCCCCTAAATACCAGCACTTTACTGTGTCTTCCCCCCTCAATACCAGCACTGTACTGGGGTTTTCCCACCCTCAAAAACGGCACTTTTTATTTGTGTACTTCAACCCTCAATCGCACTGTACTGTGTACTTCCCCCCTAAATACTTGCATTTTTCTGTCTTCACCCCTCAATACTAGCACTGTACTGTGTCTTCACCCCTTTCAATAAAGCACTGTACTCGTACTTCACCCCTAAAATACTAGCACTTACTTGTCTTTACCCCTCAATGCAAGCACTGTACTGGTCTTCCCCCCTAAATTACTGGGGGCCCACTGTACTGTGTTTTACCCCCCCCAAACTAGCACTGTACTGTGTCTTAAACCCCTAAATTTCTGCCCCAGTTCTTTGTTTCACCCCCTAAATTACTAGCACTTTTACGGGTGCCTTCCCCCCTAAATTATTTGGCACTTTTCTGGTCTTCACCCCTAAAATACTAGCACTGTACTGTGTCTTTCCCCCTAAATTATTTGCACTTTACTGTTTTTCTTCACCCTCAATGCTAGCACAGTTCTTTGTTTTCACTCCCCCAATACTAGCACTGTCTGTGTCTTTACCCCTCAATGCTAGCCACGTTCTTTGTTTTCACTCCTAAATCTAGCACTGTACTGTCTTCACCCCTTATATGGCACTTTCCCTGTGCCTTCCCCCCCTCAATACTAGCACTGTACTGTGTCTTACCCCTAAATTTATAGCACGAAATTTGTGTTTTTCCCCCCTCAATACTAGCACGGGTACTGGTCTTAACCCCTAAATATAGCCCCTGTACTTTTCTTCCCCCTTTTAAATTAGGGACCTGTATGTGTCTTCCCCCCCAATATGGCACTGTACTGGGGTTTTTCCCCCCTAAATTACTGCACTGTTCTGGTTTTTCCCCCCCCTCAAAATTTAGCACTGTACTGGTCTTCACCCCCCCAATACTAGCACTGTACTGTGTTTCACCCCCCCAATACTAGCACTGTACTGTGTCTTCCCCCCTCAATTTGCATTTGTACTGTGTCTTCCCCCCTCAATACTACCCTTTTAAATTTTGTTTAAAACCTCAAAAATAGCACGGGTCCCGTGTCTTCACCCTAAAATACAAGCACTGTCTGTGTCTTCACCCTAAATTTTACTAGCACTGTACTGTGTCTTCACCCCTAAAAAATAGCACTTTTACTGTGTCTTCACCCTCAATATTTGCCTATCCCTGTGTCTTCCCCCTCAATATTTAGACTGTCCCCTGTGTCTTCCCCCTTAAATACTGGCCCCTGAAAACTGTGTCTTTCCCCCCCTAAAATACTAGCACTTTTAACTGTCTTTACCCTTAAATTATGGACCTTTTATTTGTGTTTCCCCCCTAAAAACTGGCACTTCCCCGTGTTTTTCACCCTCAATATAGCCTGCACTGTGTCTTCCCCCCTCAATATTTGAACTTTTCTGTGTCTTCCCCCCTCAATACTAGCATGTACTGTGTCTTCACCCCCAATCCCCAGCACGGTTCTGTGTCTTCCCCCCTCAATCCCGCACTGTACTTTTGTTTTCCCACCCCTCAAACTACCCACTGCACTGTGCCTTCACCCCCCAATATAGCACTGCACTGTGCCTTAAACCCTCAATATTTGCACTGAAGGTTGTTTAACCCCTCAATATAGCTTTTTGTACTGTTGTCTAAACCCTAAATTTCCCAGCACTGTCCCTGGGGTCTTCACCCCTAAATTCCCAGCATGTTCTGTGTCTTCACCCCCAATACTAGAACTGTACGTGTCTTCACCCCTCAATTTCTAGCACTTTTAAGTGTCTTCACCCTTCAAACTAGCATTACTGTGTCTTCCCCCTCAATCCCAGCACTTTTAACTGTGTCTTCACCCCCTTAAATTTCCCTGACTTACTGTGCCCTTAAACCCCTAAATCCCTTTGCACTGTACTGGGGTTTTCCCCCCTCAATCCCAGCACTGTACTGTGTCTTCCCCCCTAAATACCAGCACTGTACTGTGTCTTCACCCTAAAGATCCCGCACTGTACTTTTGTCTTCCCCCCTAAATATTTGCACTGTACAAAATCTTCCCCCCTTCAATACTAGCACTGTACTATATCTTCCCCCCCCTCAATACTAGCATTTTTACTTGTCTTCACCCCTAAAGTACCAGCACTGTACTGTGTCTTCACCCCTCAATACCAGCACTGTACTGTGCCCTTCACCCCTAATTCCCAGCATTTGTATTGTGTCTTCCCCCCCTCTTTCCAGCACTGTACTGTGTTTTTCCCCCCCTAAAACCCAGCACTTTTACGGTTTTTTCACCCCCTCAATACCAGCACTGTACGTGTCTTCCCCCCTAAATACAAACACGGGTTACTGGGCCCTTCCCCCCTCATTAAAAGCACTTTACTGTGTCTTAAACCCGAATACCAGCACTTCTTTTGTCTTCACCCCTCAATCCAGAAACTGTACTTTGTCTTACCCCTCAATACCAGCACGTACCGTGTCTTACCCCTCAATACCAGCACTGTACGGGAAAAAACCCCTCAATACTAGCATTTGTACTGTGCTTCCCCCCAAAAAAACCAGCATGTACTGTGTCTTCCCCCCTTTAAATACCAGCACGGGGACTGTGTCTTCCCCCTTTTTAATCCCAGCCCCTTTTCTGTTTCTTCACCCGTTAATCCCAGCACTTTTCTGTTCTTAACCCTAAATTTCTAGCCTTTTATTTGTTTTCTTCCCCAAATCAATCCCCAGCACTGTACGTCTCTTCACCCCCCCAATTAAAAGCACTGTATTTGGTTTTTCTTCACCCAAAAAACTAGAAACTGTAGGGTTTTTTTCACCACCCCCAATAAAGCATTTGTACTGTGTCTTCCCCCCTTTCATACTAGCCCCCTTTTTACTGTGTTTTCCCACTAAATTATTTGCATGAAATGTCTTAAACCTCTTTTTTACTAGCCACTAAAAAACTTTTTGGGTCTTCACCCCTCAGTACTAGCACTTTTACTTCTCTTACCCCTCAATACAAAAGCACTTTTTATTGTGTCTTCACCCCCCAATATTTAGAAAACTACTGTGTCTTCACCCCTCATTACTACCCACTGTACTGTCTTCACCCCTCAGTGTTCCCCCCCAATTGTCTCTCTCTTCCCCCCCAATATTTGAAACTGTACTATGTTTTCCCACCCCTAAATTTACTAGCACTGTACTTTTTTCCCCCCTTTCCTATACCAGCACTGTACTGGGGTTTTTCCCCCCTCAATGTTTCCCACTTTACTGGGTTTAAACCCTTTAAATTTACGAGCACTGTACTGTGCCTTCACCCCCTAATACTGGTTTGGAAATGTGTCTTAACTCAATACTAGACTTTTACTGTTTCTTCACCCCCAATACTAGCACTTACTGTCTTCACCCCTAAATTTACCAGCACTGTACTTGTTTCACCCTCAATACTAGCACTGACGGGTCTTAAAACCCTAAATATAGCACTTTTACTATTTCACCCCTAAATTTTACTAGCATTTGTACTTTGTCCTCCCCCTTTAATACTAGAAACTGTACTTTTTGTCTTCACCCTTCAATACTAGCACATTACTGTCTCTTCCCCCCTAATACTGCACAGTACTGTCTTCCCCCTTCAATACTAGCCCCAGTACTGTGTTTCCCCCCTTTCAATACTGCCCACTGTACTGTGTCTTCACCCCCCCCAACACTAGCACTGTCTGCCTTAAACCCCTCAATACTGGGCCTGTATTTGGGGTCTTAACCTCTCGTATACCCGTACTGTGTTTTTCCCCTCAATACCAGCATTTTTACTGTGTCTTCCCCCCTTTATACTAGCATTTTACTGTGTCTTCACCCCCCCAATTTACTGTAAATTTTCCCGTGTCTTCACCCTCAACATTTAGCACTGTACTGTGTCTTCCCCCCTCAATACTACCTTTTACTGTGTTTTACCCCCCCAATCCCCACCCACTTTTTCTGGGGTCTTCACCCCCCCAATACCAGCACTGTACTGTGGCTTCCCCTTTTAATACCGGGGCACAGTACTGTGTACTTCACCTCTCAATACTAGAAACTGTACTCTGTTTTTCACCCTCAATACTAGCACTGTACTTTTCTTCCCCCTAATTTACTAGCACTGTACTGTGTCTTCACCCCCCCAACACTACCCATTTGTACTGTGTCTTCCCCCCAAAAACATAGCACGGTGCTTTTGTCTTAACCCCTCATCACTAGCACGTACTGTGTTTTCCCCCCTCAAAAATAGACTGTATGTCTTAAACCCCCCCAATACTACCACAGTACTGTGTCTTTCCCCCTTTAAAAATTTACCCACATTATTTGTCTTCCCCCCTAAAATTTACTAGAATTTTACTGTGTCTTCACCCCTAAATTATTTAGCACTGTACTGTGTTTTCCCCCCCTTAAAACTTGCACTGTGTTTGTGTCTTCACCCCTCAATACTAACACTATATGTGTTTTTCCCCCTTTTAATACCAACTTTATAACTGTGTTCTTTACACCTCAAAACCAGCACTGTCCCTTGTGTTTTTCCCACCCTCAATCCCGGGCCCACTATACTGTGTCTTAAACCCCTTAATACAGCCCCTTTTACTGTGATTTACCCCCCCAAATCCTACCCACTTTTTACTGTGTCTTCCCCCTTTTCAATATTTTAGAACTGTACTGTTTCCCCCCTCAATCCTAGCACTGTACTGTGTCTTCATTTCCTCAATACAGCACTGTACTGTGTTTTTTAACCTCAAAAACTAGCACTGTATGTCTTCACCCTCAATACCCCCATGTACTGTGTCTTCACCCCTAATACAAAAACCCCTGTACTGTGTCTTCACCCCTCAATACGAACCCCTGAAACTGTGTTTCCCCCCTCAATACTAGCACTGTACTGTCTTCACCCCTAAATACTGGCACTTTTTTCCTGTGTCTTCATCCCCCCAATAAAACACTGCACTGTGTTTTACCCCTAAATTTACAAAACACTGCATGTGTCTTCACCCCCAAAAATATTTAACACTGCACTGGGCCTTCACCTCAATACTAGCACTGTACTGTTCTTCCCCCGGAAATACTAACCCCTCCCCCCCCCTTTTGTTTTTCCCCCCTAAATTTCTAGCACTGAAACTATCTTCACCCCTAAATTACTAGCACTGTACTATGTCCTCACCCTCAATACTAGCACTGTACTGTGTCTTCACCCTTCAATACTAGACAGTACTGTTTTCCCCTAAATTTACTAGCCCCAGTCTGTGTTTCACCTTTAAATTTTACTAGCCCCAGTCCCGGTTTTCCCCCCTTAATACTTTTCAACCTGTACGGGTGTTTCCCCCCTCAGTAAAACACTGCACTGGTTTTTCACCCCTAAAATACAAAACACCGCACTGTGTTTTCCCACCCCTCAATACAAACCCACCGCCTGTGTCTTCCCCCCCTCAATACAAACACGCACTGTGTCTTCCCCCCTAAATTACTAACACTGCACTTTTGTCTTCCCCCCTTAAAATCCAGCACTTACGTGTTTTCCCCCCTCAATACCAGAAACTGTACTGGTCTTCACCCCCCCAATAAGGGCCCAATGTATGTGTACTTCCCCCCTCAATACTAGAAAGGGTACTGGTACTTCACCCCCCCAATACTTGCATTGTACTTTTTCTTCCCCCCTAATATAGCACTTTTACTGTGTTTTTCACCCGTCAAAAACGCATTTAAACTTGAAAACTTCCCCCTCAATACTGCACTGTACTGTGTTTTACCCCTCAATGCTAGCATTTTCTGTGTCTTCCCCCCTCAATACTGCCCTGTACTGTTTTTTTTTACCCCTCAATATAGCACTGTACTGTGTCTTCACCCTAAGCTACCCACATTTCCCTTTGTTTTCCCACTCCTCAATACTGGGAAACTGTACTGTGCCTTCCCCCCTAAATTTACTAGCACTGTACTGTGTTTCCCCCCCCTCAATACTAGCCTTGTACTGTGTCTTTCCCCCTTTCAATACTAGAAATTTTTCTGTGTCTTCACCCCTCAATGCTAGAAACCATTTTCTTTGTCTTCACTCCTCAATTCTACACTGAAATGTGTTTTTTCCCCCTCAAGGCTAGCCAGTTCTTTGTCTTCACTCTCAATACTAGCACTTTTATGCCCTTAAAACCCCAAATACTACACTGTACTGTGCTTCCCCCCTAAAAATCCCAGCACGTTGTGTTTTTCCCCCCTAAAATACTAGCACTTTTAACTGTGTCTTTCCCCCAATACTAGCCCCTGTACGTGTCTTAAACCCTTTTTAAAACGGCACTGTACTGTGTCTTCACCCCTAAATACCAGCACTGTACTGTTTTTTTCACCCCTCAATTAGGGACTGAAATTTTGAAACTTCCCCCTTTCCCCAATTTACTAGCACTTTTACTGTGTATTTCCCTTCCCCAATACTGGCATTTGTACTGTGATTTCCCCCCTAAAAAACCGGGAATATTTGTCATTTAATTTTGCCTGTGTGGTATGGGAAACCAAAACCCTATCCCCGGGCGGGATTGAACCCCCCGGGCAGAGAGTCTCAAAAAATCCAGCCCCTCGCGTTTGCCACTAGCCCCGTAAACCACAATAAGATTCGTCCAAAATAGGGATATTTTCCCCACCATAGGGGGTTTTGTCAGGCACCTCTGTGACCACAAATGCAAGTTTTTACGACGAAAACTCCAGCTTGCTGGCCGTGACGAGCTAGAGTTCGTCACGGGCCCCCTAAACTGGGAGATTCGTCGTAAAAACTTTCATTTGTGGTCACAGAGGTGCCCGTGCTAAAACCCTTTCCCATGGTGTAGAAATATTTCCTTGTTGGAAAAGAAATTTTTTTGTGGCTAGGGTGGGATAGTGGTAAAAAGCGACGGTTGGAGTTTTTTAGACTCTTGGGCCGCGGGTTCAATCCCGGCCGGGGGTATGGTTTTAAATTGCACCCGTACTGTGTTCTTTACCCCTCAATACCGGCATATATTGTGTTTTTTCACCCTTCAATTTCCAGCACTATACTGTTTTTCTCCACCCCCCATTCCCGAAATATTCTCTGTGTGGAGTTTTTCTGCTGTCCACATATGATCATTTTAGCAAAGTGTCAGCTTCAATCTGAACCCCCCGTTAAACCCGTGTTAAGGTGTTTTTAAAATCAATGTTTATACCCGATATGAGTGATGGCCCCTTTTTTCCCTTTACAGATAAAAGCAGGTTTTTATTAGCTTTTATGTCAGTGTGTTTCCGATTTTTTTATAAATGGGGGGGCTTGGGTTTTGGGGTGTGCGGTGCGTGTGCGTGTGCGTTGGTTTTGCGTTTTGTGTGTGTGTGTGGGGTGGTGTGTTGGGTTGGGGGGTGTGTGTTGTGTGTGTGTGTGGGGTGTGTGTGGGTGTACTCCTAGTTTTAGGTTGGGAGGGGGGGCGAGTCCGGCTCCTGGCCCCGGCTCTTCATGGTCGCTGCTAGGTCACTCTCCCTGAACCGTGAAACTTTAGCATACCTCTGTTAAATCTGTGTATGGTCCCGCCTCCACTTTCACGCTTCCCAAAAATATTTTCCCCTTCCCGTTATCTGTGGCGAAAAAATACTTTTCCCAAAATCCCCGTGTTCATTTTGTGTCTTCAAAATTCCCCAAATGTGTTTCCCTTGTTTAAATGTGTCCAAACTCTGGAACTTTCCCTTTTTTTGTCCACCTTGTTTAATTCCTTTCGTATTTTGTATGTCGTTATTAGGGCCCCCCCCCCTCTCCTGCCTCCAGTGTCGTCGGGTTTATTTCCTTTTAAAAACTCCCCGTAGGGGCATACCCCTTTTAGCTGGGGGCTAAATCTTGTTGCAAAACCCTTTTCACTTTCTCTAGTTTTTTTACGTGCTTGGGGGGCCCCCAGTTTTGGGTTCCAAAAAATGGGGGCCGCCCTACTCCAAATAGGGCCTAAAGTTCCCGGGTGTACAGGGTTTCCCGAAAAGATTCCTTATTAAGGGTGTCGGAAAGCTGTTTTTTAGGTTTGCTAGGCGCCCATTGCTGCAGCAGTTATTTGGGTTTATGTGCCGGGTTCATGTGTGTGCCTGGTGTTATACTCAACCCCAAGATCTTTTTTTCCCTTTAGGGGTTTGTAGTCTCTTTCCCCCTTTGACTGTACTCCGTCTGCGGTCTTCTTTTTCCCTTCCCCCAAACTTCATGACTTTGCCCCTTGGGGGGGAAAATTTAACCCCGGAGCCAATTTCTGGACCCGGTCCCGCAGGGCCCGTCCCGATTTCCCCTTTTTTGGTTTTTGCCTTGCTTCGATGGAAAGAATTTTTCTCATCAATTCGTCATCTGCAAACAGGGGGCACCTCGGAGTGTATTCCCCCGTCATGTTACAAAAAACCCGAAAAAAGCCCCCTGGGGCTAGGGGGGACCCCTGTGGGGGCCTGCTGGGGCGCAGGTGGCCCCCTTGAACCTCGCCACGTACCATGGGCTCGCTGCTTTCTTCCCGACAAGTATTTCCCCGTCCAAATTTTTAGTGCCCCCTTTCCCTGTTATCCCCGCTTGGCCCCCAGTTTTTGCACTTTAAACTCTTTGTGGGGGAACTTGTTTAAAAAGCCTTTTGCAGTCCCAAAAAAATGCAATTCCCCCCCTGCCCCCCCTCTTCCCCTTTTTTTTTCTGCTGCCCATGTCATAGAAATCCAGTAGGTTTTTGAACAGGATTTCCCGTCCCTGAAACCTGTTGGCTGCTGTTGATGGGGAAAATTTCTTTCTAGGTGTTTTCCCCCACTCTTCTCCTGATAATTTCTCCCTGACTTTGCACTATACATGCAGTGACATGGTCTGTAAATTTAGTGGGTTTTGTCTGTCTCCTTTTTTAAATAGGGGACACATTTGTGTTTTTCCATGCCTCAGGCAATCTCCCTGTTTCGATAAAATGTATTGAATTTTGTTGTTAGGGGTAAATAGGGCCTCCTTTCTCCTCTCTCAGGACCCCTGGGGAGATGTTATCTGGGCCCCCTTGGGCCCTTTTAGGTTTTCTAGCTCCCTCCGAAGCCTCTTCACTTTTTTCCCCGGTTGTGTGTTGTGTCCAGCACTTGGTGGGGTTGGCCCCCCCCCCCCCGTCCTTTCTGGAGGCCCCCTTTTGTCTCCCCCTGTGAACATTCTTTGAATCTCTTGTTGTGTGTGTGTTTTGGGGTGTGTGTGTTTTGGGGTGTGTTTTGTTTTGTGTGTGTGTACTCATCTAGTTGAAAATCACCTAATTGTGGTTGCAGGGGTTTGGGAAAAGCAGCTCTTGGCCCGCCTCTTTAATGATCGCTGCAGGTTCCCCTCCCCTTGCTCCTGAGCTTGGTTTTATTTCGTCTTTAAAACCCTTTATGGTCCCCGTTCCACTAAATCACTTGGTTGTTCCACTTCCTGGGGACTCTTTGACTGAAGAAGTACTTCCTAACATCCCCTTTTACTCGCCTGAATCTTAGCTTTTAGTTGGACACCTAGTTTTTGGTCCCCCCTTGGAAAAATCCTTTTCTCTGTACTTTATTATTTTATGGGAAAATTTTTTTAAAGTCGTTATCATTCTCCCGGCCCTGCTGTCCCCAGCGTCGTAAAGGGCCCAATTTCCCCTCAACCTTTTTTCGTTTGGACATTCCCCCGAGTCCGGAAAATAACCTTGGGTTTCAAACCTTTACACTTTCTCTAATTTTGACGTGTTTTGACCCAAAATGTGGGTTCCAAAAATGGTGTTGTTTCTCCAGTATGGGCCTGACCCTACACAGTGTACAGTTCCCTTTAACCCCCCCCCCATTTTTTACTTGGTTTAAAGGAAAAAATTTTCTCTTGTTTGCCAGGGGGCCCATATGCTGCAGCAGGGTTTTCTGGTTGATGTGTGCCCTTTGGAGACGTGCTCGGTGTTATGTTCACCCCAAGGCTTTCTCCTTGACTGGGGTTTGCCCGTCTTTGGCTACCTAAACCTATACTCTGTCTTCGGTCTTCTTTGTCCTTCCCCCCAAACTCCATGACTTTGCATTTGGCAGGGTTGAATTTGAGGGAAGCCGTTGCTGGCCCCGTGTTAGCCTGTCCCGGTCCCCTCTGTGCCTATCTGGGTCCTCATCTGATTTAATTTTCCTCATTAACTTTTACTCACTGCGGAGGGGCCCCTTCGGGGTTATCCCTTTCCCTTTGGGGCTTCTCATATACAAAAAAAGCACTGGTCCTAGGAAATGGGGCCCCCCGTGGGACCCCGTCGTCACAGGCGCCCTCTGTGATGCCCCCATAACGTACCATGATTCGTTTTTGTCTCCCCGTCAGATATTTTTCCCGATCCATTGCTGTTTCCCCTTTGTGTTATACACGCTTGAATTTTTCCAGGGTTCTGCAATTTTTTCCGGGGCCTTTTTTTTTAAAAACGTACAGGTTTCAGTTAAAAGCAATAACATTTAAAGTTTCCCGCACATGTACCCCAAAAGTAGTTCAAAAAATCCTATTTCTTGCACTTTGACTGTTAGAATAAAAAACCATCATATGTTTTTCTTCTGACCATTTTTTTATTCACCTTTGCTTTTTAAAAAATTTCTGAAATTATCATTACCCTGAGTTATTCCTGGGCAGTTTACTATTAAGATTCTTAATATTAGAGCGTAAGTCAATATATCCATACTCATTATTTTATCATTTTTTAAAAACCCCTACCTTTTAATTTAAACCTAGGTTTTTAAATCTAAACAAAACCCCGTAAAAATGAAACTAGCCGAAAAACCCCCACCCGCCCCCGGATAAGTGAACCCCCATCCTGGCATTTCATGTCAAATTTTGGCCATAGAAGTTGTCCCCGTTTTTCAAAGAATGGAAATGATTAAACCTTAGTGTTTTCCAGCCAAAAATTAATCCAATTGCTTGAAAAAACCATTCATTTCCCAAAACCCCCTTTTTGGCAAAAAGCCAATTTAAAAAAAGGGGGGGCCCTCCCCTTTTTCCTAATTATGTCTATTGCTGTTTTGGTTATTTAAAAACCCTTAAAAAATATCCTCTATCCAGCCCCGGGGAAAACAAACCTTTTTGTCTCCCCCATTGTTGTCCTTCAAGGGAGGAGGCCCTTATCCATGTACCTAACCTGGTATCCCCCAAAAAACAAAAATTTTTTTTTTTTCCCCGGTTTTTTTCCTTTTCAACGTGACGTTCCCCTAGTCGATCCAAACGGCGGGTTTGAACGGAGAAAGATTTGATGTTTTTCCCCAAAAGTCTCTTCCTTCTTTATCGTTTCTTTTTCCCTTCGTTTCTTTATCGTTAACTTCGTTTTTATGCTGTCAGCCATTTGTCCGGTTTCCCCTTTTTTGACCTGAGGACTCACAACAGGGGACTACTACAAATCCTTTTTGTTTTAATTTATCAGTCGCGGTTTTCTATCTTTTCCCCACCCTCAATTTTTCCTTTAAATTTAAATGTGATAAAATTTTCCCCGATTTAGGGCATTTGGTTAAATCCAAGGAGAGTTTCACTAAAAGTCCTCACTGAGTAAAAGTACACGTCACCACGTTTATGAGTAGACCTTTCCCGCAATGTTCCTCCCCCCCTTTTGTTTTATGTGAGATAGCGATGAAGAAGTTTGTTTGGGGAGGGGGGTTTAGCTTTGTTATAGCAGCTGTTGTTCTGGTTTTTTAAATTGATTTAAAATTTGGGCCCCCGTGCAAAAATTTGGGTATGTTTAATGGGGGGGAAAAGTTTCGCTACACAGTGGCTTCATCAGTCCATACAAGGAGAATGGTGAAGAACAGGGGGAGTTTGAGGTAAACAGTCCCCCAGCGTTGAAATCGATGTGATCGTCCATCAATTTTTGAATAGAATACCGGGATATGTGCGAAGAAGTGGCTTATTTACTGTGTGAAAAAAAAAGGTTTTTTAAAAAGAAAAGTTGAAGATTGAAATCACTTATGCCCAAAAAATTTGGGGGAAAACTTTATTGAAGAAAAGTTTGCCCACAGTGGCTTCATCAGTCCAGTACAAAAACAGAAGGGGGGAAGGGGGAGGAGGGGGTTTGAGGTAAAAACAGGGCCCTAGCCTGGGGTCGATGTGTTTGTTTCCAAACAGTCTTTTTTGAAGTACAGTAAGTTTGATATTTAATCGCCCAAAACCGGAGTCCTGGGGACGGGGGCTTAATCTTTCGACGAAACCCTCTTTTGGCTCCCAAAAGAGAAAGGGTTCTGCAGTGTTGCAAGTTTTTGCTGATCAAGCACTGTTCTTTGGGCCGCTTAAACTGGTGCATCTCATAAAACGACAAAACCCTTTTGTAAATCCCAAATGTGGAATAGCGAGGAGGGGGGAAAATTTTCGTTTTTCACAGGGCCCAAAAGCTTTTTTGGTTCGTTTATCCATGGGACTTTTGTGCAAACCCCCCAGTCCTTCGGGGCTTCCCTTTGGGAGGGGACATCAGTGGTGTTGCCTGGGTGGTGTTTCCCCAGTAGCTTTTGGGACCCAGGAGGTTTGCGGTTAGGGGGGCGCTGGACAGCGTGCGGCAGTACTTCCACAAACTCCCCTGCCTTGTCTTTCCATCTCTTGGCTGTGGGAAAAACCCCAAAAAAAGCCCAAAGTATGGCGGGTTTCCCCTGGCCCTTTTTTGGGCCAGCCCTTCTATCATATGGAGGGGGGGTTCCCTTTCCCCGAGTCGCCCGCTCGGTTTCCCCGTTGGTTTTTTGGGTATCATTTTTAGGACCTTCCCCCCTAAGTTTCATTGCTTGGCGGCCCCCCAGTTTGAAAAAGGGTAGGGGGTGATGGGGACAGTAATTTCCCAACATGTGGATTTAAACTGTGGCTGCCTTGGTGCATCATCTTTCCCCTCATTTCCCCGGGTGCCAGCATGGCTGAAGATCCAGTTCAGTGTCGATCTGTTACCCTGAACTTCTGAGGCTGTCATTACGCTCAGAATTGATGTGATGAGGTGAACATTGTCCTGTGGTTGGGGATGGGAGAGGGGCATTGATTGCAGAGGTGGAGTCAACATGTATGACAGGTCGGAGTCGATGTCGTAGGGCATGTGACAGTGCCTGCTGAATCGCCACCAACTCAGCTTGAAGGATCGTGCAGTGGTCAGGGAGTCGCCAGCTTTGTGTGTGGCCATTGTGGTACAGTCCAGCTCCTGCTCTCTTCCTGTCAGGGTCGACAGAGTCATCTGTGAAATACACTGCACATGTGCATCCCTCTGCCAGTGCCATGCTTGTCTCAGCATGATTGCTGAGGGTGTCTTGACTGCAGAGACGCTTAAAGGTAGGTAGTTGCATGACGCAAACATCGGCCGGATCTGGGCGCCAGGGTGGATGATACCCAGCAACAGGAAGGTCAAACAGGAAGGTCACAACTCTTCTCAAGGAGTAGTTGTATAGGCAGCAGCTTCCGCCCAGCAGCACAAAACGAACGAATCCAGTAGTAGTCCGTGAAGAGAGTTGGATCTTGTATCATGGTTGCCAATATCCGTCTTCTCAGTGGGGTACCTTGCTGCCGGTGCAGAATCGTGGCTACTTTGCAGGCGTTTATGTATCTTACTCTGTCAGCCAGGGAAGGAAGCCAGGCCTCAAATCTGAGACTTTATTGTGTTGGTCCAAATGGGGGCCCCAAGCATAGTTCTTATCGCCTGGTTTTGTACGACCTCCCCCCTTTTGCCTGCTCTGCGGAAAGAGATGAGCTAAGGGCCGGTTGCACCATAGTCAATAAAGCGAGCACACAGCTTGTATATAGTACAAGCGAAGTACATCTTTGCTCGCCCCTGCACGGTGCCTTGTCATGGCTCTCATGGCGTTGAGTCTGGTAGAGCACAGGATCTGACATACTCGCCTGTTTCCTGAAAGGTCAGTTTTTTCATCAATATCGATTCCCAAGTTAGGCAGGAGCCTGTCCACTCAAGTTCTATATCCCGAATACGTAATTTTACTCACAGGATCTGGTCCCTTGAACATCATTGCAAGAGACTTCTCGGCGTAGATCTTGAGGCCTGTTCCTTGCAAGACTGCGTTTTAGGTCCAAAGCTCTCTGGGCCTGTCGTTCTAAATTGCCTTTCCATTCACTACGAGTGCAAGATCATCAGCATAGTTGAGGAGTGCGTACCACTATGAAAGGGAGGCTCACAAGTTCCTGCATAAGGGCGTTAAACAGGGTAGGAACTGAGCACACCTTGTGGCGTGCCGTTTTCCAGGGTTTTAAAGGAAGAGTAGTGTCCTGAAAGGGTGACACAGGCTGCCTTTTCCCTAAGGTAGGACTATACAGGCTAGGAGGCGTCCTTTGATCCCCTTCCGAGCTAGTATTGCTAGAATTGCTGTGGGGCTGGGGTAGCTCAAAAAGCCTTTTTCGAGGTCGAGGTAGATGACGATACTAGGTTTTTTTTTATATCAGCAATCTGGGTTAGTTGGGTGGGGTTATGCACTCTGCTGTTACCCACTCCTTTGATGAAGCCAAAATATGTGATGATGAGGCGGTCCAAGTTTCCATAGGAGGCGGTTTAACACCATCCTCTCCTGCCTACGGTATATATGCTACTTCTCCGCACAGCATATGTGCGAAGAAAATAGCTTTAATGAAGACAAGTTTCACTTATTTTGCTGTGGAAGAAAGGAAGAAAAATAAAGACTGAAACGGAGTACAAGACAAACTTAAATCATTAATTAAATTTGTTTAACTTAATAGATCTTTTGTGTTACTTAGTACTTAAATTATGACTGGATGAAGTCTCCGCAAAGGGCTTTATGATCACTGTATTCATCGAGAACAGTTTGGTACATCATATTTATGTAATCCTTTATCATAATTCTTCTATTTACATCTAGTTATTTAATAAAACATTACTGTTACAAAGTTTTAAGTTGCTGAGAGTTTTAGGAAAATTTCCCGTCCCGTTCCAACGAGGGTTTTGTTGCTCAAGTTCCTCGTCGTGTGGATCACCTAAATCCTATGGGTTTGGGAAACCGGGGTAAATTTACCCCCAAATGGGGTAAAGATGAAAATCTCTGGGGAATGAAAGCCTTTTAAGAAAATTTCGAGAGTATATACTCTCTG
>NC_069399.1:85640691-85667012 GCF_026875155.1 Cherax quadricarinatus | reverse complement strand
GACCTGATAACTTTTGAGGGGCCCCTTTCTTGTCCAAATCTTACTTCGGGTATCCCTGAAAGAATCGTTGTTAGTTTTTCAATTCCCTTGCAACTTTAACCTCATAATCTCTCTGCTTTTCTATTCCCTTTTTATTTCTAACTAAATATATTAATTTCTTAACTGCCCCTATCCGCTTTTGATTCGCCTATATATGCGCCTCGTTTGATCAATGAGATGTTTCAATCTATTGTTTATCCATTTAAGATTATTTTTATTTGATCTGCCTCCAGCAGCAACAGCCTTATTGACCAGGGAAGCAGGCCAGGCTCCGAGAGTAGTGAAGCTCTCGAAACTCTTTTTCAAAGGTATCCCTATTTGGAACATGAGTTGTCTGAGCAGCTAAAACTATGTTCTGGAAAACGTCATATCGGCAACCATCACCACCTACCTGACCCATAGTCAGGTCATCCCATTTCAGTCCACCCAGGTAATTTCTAAGTCCTGTGAAATCAGCCAGATGGACGTCAGGGACAGAGACTTGTTTGCCATTATTAGGGTAATTCTATGATGTATTAAAATTGGGATTTGTGATCACTTTCCCCAAGCTCATCATTAACCTCAAGATTATTAATTAGTGATTCCCTGCTGGCAAGAACCCAGTCTAGCAGGTTATTTCTGCTAGTTGGTTCGGTCACAATCTGTTTTAAAAAAATCCTGAATCATATAAAGAAAGTCGTTTGACTTTGAATTTCCTGTCAAATTGCCCCAAACAATTTGTCTAAAATTAAAATCCTCCATTAGTACAACATTTCGTATGTTGATTCCTTACGAATTTCGTCCCATAGAAGTTTACTGCACTCCCTGTCAAGGTTTGGGGGCCTGTAAATCACACCCAAGATTAGTTTTTCACGGCCCTCAAGAAGCTGTAATGGAACAAATTCACCTTCTGATGCTTCTAATTTTATATCTTATGTAACACAATTTAAATGCTCTCTGACATACATTGCTACTCTGCCACACTTCATGTTGACCCTATCACTGTGGAATAATTTATAGCCCTGTATGTGGCATTCAGAAGGAATTTCTCTTTCAGATTGAGCCAGGTCTCTGTTATATCAATATTATATATGCTTCTTGCACTTGCAGTTAATCTTAGCTCATCTACCTTAATTCTTACACTCCTGCTGTTTGTATAGTAAACCTTAAGGGAGCTAGTCTCTTGCTGCCCTCCGCTGTCTCCCTTTGTTTGCTGGCCTGATCCATTGTCTTTATTTGTAACTTTATGATGAATAATGTCTTTTAAGCATTTACTATTTTGAATCTTTATGCTGCAACCTGACTGTTTCCCACACACACACCTGCCCCTATCTTCTATCAGTTTAAAATCCTGGACATGTCAGCAATGGCCCTCTCAATCAAGTTGGCAAATGCTGCCACCCCTGCCCCAGAGAGATGTACCTCATCCCTTGCATACATAACATGTTAACAAAAATTTTTTTCCCCTTTGCAATGAAGGGATTCATGGTCCTTTTAATTTTCCAAACCAGGAAATTTAACCAATTGCCCTAAAACAAAAAAATTCTTTTCCACCCCCCCTTTCCCCCAAGATGTTTCCTTAAATTGGGGCCCCCCCTTTCCCTTTAAAAGACCTAATTAAATGTTGGTTTCCCTTTTCCTTTTACCAGACCCCTTCCCTAAAAACCCTTCCAAATTATTCCTTTTTTTCCCGAAGAAAGAACCCTTTTCCTTTTTTACCATGAATTAAAAAACCACTACAAAAAAACCATTCCGGGAAAACCCCCCTTTTTCCCCCCAAACCCGTTTACCGGTTCCCCAAAAGGGAACATCCTAAAACATTGGAGTAATCCCAAAAAAGGGTTTTTTTTTGGGGTTTGCGGGGGGATTTGGTAAGAAACCTTTAAATAATTTCCAGGAAAAAAACCCGGCCGGAAAACAGGGGGGAATCTTTTTGCCTCCTCAAATTTTTCCATTTTTTCCCTTTTTCTTGACCCTTCCATGATTTTTGGGATTTGGGGCGGGGGAATTCAACCCTCCCTGGGGGGTTTCCCTCTTTTTTCCCCCTTTGTGTTGTTTTATTTTTTGGGTGGTTTTTTGATGGTTTTAAAATTTGGGTGGTGGGGGGCCCCTTCAAAAATCCCGGGGTGGGAAAGTGACCCCCGGTGAAATAAAAGGCCCGGAATTGGGTGAAGGGGACGGTTTTTAAATTGCCGGCTTTTTGGGGGGGGCAAAAAAATTTTTGGGGTTTGGGGGGGGCCGGCAAGGGGATTTGACCCCCCGGGGTGGGGTTTTTACAGGTGCCCGGGATGGGTTTTGGGAAAACGAGGTCGGGGAAAACCCGGGCAAGACCCTGGGGGGGGGCTTTTTTTGGGGGGGGGGGGTTGGTGTAACCCGTTTTGGTTTTTTTTTTTTTTTTTATATTTTTTTTTTTTTATTTTTTTTATAAAATTGTCGTGCCGAAAAAGGGTTAAAACGGTCAATTGGGGAAGGGAACCTTTTAAAAATTAAGCCCTTTTCAAAAATTTTCTCTTATACGTTAAAAGGGACTTTTTTTTTTTTCATTTTTGGGTTGTTTGTAAAAATTTAAAATTTCCCCCAAAAAGGAACTTAAAAAACTTCCCAAACCCTTATTATAACAAGAAAAAATTTAAATTTTAGCCTAACCCAAACTAAAATTTTTTTTAGATTTGTTTAAAAGAAATTTTTAAAAAATAAACAAACACGGGTAAAATATTTTTTTTTTCTTTGGGTTCGAATGTTTTTGGGCCCGAAATTTTTGGGCATACAAAAATTTTTCCCAATTTTCCATATAGGTAAATGGCTTTTGCTATTTAACCCAAGTTTCGAAAAGTTTTTGCCTATTGGAACAAACATTTATAATATTTTTTTATTTTTTTATCACCGGGCCCGGGTTTTCCCCCCAAAGGGCAGGGGGGGGGCCCCCAAAAAAAAGAAAAACTTTCACCATCATTCTCTCCATCACTGTCTTGCCAGTAGGGGTGCTTTCCCACTACATTTTTTAAAAACTGAAACATTACACCCCTCCTTCAGGGGAGCAGGCACTGTACTTCCCATCTCCAGGACAAAAAAGTGGCCTCCCGGTTTCCCTGAATCCCTTAATAAATTTTACTTTTTTCACATTTCCAACAGCACGTCAAGAAATTAAAAACCATTCATCCTATCAAACACGCTCATGCATGCCTGCTGGAACCCAAAAGCCCTTCGCACACAAAACCTCCTTTACCCCCTCCCCCCAAATTTTTCCTAGGCCGCCCCCTACCCACCCTTCCCCTTCCCACACAGACTATCACTTTTTAAAAGTCATTCTTTTTTCGCTCCTTTCCCTCTCTACATGTCCAAACCCTAAACAACCCTTCTTTCAGCCCTCGGGACAACATTTTTGGGGTAATCCCGCACTTCCCCTAACTTCCAAACTACGTTTTTTCTCTGCTTTATATTAAACCCACACACATTCCCCCCGACATGACATCTCCACTGCCTCCCCCTTCCCCTCGCTGTAACTTTAAACCACCCTGCTTCACACCCATATAAGGCTTGGTAAAACTATACTCTCATACTTTCCCCCCTTTTTGCCCCCCAAAGGGAAAAAGTTCTTTGCCCTCCACGACCCTAAGTGCACCCCCTCACCCTTTTCCCCTCATCAATTCTTTTATTCCCCTCATCCTTCATAGCCCCAAATCCGCTGCCCGTCCACTCCCAAATTTTCTGAAAAATTTTCACCTCCTCCAACTCCCTCCTCCAACTAAATATCCAATCTTTCATCCCCCAGTTTTTTTGTTACCCTCATAATTACTCTTTCCTGTATTCACTTTTAAATTTTTCCTTTTTTTTGCATCCCCCTCCCAAATTTTTCCCTCCACCAACCTCTGCAACTTCTTTCAAAACTCCCAAAGCACAGTGTCATCACAAAGAGAAACGGGGAAAACTCCCACTTTATTTTGGGTTTTCTTTATCTTTAACCCCCACCCCTTTCTTCCCAAAGGGACCCTCGCATTTATTCTCTTACAGTCCCATCTAAAAATATATTAAAAAACCACGGTGACTTCACACACCCTTGTCAAAGGGGGCCTACTTTTATGGGAAATAAAATTTCCCTCTTTCCTACATACCTAATTTTAAGTTTCGCTATCCTCTTTTAAAAACTCTTCACTGCTTTCAGTAACCACCTCCTACACCATACACCTGCCTCTTTTGCCACATTCCCCCCCTATGCACCCTGCCCTTATCCCTTTTTCCAAACCAAATAAATGCCACAAAGACCTTTTTAGCCTTATCTAAATATGTTCACTTATTTTTTTTTCACTGAAAAACACCGGGTTCCAAAACCCCACCCTCTCCCCTTTCCAAAAGCCTCCTTGTTCATCGCATTCCTATTCTCCGTTTTTACTCTTAATTCTTTAAATAAAAAACTCCCCATAAAAATTTTCCCCGGGTTAAACTAAACAGACTTATCCCCCTAAATTTTTGCACTCTCTTTTGCCCCCTTTTTCCCTTTTATAAAAAGGGAACTTTTGCATGCTCTCTGCCAATCCCTGGGTTACCTTCCCTCTTCCATAAAAATTTTTAAAAATTTGGACCTTACCACTCCAAAACTATATCCCCCCCCTTATTTTTTAACTTTTTATCTTTACCCCAAAATAAACCCCAAACCTCTAGGTACCACCTCTAAAATGTTATGGGGACCCTCATCCCCCAAGAAAAGAATAAACTTGCTTCAGGGAAAAATTTAAAGATTCCCCGGGAAGCTGTTTGAGAATTTTCCCAACCACCCCCTATATTATATATATTTATAAATTTTTTTTAAAAAAGAAAAAAATCCCTTGAAAAAAACATTCCCCAAAAAATAGATACAAAGAAAAACCCAACAGGGGTAACTCAGAGCTACATCTCGAATACTTCGTCCAGCTCCCCGGCGGGGGGCCCCCGCTTTCCCCCCGAATGCTGCAGGCATTTCCTCTCTGGACCAACACTGAGTCTCAAAAAAAGGGAAGGGGGTTCGCCCAGGGGGTCCTTTTGTTTCTATATGGGCTTTTCACCCAGTTTTCTATTTGGGAACTTTAGACCCACACTTCCCCCTTTGCCCCAAAGGGGCCCCCCGGACCCTTTTGGGGTTTTAAAGGGTTATGGGCAAGGGGGAAGGGGGGGGGGTTTTCCCATTTTTTTTTGGCGGATTTCTGAGTCCCCCCTTTGTGGCTTGGCAGCCCCAAAACCCCTTCCACTACGGAGTTTTTTGGAATTTTTTAAGGTTTGTTTTTGCCAAGGGGTGGCGGCCCACATTGTTTTCTTCCCAAAGGCAATCTGCTTTTTTTTCCTTCCCAAGGTAGCATATTTTTTGGGGCTCCATCAGGACGCTTTAAAAATTTTTTCCGGGCCCCAGACCTCTGCACTTTTGGGGGGTTTCCCCTTTTTGAGCTGGGAAACCCCGGGCCCCTTTGTGGGCGAGGTTTCCCCTCCTTTTTTGATGTCTTTGACCCCCCTCACCCTTTGGCATATTTTCCTTTTCTGCTGTGTGCACACGAACCCTTTGAAGTCCAAAATTGATCAGTTTTCCCCCCCTTTCCCGCAAAAATACCCCCTTTATGTTGGGTGAGGATGGGGGGGGGGGTTTTAGGCAAAAAAAAGAAAAACCCCAAAAACCTCCAAATTTGGCCCCCCTTTTGGGTCTAGTGGGAGTCCCCAAGGAGGAAATTGGGAACAGAAAAACGGGAAACCCCCTCTTGAGTGGGGTTTCCCTTTTCCCCGCCGGGAGACGGCTTTTCCCCTTTCCTGGGCTTTGGGCCGGTTTGCCCCAGGGGGACTTTTTTTGGTTTTTTTGGGGAGCCTGGTCAAATGGGGGAATTTCGGGTTAAGGGGTTTTTTTCCCCACCAAAAATCGCTGTTTTCATTTAAACCTGGGCCCCTTGGGGCTCCTACCATGCCCTCTCAACCCGTTCGGGAACAATTTTCTTGACAAAAGCACGGGGAAAACCAAAACACAAAAAAAAAGACGGGAAAACGGGTTTTTAAAGCAACATGCGTTGTTTTGCGAAACCCCCCAAACCTCCCAGTCTACTGGGAAAATTTGCCTGACCCAAATTTGCTGATCCTCAAGAAAAACCAGGTTTCAGTGCCTTTTTTAAGGGTTTTTTTGCCCCCAGGTTTTGGATCAAATTCTCAAGTGTTGGGTTTTTAAAAAAGGGGGGTTTTTTGCACCCCCTGAGGAAAAGTAATTTAAAGTTTTTTGGAATAGTAAGGCCCTTTTGTGGGAGATACGGGCCCACAGGGGTGAAAATTCAAGTTTTTGTTTTTTATTCTCCCCTCCATTTAATAAAGGTCATTCAATTTGTCCTTGAGGCCCTTTTGTCGAGGGCCCGGGTGGCCCAGGGGGTTGGCTCCAAAAAAGGGGTAATGTTGGAGGGGTAATTTGGTTTTAGTAGAAAAACCTTTGGGGGTTCTTCGCACGCATTAAATTTTTTTATTTCCTTTTTTTGTTTGTGGGATTTCACACTTGGGGGGGGTTTTTTTGAGGATGAGCCCAAGTCTTCCCCCCTGTGTTTTCACCATTTTTTAGGTCCCCTACCAGGGGGACTTTCAGAAACCGCCAAAAGTGCCATCACCCAGGTACCAGATTTTAAAGGCTCCCCTGGGTGGGCCCTGGAATTTAGTTCTTTTATTTGCCAACAGAAGAAAATTTTTGGAGCGATTTGGGGTTTCCCCCTTTGCTGAACCCCCTTCCCTGTAGAAAATTTTTAATGTTCCCCAAAACAAAAGAATTTGAGGGGTTTGCTGTACGGGCCCTGAAATAAGGGAAAAAAAAGACGGGGGAAAGGGGATCCCGAACAGCTGGCAAGACAGCATCTCCCCTCTTTACCATTTTAAAAGGGCCCATTTCAAAAATCAAGTTTGACTATGGGGCCTTTTTTTTTGGTAGGTCCCTTTTATAGGCACTTGCCGCATGAGTGCAGCCCTTCCCCTGCCTTGAGGGGCCCCCCAAAACCCAGTTGGTGTGTGGAGTAAAAAATGGCAGCTTCAAAAGGGGAAATTTTTTCTTTTTCTGCTTTGGCAACGAGACGGCGAAGATGTTTTCCCAAACCCCAATGGGGGTTTATTCCCCCATCCCTTTTTTTTTCAAAAGGGACACAGTGAGGCTCCAAAAAAAAAGGGTTTTAAATTTTTTCTGGGGTTCGCCCACCAGGGAGTTGTTTACGAAAGGGTTTTTAAAAATCGGTGAGAAAAAGTGATGCAGATGCCCCTGGGGAAAAATGGATTTTTCCCTCTCCTTGAGGGGCTGAGATCGAATTTTCCCTTTTAATCTCCTGCAGATCCTGCAAAATGACAAATAGCCTTTAGACTTCCGATTCGGGAAAAATTTAAATTTTTCATTGATGGGGCTTCCTCAGGGTTTTTTGTTGATTTTGGTTATATTTATAAATATTATATATATATATATATATATATATATATATATTTATATAAAAAAAAAAAATATAAATTTATATAGTATATGTCGTGCCCAAAGTAAAACTGGTCAATTAGAAAAAACTCTTTTTAAAAAAAGCCTTTTCTAAAAAAAAAAAAAAATTTTTTATACTTTAAAGATTTTTACTTTTTTCATTAATGTTTAAAGAAAAAAATTTTAATTTTTCAACCCAAAAATAAACTTAGGGAAAAATTTCCCAACCTTTTTTATAACATGAACAATTTATTTTAGTCTAACCCAAAAAAAAAATTTTTTAGATTTGTTTTTTAGCAATTTAAAATAAACAAACCAGTGAAATATATTTTTTTTTGTTTAGGTTTAGAATTGGGTTTTGGCGAAATTTATTTATCACAAATTTTTTTCTTTGTCCCATATGGCAAGAAGAGGGGGTTGCTTAAATTTTTCCAAAATCGCAAATTTGGCAGAAAATGTATAAATAAATATATATATATAAAAAATATAATATATATATATAAAATATATATATAAAATATATAATAAAAATATATATGTGTTTTGTGTGTGTTAATTTGGTTTTTTAAAATATTCTCTCTCTCTCTCTCTTATTAATATCCTTTTAGATAGTGCAGCTAGCAACACCTTGAGCCGGGTGAAACCCAACTAAAATTCCCTGATCATGAAAAAGGGGGAAGAAACAGCAGATAGACAAAAGAACTGTGAGCAGCGTGTTGACCAGTTGTTTTCAAGGGCGTGGGTTTGCCCCTCACTCGAGGTCACCCATTTATGGTTTGCCAAGAAAAATCACGTAAAGAAGTCAGGGGTTACAATATAGTTTCCAGCTCAACGTGCAGTTACCGGGAGGGGGTTTTTTTCGTCTGATTCACTAAAAATTTAAAACCAACATATTAAGCAAAATGTCTTAAATTTGGGATGCGTTTATTTAAAATAAAGTATTTGCTGTATACCAGATGTACTCTTGTTAACCCTTTTGGGGTTTTAGTCCCAACTCCTTTTGTTATACATGGCATTTTTTACTGGTTTTGGGGCCCCGGCCCCCCTCGTCAGGGACCTTCTGAAGCGGGCGCCGGTAAAACTGTCCACTGGATGGATATTTTGGTACAAATAAACTAGCTTTCCCGCAAACAAATTAAATTAAAAAAAAATAAAACTTGGAAAAACACCCAAAGTGAGATATTCCCCCGGCTACATGCTTTATGCTTTGGAAAAGGGGTTTTTTACCGTTGCATAACCACACCTCACACTTTACATCCCCCATTATTTCCCATTTTTCCCTTTCCTCAAGCTGTACTTGATTTTGTTTTCCTGACCCTACTCATTAGGAACTTTTTTCCCGCAAGAGGCTTCTGTTTCGTTCCAGGGGTATAAAAATTTAATTAAAGGCTTTTAAAATTTAAAAACCCTCACATGAAGTACCTCAGCCCCCCATATTCAGTATTTAAAAAAAATGTTTTCTAAATTTAAATAACAAGGCCGCCTAGTCCCTTTTTTTTTGGTTTTTGATTAATGTTCCCTACAAGTTTTTTTCAACAACGAAAACATCGGGAAAAACGCTGGGGCCCAAAAGGAAACCGGCCCAAATTTTCTTCACCAAGTTTCCAGATCAACCAGGCGTGATGAAAAAAGTGGAAACATCGGCCCCTACAGCAACAGCCTGGGATGATCAGGCAAGCCCGACTCTGAGAGTAGAAGACCCCTCCCGAAATCATCAAAGGTTACCCAAAAGGGAAGGTAAATGGGTTAGGTCGGTTGGGGCCCGGGTTGTATTATGCAGGGAACACTCGGACACCCCGACAGCGAAAATTCACTCCCCAGGATCCACTGATCACGGGTCTCGGCTCGGGAAAATGGACCAATGCAGGTTTTTCCCGGGGTTTTAACCCAAAATTTGCCCCCATTTCAGTAAGAGGTTTGGGAGCACCCAAAGTTGTTTGTGGGGGTTTTACTCCGGGGATAGTTTAAAGTGAAGACAAAAGAAATTATATTTTCCCCTACAATTTTATCACTGGTTTTTTTGCCGAAACCCCGTTTGATCTTGTATAGGACGGGAAAACTTTAAAGGGGTTTTAAACTTGCCCGAACGAATTTATGAGGGTCAACCTGCAATTTTCCCATGACTACCAAGGTAAAAAATGGTCAACTAACTGGGGTAAAACAAATATTTCCCAGATCGTTTTCGGGGAAAAAAAAAAATTTTTCTCAATTTTTGTTTAAAATGGAAGAAAATCCTTGCGACTTTTAATTTTCCCCGGGAAAAAAAATCATCAAATAATCATAAAAATTGAACTGCCTGGGATGAATGAGATATATGATCTGGTTTAAAGGAACAGCGACACTTCCCGGGCCCCTAAAATTTCCTCTTTGGGTTTTTCCCAAAAAACCTTATTAGATCAAACCGAAGCTCATCAGAAAATTTGGGCATGTTGCACATGTTAAAATTTTTATGTCCCAATTCCGTTTAATTAGACCCTTTTAAAAATATAGATATTTTTTAAACCTTTTTAAAAAAAAAGGGGCCAGTCAGCTTAACCCCATTCCCGTGGAAAAAAACTTATACAATCAATACTTGGAGAGGGGGGAATGTGAAGCCGTCTTGAGGGATATAAAATGATCAAAAAATTTTTCAGCATGTTTTTCCCAAAGGGGGTTCACATAAACCTGGCAATTTAATAAACCCTTTTCCCGTAAGGCATTTAGGGGTTTGGGCCAAGATGAATATTATTTAAAGTTTCGATAAAAAATATCGTATTTGAAAAAAATATAAATAATCACTCAAGTACAAAGTTATTTCCTGCTATACATTTTTATTGTTTTTTTTGACCGAATTAATTTTTCTGTAAAATCGTTTTTTTTCGTTCGCAGTTTATTTTAAATTTTTTTAAAGGTTTTTTACCCCTGTAACTTGATTTTGGCAAAAAAAAAAAAAAATTTTGGCCCAAATCCTTTTGGGTGTTATTGTGGGATTTCTGAAACTTTTTGGCTGGGCCCCCCACACGGGCTGATACACCTTTTTATGAGTTTCTTCAAACCCCAAAGGGCCCCGGGCCCTTGGGGGCAAGGGTTTTGGGGCTTGCTAGGGTTAAAACCCGGGGTGTTTCGCTGGGGGCCCACTGGGGCCCCCATATCCATCACAGCCCCGGTTGATCTGGCACTTTTATGGAGGGTACTTGTTCCCGTTTCCCTTTTAAAGATTTTTACACTTGTCCCCAGCAGTGGGGGGCTTCGATACTTCTGGTAAGATTTTGAGGAGGAAGAAACCCCCTATTCGATACATGTTCTCTTAAATTTTGCCCCCAGGCATGCCCCGCTTTTCACAAAATTTCTTTTTTACTTCCCCTTTATCTAATTTGAATATTTTGTTTTTTGGCAATGTAAAAAGATTTGGGACGAAGGCCTTTTAAAAACTTTCCAGGGATACATTAACATTTTACTCAAACTCCGCTTCGCTGAGTACGTATTTAGGACTCTGAGGGGACCCCAGTAATTTAAATGCTTTATTTGGGTCGCGGGCCTTTTTTAAATAATCTCTGCTCCACTCTGATAAACTTCCCTGCCCCGACACTGTTTCCCCTTTTTTGAAATTTCCATTACCCCCTTTTTATCATCTTCCTGGGGGGTGTTGTGATATTTTCCCTTTTTTGGGTTTTATGTAAGAAATAACGGACGACATAATTTTCTCCCGTCTTCCACGTTTTTTTCCTTTTTGTTTTTTTTTCTGGGTATCTCTTTAGTTTTGAAAATAGTTTTCCCCTTTTTATTTTTTCATTCTTTCCCTTTCTAAAGAGCTGGAAAATTATATTATTGACCGTCAAGGTTTTTTCCCCTGCCCCCTGGGAAAAAACCTGCTTATACTTTCGGCAGTTTTTTTTTCGTCTTCTACCCAGGTGGGTTATCATGCTTATTTTGGTGTGTTTTGCACAGATACAAAAATGTGACGGGGGTCTTTATTGGCTCCTATGAGGGGTAAAAGGGGGTAGAGGTGCCAGGACCCGTGCGTTTTGATACTGAGGTTTATGCCTCTCTAATGTTGGATTCTTAATCTGTTTACTACTATTTGTATTCTTGCTAGTCAAAAATTTGAAAACCATCTTTGCCTTCCTTTCCCGTAATGCCTCGTGGTCCTCATGCTTATGTGCACTCACCCAAGATCACTTCTGTGTCACGCCTTTCTAAAATATCTGTGATATCACATCTGCGTTTTAAGTTTTCTAGTGGCTCGCAGCAGTTGTGACAAAGCATGACCGTTCGTTCTGAACAGTGGTGGTTGGGGTTACCAAACCGCTCTTCCACGTGTTCGGGGATCAAACGCCCAGAGGCCATTCTTGACCGAGGCATCCCGTGCGAGGGCCTGATCAACCAGGCTGTTAATGTTGGCCTCACGTAGTCACGTAGTAACCACAAGTCGCTGCCGGGTAGGTACTGACTTAAGGTATCTGTCCAGTCTCTCTTCCAAGACAAACACGAGGGTATTTGTTAATTCCCCTCATGCCGGTAGGAGTGTTGAACAGTTTTGGGCCCGCGGACACTTATTTGTGTTTTCTCTAGTGTTCCATGGCACCCCTGCTTTTCATTGCGGGTATGTTGCGTCGGTTTGCCCAGTCTTTTGCTTTTTTCAGGGAGTGATTTCTGTGTGCGATTTGGACAGTCCCTCCAGTATTTTCAGTGGTAGATTTTGATGTATTCTCTCGCCGGCGCTCAGTGGATAAGGCCAAGTGACTCAAACAGCTAGTAATAAAGTGCTTGACTGAACTGTATGTTGCAGTGAAGGTTCTCTGTTCATTCTCGTATCGCGTAGTGTGCTGGTCCCCTGAACTTTGTATTTGGCGTTCCTCACTCTTTCAAAGACCGTGATATATCACCCACCCACAGGATGGTTATGCAGTGGATACCACCCACCGGAAGGGTATGGCAGTGACTACCACCCACAGGATGGGTAGCAGTGACTATGCCCACAGGATGGGTTTTTATGTAGTGACTTTTTTACTACCCACAGGATGGGTATGGTAGTGACTACTACCCACCAGGATGGGTATGGCAGTGACGGCTACCCACACAGGATTGCATATGACAGGTTGTACTACACCACAGGAAGGGTATGGCAGTGATTACTATCCACATGATGGGTCTGGCACAGTGACTACTACCCACGGGTTGTGTATGGCAGTGACTGCCACCACAGGTAGCCAGCGAAGGCCTCGGTCATCGTATGACTAAGACCCCCGTCAGGAAACACTTGCTTCTGACAAACCTACCTAACTTAAGTGATCAAGGGGCCTGTACGTAGCTCGCAGTGTAAGTCACTGTACGGAGCTCGGCAGTGTAAGTCACTGTACGTGGCTCGGCTCTAAGTCACTGTCGTAGACTCGGCTCTGTAAGTCACTGCTTCCCACTACTTTTATTTACATGTTCCATTAAAAACTCGTCCACTCACCCGTCTAATTTCCGAGAGGCGACCCGTTGCTCAGTGGTCAGAGCGTTTGGCCTCGCAATGGAATGGTCCCAAATTCGATTTCCGTTGTAGAGAGATATAAAAAATTTCCTTACATTGCTGCACGAGTTCCCATGTTCCCATAGCCTGTAGTTTCGTGGCTCTCTCCAGGCGATGCATGGGTTCGCGTCCAGGAAAGAAAATTCATTGCAATCTTAAGCCGCTCCAGCCGACCTAAACGTCTACAGTATTCTGTAACAGGTATCCGCACACTGCCGTCCACTGGAACTGATATCGGTGATTACATTCTCTTTGGCCCGGTCTCAGACCAGGCCTTCGGGTGCTGGTTTGATTCGACACCAGGCTGTTGTGCCCAGCTGCATGCTATCCAGTTTAAGCAAAACACAGCTCGGTGACCAGGAAGTGACTTGAGAACTTATCCAAGTTTTCTATCAAGTTCCTCCCTCGTGTTTCAGTGATGGCAATAATAAAAATGAGGATGGAAGGGAGAATTCCTTGATGTCCCTCTGTTGCAAGTACTGAGCGAGGGAGAACAATGAGGACTTAATAAAAAGTTGTAAATGTGTGTAGCAGCCCTTCCTGTGGTCCATGCTGCAGAAGAAGACACACCTGTGGTGAAAACAGGGTCCATGTACTGAGTTAAGCTCCAGCTGCAAGACCATTGTTGATGTTCTCAGGCTGTCTTGAAATGCTTTGGACTTGGAGAAATTTTTTTCTGCGGTGTTTGGCTAATTATATATATATTATAGATATATATTATCATTATATATATATTATATATATAGATATATATATATCTATATATATATATAATCTTTCTTTTCCTATGTCTTTGGTTAATGTTCTGTTTCTTGCTCATGATTTGGTGGCGCTTCAGTGTAATATTTTCATTGTTTATTGGCAAAGTTGTTCGTGGTATGTCACCCCCGAATCATCATTAGTCTTGGAAAGGAGATGATGAGACGCTGGGATACAAACTTTATGGAGGCAACACATTCTGCATACCCAAAGCAGCACATGCCTGTCAAAATTTTGGATCATTTGCAATGACACTAAAATAAGAAATGTCAGTTAGTCACCTCAGTAGAAGACACTGAAAAACTGCAGATAGTATAAAGGGCAGGATTTTTCAGCAGAGAAAAACATGACAATTCAGTGGTAATAAGTAGCAGGCTGCTTAGTTAGGAAAAGAATGGAAGAACTCAAAAGGGATACTGAATACAAAATATAAAACGAAGGCAACGTGTGAAAGACCTGGAAACAATTATATTCGGTGACCTTTCTTTCAAAGAACACAGTAAGACCAGGTCACGACAGCTAGGAGGATGACAGATGGATAATAGAATACACAAATTACCCGCCACCTAAAAGGAGAAGCTTACGTCGACGTTCGGCCGACTTGGACCATTGACTTTGTCGATGGTCCAAGACGGACCGAAACGTCGTCGTAGTTCTCTCTTTTTATGTGCGGGTTATTTGTTGTGTATCGTTCCGTCACGGTATTGTGCCTTTTTTGTTATTTTATGATATAAGAACTTTCAAAACATGGGAAAATGAGTGTAATGGTATCGCTTTTGAACCCGATTGTGCTCTCTCGTTTGGAACATTGCTCGTGTTGGGACGGCTTCTGTTAGGGCACGACAGATATCACAGACTGGAACACATAAAGAATCCTTTACGTCTCAACATAGAGCCAAAGAATTTAAAATTACGTGAACGCCTTAAAGTGATAAATATGTACTTCACTGGAGTGGAGGAGAGAAAGATGTACGTTTTATATACCTGGATGGTGCTCTGGTGGGCCTGGTGGTTAACGCTCTCGTCTTCACACGGCGAGGTCCTGGGTTCGATTCCCAGCCAGAGGAGAAAAACATTGGTGTGTTTCTTTCACCTGGTTGTCTATGTTCCCACTCAGTAAAAATGGGTACTTGGGTGTCTTAGTCGACTGTTGTTTGTCGGACTTGTTTACCGTTTCTTGGTCACCCCAATAACTACTATTGACAGTTTTACGATCTTCGCTTCCATGCCCCGGATCATATTTTGGTTGGCATTATCGTGCGGTGCTTACCTCCATGTGTTTCGCCGGAATTATAGTGTGTTTCACTTTATTCCCACCTGGAAGTTATTCCGGGGGTCAACTCCCCCTCGGCCCAGTCCTCGCCAGGCCTTCCAGTGGATCAGGACCTGTCCAACCAGAATATATTGCTAGAATCACGAAGTCATTAGAACCACAGCCGGCTGATCGGGTACTTTAGGTATCTGTCCAGCTCCCTCTTGCAGACAGCCAGGGGGTCTAATGATAATCCCCTTTAGTATGATGGGAAGCTGTGAGCAGCATAGGGCCCCGAAATGTAATGGTATTTCTCTCGGTGTACTCATGGCGCCCCTACTTTTCGTTGGAGGTATCTTGCACTGTCTGCCGAGTGCTTTCCTTTGATGGAGTGATTTCTGTGTGAGATTTGGGACAGTCGTCTAGGATTTTTTTCGGGTGTAGATTGTGATGTATTTTTCTTCGCCCTGACTTTCTGGGGTGTACAGAGTCAAGGACTCCAAACGTGTACAGTAATTAAGGTGGGTTGACTGAATTAATATGTACAGTGAATGCGGTATGTTTACTGTAGCTGCAGTATTTCACCAGAGAGAACAAGTGATTTAAAGAGGATCAACACTGCATGGCATCCTTTCGTTTTCTCAGATATTCCACGCCTATTAGATGCCCGAGCATAGAATTTCTGCAACAGCTCTTCTTTCAGTGGCTGGAATTTGTGGAGGCTGGGTTCACAATTGGGGCAGGTTTCAGAACTCCAATGACACTATCTTCAGCAACATACAAATTCACTAGAATTTCTAGAACTGTACATGACACTGTCTCCAGAAGCAGACTCCTGGATGACTTTGGTAGTCTGTTAAGTAGTCTTGTAAATATTAAGAGTTTGTAGCTGAATAAGTTCTAGGGCTGGAGCTGTGCTATGTAATGTTCGGGTACATGTATTTTTCCAGTGGGTCTCTATTTCTAGTCATTGCTGTAATAAGAGCATGTTATATTGTTATTTTTTGCTCCTCTTTCAATTCAAGCTCAGGCGGGAGTCACAGTTGAGTTTGATGGCTCCTTTTTCCTACAGCTGTTTTTTTCCTCCCAACTTTCATTATAGCTTAGGTAGGATTATCCAAGAGGGCCCTTGTGTTTTTTGTTTTTATTTAGTACTTTCTTAGTACTGTCGTGAATCTTGTCAAACAGCCAGATGTTTATGCGGATTTAGATCTAAAATTTCTCTGATAAATGTCGTGATACAAGCAGTGTCTTACTCTTTCACAAAACAAATATTTGTTGTTAACTTCGCGATTATATTGAGAGAGAGAGAGAGAGAGGGATGAGAGATAGAGAGAGAGAGAGAGAGAGACGACAGAGACAGAGGTCAAGTATTTGTCCAGTGTTTGTTGATCATGAAGCACTGGAGGTGAAAGTAATGTTTGTGAATAAGACACTTATGTACAGTTCAGGACATTGATTAAAGGAAACGTTCGCCACGAGTGGCGAGGACTGAAGCAGCCACTCGTGGAGAAACGTTTCCTTTAATAAATGTCCTGACTGTACATAAGTGTCTTTTTCCACATCTTGTCGGTATCACCATCCATTTTCCTCTGAAAGTATTGTTGTTAGTGTAGTCAACCTACGGTCACAGTCTCTACCTCTCCCTCCCTCCTCCCTCCCTTCCACCTCTCTTCCTCCTCTCCTCCTCCTCGTGGTTTGCATGCTGGTGCATGGAGCAACCTGCAGCAGTGTTACAGTTATAACACTGGTGGTGTGAGCAGCCAGTGTTGCAAATCTCAGTGTTTTTGAGTCTGAGAGTATATTAACATCACCTTAATTAACTTCCCTGCCTCTGGACTTGATCCAAGGTAATTGATGGTTAGTTGACGTCACCTGCCCTCCCTCCCTCGGGCTCGACTCACGGTGATTGGTGAGATTAGTGACGTCCCATTATCCACATTGGAATCCAGCTTCCACCCAGAGAACAGTTACTGACATATAGTTCCTTCAAACACTCAACCTACTGAGAACACTTGGAAGTATTTGACTTGTTAACACTGAAGTGCAGGGCAGTGAAGAACAACATGACGTTCAATGTTGAGTAAGACACTATATGCAACAGTTAGGTATCTTTATTTCGTAAACGTTCGCCTACACGTAGGCTTCTTCAGGCGAGTACAGAAAAGTTGATAGAAGCAGGAAATACTTGAAGCGATGTAAATCAGTCCATCAACTTAAAGTTTTGAGGTGGTCAGTCCCTCAGTCTGGAGAAGAGCATTGTTCCGTTGTTGAAACATTTGAAGTTGAAGTGTCAGGATGGAGCCTTATATAGTGCCAGGTAGTTGGGTTAGCAACGAGAATGGGTTGGAAGTTTCACGGTAGTTTTGGATTTCGTTGGTTTCTGCCTTCTCCAACCGTTTCTTGATTCTTCAGCTTGGTTCATGTTGCGGCCATGACCAAAGCTCCCTCTTAACTGGGGGACTCACAACGTGGGATTTCTACGAATCTCATGTTCTCCTCCGTTAATCGCCGTATTCCATCTTAGCAACTCTGAGTCTCTTCAAGCTGCTGGTAAAGTTGCTCAAGAAGAGAGGGCATCTTGTTCAGATTCACAGAGAGCACACAAAACATCTTTCACCAGAGCTAAGTTACAGTCCCACTGAGCTAAGTACACGTCACCACTCATGTACTTATAACCTAAATCTTGAAACTACAAAGTCCTAGCATCATTAACGCAACTAGGTTGAATGTTCCACTCATCATCTACCAATTACAAACCAATACTTTCTATGTCCTTTCTAAGATCTAAACTTTCTAATTTAATCATTACTGGGTGTTCTCTCTTGGGAGTATCCTCAAGTCCTTGTTAGTATCCCCTTTATTTAATACTCATCTCCACTTGTACATTCGATCAGGTCTCCCTCATTCTGCTTTTGGCTAACAAGTGAATGTAAATTAAGTGTCTTCAATCATTCTTATAAGGAAGATTTCTATGCTATGTATTAAATTAGTCCTCCTACGCTGAATGTTTAATAAACGAATTTATGTCCATCTGTAATATGGAGACCAGAATTGAGCTGCATAATCTAGGTGAGGGCTTAACTAATGATGTATAAAGTGCAGTAATGTACTCTGGGCTTCTGCTTGCTTTACACTTGATATAATCCCAGAGTAATCTATTTGCCTTATTACGCACGCTTAGCATTGCTGTCTTGGTTTAAGGTTCATGCTTACCATAACCCCCAAGTCCTTTTCTCAATACTGTATGGGCTAAGTTCTACATTATTTAATTTAAGTATAGGGTTAGGGCACTCCCATGCTTAGAACCTTGCATTTATTCTACATTGGAAACTGGGGGGCATCTGCCACTTTTCTGACCTAGGAGAGAGTGTTGCGTTTGTTAAATCCTCCTGAAGTTCCTAACATCTACGTTGTGAATCAATTATCCTACTATCTTCGTGAAATTTTTAAACGAAATTTGAAACTCACAAATCCTAGGCCTCAATAACCCACTAGGTAGACTGTTCATCATCAACTACCCTATTTCCAATCCAAACCAATACTTGCCTATGTTCTTTCTAAAATCTAACTATCGTTATCTAATTTAATATCCATTAATGCGGGTTTCTCTCTTGGAGAGATATCCTCAAGACTTATTACTATCCCTGTTTATTTATTACCTATCTTTTCCATTTATACAACCTCGATAGGTCTCCCCTATTCTTCGTCTAACATGTGAATGTAATTAGAGTCTTCATCTTTATCATAAGGAAGTTTTTAATGCTATTGTATTAATTTAGTCATCCTACGTGAATGTTTTTAACGATTTATGTCCATTCTGTAATATGGGAGACCAGAATTGAGCTGCATAATCTAGTGAGGCCTTCTTTAATGATGTATAAAGCTGCAGTATGACTTGGACTTCTGTTGCTTCACTTCTTGATATAAATCCCAGTAATCTATTTGCCTTATTACGTAAACCCACATAGGGCATTGCTGTCTTGGTTTTAAGGTTGCTGTACCCATACCCAAGGCCTTTTCGAATCTGTGTGGTACGTTCTACATCATTTAATTATAAGTGCTTAGTGGTTATGGACCTCACGAGGGCTTCAGAACCTTGCATTTATCTACATTGAACTGCATCTGCCACTTTTTGAATAAGAATACAATTAGATTAAATCCCCTCGAAGTTCCCTAACATCTACGTTTGAATCAAATTTTCTACCTATCTTTGTGTCATCGGCGAATTTTGCTCATATCACTAGTAACACCTCATCAAGTCATGGATTATTATAAAACAACAACGGGCCAAGATGATCCTGTGGAACGCATTGTTCCAGATTCCCCACTCGGATTTAACCCATTTATGGACACTCTCTGTTCCTGTCTGTGGAGCATGACTTCCGATCACGAGAGCACTTTTCCCCCAAGTGCCATGAGCTGCACTTTCTTTAACAGTTTTGAGTGCAGAAACTCTATCAAATGCCTTACTAAAATCTAAGTACTATAATATCAAATACTTTATCGAGGTCACAGCTCAAAAGCTTTACTGAAGAAAGTTAATAAATTAGTTAGACAAGAACGGGGGGGGGGGGGCCTCTTGTGAATCCCTGTGGTATCATTTAATCAAGTATGCTTATCGCGATGGCTCGCCTTATAATCTCAGCTATAATTGACTCTAGTAATTTGCCTATAATTGAGGTCAGGCTTATTGGGCGCGGTAATGAGATGGTAAGACTTGTCCTGTTTTAAAGAATAGGAATTTACATTTGCCAATCTTCCACATATCAGACATACACGTTTGAAGAGTAAATTAAATATTAGTTAATGGTTCTCTGCGTTCCATTTTGCATTCTAAGAACCCTTGAAAAAACCTCATCAGGACCCGGTGAATATTTTGCTCGCTTGGTATATGGGCTTACAACCCATTTTCACTGTGATGATGTTACTTAATTTATCGTTGTTCTGGCCCCTCAAAAATTATTTACTGGAATATTATTAGTGTTTCTGTGTAAAAAACCGGAGTGAAAATAATGATTTAAAATCAAGGCACATTTCATTCTCTTTGTCAGGTAAGTGCATAGTTATTTTTTAAACAAAGATAGGGACCCTATCTTATCTCTAGCTTTTGTTCTATATACTGGAAAAAAACTTTTTGGGTTTGTCTTAGAAATCCCTAGCTAAACTTTAAACTGTAGTCCTTTTAGCTTTCTTATCCCTTTTGAATGTCCTTCTTAATGTCAATATACTGAGTCATAAGATGTCCCTCACCTCTTTTGTATACGCCTAATAAATTCCTTCTTTATGCCCTAATAGAGATTTCAGCCTATTATTCTTCCATTTGGGTCATTTCTATTTGATCTAATTTCTTTATATGGGGATAAACGTTCATTGAGCCTCTTGTATAGTGGTTCAGAATACTGTCATATTGATAGCTCTCTCGTTACCCCAGTCAACAAATGATTAGGGTTCTCTAAGCCCATCGAACTCTGCTAAGCGAAAATTCTGAGGACTATTCCTGAGTTATCCCCTACTATTATCTTCATTCAATGCTAAATGTTTAAGTGATTTGTGGTCGCTAGCACCTAGTTCCATCTGAAACTTCTCAATTATTAGCCAGGGATTCATTGTTTGCCCAGAACTAAGTCCAAGCAGGTTATTACCCTTGTAGGTTCTGTACAAACTGCTTCAAATAAACAATCCTGAACTACTTCTAGAAGTGTCTCTAGTTCTAAATTCCCAGTCATAGAAATTCCAATCAATATGACTAAAGTTAACGAAGTCTTAGAATTACGACATTATTAGTGCCTTGTGGCCCTAGAACAAATTCCCCCATAGTAGTTCCCCTCGGTCCCTCTATGTTCTAAGATTTTGGGGGACGGTATATCACACCTAATTAATTGTTCATGCCCTCTGAAAATTCGATCCAATACGGACTCTGTATGTGTTGCTTCAGACTTAATACCCGTTTTTAGCATACAGTTCAAGCACGATCTCGGAACTCCTACGCAATGCACCAACCCACCTTCTCGAAACGTTATCTACTGGGGAAACAATTTTTAAAACCTTGATGTGACATTCCACAGGCATGTCCCGGCTTTTTTGTATTAAACCACGTCTCAGTTAAGGCAAATACATCAATGTTACCTGCACTAGCAAGTAGTCTCAACTCGTTCCATCTTATTCCTAGCACTGCGTTATTTGTGTTATATATGTTAAAGACCCGCCTCTTTCTTTACCCTTTCCTGCTCCTTTCTGTTTATTCCACTAAACCTATTATGTCATTGTCAATTAGTGCCCTGGCTTTCCGTATACATCATTTTGCCTATATTGTTCTCTTAATCATATTACTACAATGCGGCTTCACTGTTTTTCCCGCCAAAACCCATACACTAACTATTCCTAGGTTAAAGACTAACAGCTCTCCACTGCGTTGGCCAGTGCTCCACCCCACACCTAGGTAAGTGAACAATCCCTGGCATACATGTCTATTTCTGCCATAGAAGAGGTCAGTGTCAAGGAATGTTACCGCATTTTCCTTCAAGTATTTTTTTACCCAAGCCTGCAATTGACTCCATTGCTCTGGACAACATTCATTTCCAACTCCTCTCTATGGCAAAAAAGCAATAGAAGGTGATCCACAATCTCCTAATTATTCTCTATTGTGAACCTATACTGCTCATCAGTTTTCCTCACTCCTACGTCTGCAACCTCGTTGCCTACGCATGAGACAGTAATAGGGATTTCTCCTGACTCTCATGATGTCATCGGACGGCTAACAATATCCTTCATCCGCAGCCCCCGATAACAACACACTGGCCTCCTACTCCTATCCTACAAGCAGAAATGCCCTATCCATGTACCTAATCTGGCTATCCCCAACAACAACAATGTTTTACTTCCTTGCGTCGTCCGTCGTGTGCTCCAGTAGTCGACTCACATTCGCCAATAGCATTACACCTTGTAGATTCGGTCACGCCGTTCGCGATGGTTTCGTTGGGGTTTTAGGGTGTCTCACTCCCACGTTGCCAATGTTCTTTGGTGCTCGTTGTGGCATTCCCAGTAGAACACTCGGCCCCCCCCCCCTACCCATTCGTCAGTGTAGCACCGAGAATGGGTTGGAAGTTTCCCGGTAGTCTTTGGGTTTTCGTTGTTTCTGCCTCTCCAACCATTGTCTTGATCCTCAGCTTGGTTCCATGTTGCTCGGGCCATGACAGCTCCATCTTAACCTGGGGACTCACACAGGCGGATTTCTCCGAATCCTCTTGTTTCCTCCCGTTAAATGCGCATATCTCCAGACTTAGAACTCTGAGCTCTTCTCTCAGTGCTGCAAAGTTGTCGCGAGAGGGCATCTGGTTCAGATTCACAGAGAGCACACATACAGGGTCTTCAACATGAAGACTAAGTACACCGTCACCACTGAGTAAGTTACACGTCACACCCTGTGCTAAGTACACGTCTCCACTCGAAGCTATGTACACCTTCAACACTGGGTGAGTGATATGGGGGAAGTGATAAATTAAACCCAGTGTGTGGAGCAGGGGTGCGGTGGGGACAATAAGGGAACATCACTTTATCAAATATCGGGGTCCCAGTCTGTTCAACATCTTACAGAAGATATCAGCTCACACACGACTAAAGTAAGGTAGAAGTTTCAAGAAACGGGAAAGTATCATCACCAGGTGCCAGATCAAACCAGTGACTTGAGCTTGACCTCAACCACCATTTGACTGAGCTTGACTCTCCAAACACCAGTTGGCACCGACGGCTTACCCTCCTACACCAGTTGACCGAGGCTTTTGACTCAGCACAGTTGACGAGGCTTGACTCCAGCAGACCAGTTGCCCGTGGCTTGACACTCAGCACAGTTGGACCCGAGGTTGACTCCAGCAACAGTGGACCCAAGGTTGACCTCCAGCACCCCCCGTTGAGGACCAAAATTTTTAAATTTTATTTTCGTATAGTTTTTCCTTGTCCCACTAACTTCATTTGCTCAATGCCTCCTTTTACTCCAGGGGACACTAGTAATCAAGGTCTGACTAGGACATCCAGTGACTTCATATGTGGGTAACCGAGAGGGTGTCTGGTATGTATTTACAAAAAAACACTCATGCTGGAATGTTAGTGGCTAGTGTTGTCGATCGATTTCAATAACAAATTGAAATCACTCGGGGAGATGAGCTCAAAATGAATGCGCATACGCGTGCTGTAGGCGGGACAGGGAGCAAATATAAAAACATAAGGAAGGAGGAACAAGCAGGAGGCCTACTGGCCCATACTTGACAGATGTTTGTTCTGTCAACCTAACCCACTAACAAAAACATTCAGCTTCCATTATCAGTGTTACCCAAGCAATAAGCTTGATAACCTATTAACTCAAGTGCAAAGTCACTAAATCTTACCCTCTCAATCATCTAACTACTTACCTCCTGGAGTCTACCTGCCAAAGCATTCCGGGGATCAACGCCCCACCCGCGGCTCGGTCCATGACCAGGGGCCTCTGGTGGATATCAGGCTGAAGATACGTGGCTTTTACTGTGGCGACGTAGTCCAACATATGAACCCAGCCCGGTGATTGGTACAACTTTAGGCGTTCTGTCCAGTCTCTCTTTGAGGCAGGCCAGGTGTTCTGCTTGGTAATTCTCTCCCTTATGGGTGGTGGTGAGGTGTTGAAACAGTTTGGGCTCCGCCGACACTTACTGTGTTTTCTGCGTAGTGTACTCGTGACGCCTAACTTTTCATGGGGATATTTAGCATCTCCTGCCAAATGTCTCTTTTGCTTTCGTAGGAGTGATTTCTGTGTGAATATTAAGGACCAGTCCCTCCAGAATTTCAGGTGTAGATTATGATATCTCTATCTCGCACTGCGCTCCAGTGAGATACAAGTCAAGTACTACCAGCGTTCCCAGTAGTTCAGGTGCAGTAAAGGTTCTCTGAACATTCTCTAGATTTGCAGTTTTCACCTGCCCTTGAAGCGGGATGTTAATGTACAGCAGATTCCAGCCTAGCTGACCGAGTAACAAGTGATTTAAAAATGATCATCATTGCGCTTAGCTATTCTTGTCTTGACATGTTCTCATTATCCATCTATCAGTTTCCTCGCAGATGTGATAGTGGCATTGTTGTGGTCCTTGAAGGTGAGGTCTTAGGACATTAACCGCACCGTCCCACCTTTTCACATCTTTTTGATTTATTGTGTGATTAGAGTTTGTAGTATATCAGTACTAGCTGTTTATCTAACGTATATTTGAAGTTACCCAAAGTTTAAGCTTCAATTAACCCTACTGCAGATAGACTGTTCCATTCATCGGACTGTTCTATTTCAAAACCCAGTACTTTCTACAGCCTTTCATAAAATATACATGTTCAGGTTGAATATATTATTCGTCAAGTTCTTTCTTGATGGTATATCTCAGAAACCTATTATGAACTACCTTATTTTACCATTTTCCACTTAGGCACTTTAGTCATGTCTCCCTCCAGTTTATGCCTAACAAGTAATATGTAGGTTAAGGGCTTTCAGTCTCTTCTCAAAATACTTTTTTAATTTCAAAATTCCATAAACCAAACGCCACATATGACTGTATTTTTTCAAGATTAATGGACTGATTACAGTGCCTAGGTCACGGCATTATGCCAGGTCAGCATCCCATTACCATGACGTCAACGGCCACAGTGCTCACGTGGCTGCCGTGGTGAGAGGAAGTGTTGCACTTTTGTCTCTCATCTGCCCCATATTTTGTCTGGTGTTCCCATTGGTTTGGGGATATACATGTTTGATTATGGGTGAAAGGAAGTCTTTAACACCTGAAACTATAGCTCAAACCATAGGGCTTCACAAAGCTGGGCACCAGAATTATGAAATAGTGGAGATGTTGGTGTGTGTGAGCGTTCAGTGAGGAACTTGGTGCAGCATTTTAGGCTGGTGGCGGTGTCGAGATACTGTCTGCCAAACCTCAGCCTGGCCCCTCGAAGAAGACATCTGTTCATACCTTAACTGTGTTAAAGAAGCAGTTAGAGAGTACACCTAAGATAACTATTTGAGAACTGAAAGAAAAGAACCCACATCTTCTCTCAGAGGTGTCTGTACGAACTATTAGCAGACGTGTGTCCAGAACTGGCTACAGTAGTCACTGCCAGTTAAGAAACTGATCCTCTCCAAGCCACAGAAGAAATGTAGGCTGGATTATGCAAAGAAATATCATCACTGGAATCCTCAACAGTGGTCTGAAGCACTTTGGAGTGATGAAGCAACCTTCACTGTCACCTGTAACTGTGGGGGACACGTGTACCAGCCCAGAGGTAGTGACCTGCTAGACCCATGCTACACCTGTGACCACCAAACACCCAGACTCACTCATGGTTTAGGGATTTTTAGTGCTCAGAGTGTTAGTGAACTCATTGTGCTTCCCATAAGCCAGTATATGAACCAGTATAATTACCTAGAGTTATTGTGTGACAATTTACCTGAGGCGTTTGACAAGTGTGGGGCTATGGTTTTTATGCAGGACTATGCACCGTGTCATACCACCAAATCTATAGTTCATTGGCTTAAGGACTGTGAAGTGAGGTTCTTTAATGACTGGTCAGGCAGTTCCCAACCTAAACTCTATTGAGAACCTCTGGCCAATAGAGACACGAAGTTTACTGGGCAAGGATATCAGTTCCATCCCGTGGCTGGAGGCTGCTCTGCATGAGGCATGGAATACTATACCTCCCCAAACCCTCAAGAATTTGTGTGAGAGTCTTCCTATACGGCTAAGGGACGTGATGAAGTATAAAGGATGCAGCACCAAGTATTAAAACCTCTGTAAGTGTGCAAATATATTATAATCTTTCATGGTATGTGTTTGTTTTGGTACGTGTGTGGGGAAGGGGCGGCATAATTCCGTGACTAGCACTGTACATCGACTACAGGCTGAGGGACTGATTACCTTAAACTCCTTCTGATCTTCACCATTTTTCTTTGTACAGAACTGATAGTCACTGTAGCGAATCATTTCTTCACTGAAGTACTCAGGCGTTGCAACATATGTCTAATTACTAACTTGTCTGTTCTCTGAACCATTTATTTACAAAAGCCACATTAAGTATTGACGTTAGTTTGAGGGAGAATACAACACAACCGACCCTGTGCTCAGGGAGAAATTTAACTCCAATTGTTAACTCAAGATGAGTTTTTCACAAACAAGAATGGAAATGTTGCCGACGTCTCAGTTACTGACGTAACTCTAATCCCACTTGGAAGCCACTGAAAGCATGTACTGAATAAAAATTGAAAGAAACTGTTATTATGTGCTTTAAATATTCTGAGGAGGAGCCTGGACACTGGAGCCGTCTCACGGTCATTTAAAACCACCAATATACTCATAGCCTCACTC